>OZ010609.1:37004638-37019638 GCA_963932145.1 Acanthosepion lycidas | reverse complement strand
CAACAAATGTTCTTTAAAACAAACATTTTGTGTCGATTAACTTTATTGATCGTCTCATCCAAATTAAGAATTATCCTTCTCAGATAAGGAGGAAATTCTGTCAGAAATTGAACAAAGTTGATTTCGGAAGACGTATGATTCAACCTTTCGACTTTCTTATGTCATCATCAGTGTATGCCGATGATAACTTTAAAAAAGTCGAAACATTGGAACATATTTCTTCAGAAATCAAATTTGGGCAATTTCTGACGGAATTTCGAGTTTATCTATGTCTGTTGTCATTACTACTACTACTACTACTATTATGTTGGTGCAAAAATAATGTCGTTTTCTCACATATGTTACTATGTCAGAAAACGACATTATTTTTGCACCAACCTAATAATAACAAAAATATGTCTATATATATGTGTGTGTATGTGTGTGTGTCTGTGCTGAGACATTTAATAAATAATAATTATAGCTTGCTTATTATTTAGAAAATTTTAGGATTTGATTGTCTCCCGACATCGGGAGACAATCAAATCCTAAAATTTTCTAAATAATAAGCAAGCTATAATTATTATTTGTTATTATATTGTTATTTATTTATGCGAAGCGTTTCTTAGTCAAAGTAGACATCTACTTTGACTAAGAAACGCTTCGCATAAATAAATAACAACATGTAGTGAAAGCTATTCAGGTGCTTGGCTGTGCAATAACTCTACGATCATACCTTGTTATGTGACTGATTATCATGATGTGTGGCAGAGAGCAATAGTTACCCTTAAAATATTAATAATTATAGCAATATAGAATATTATTTATAGATGAGAAAAATAATCTCTGATGAAGTTTGTGCCAGAAGAATCTGTGCTTTGTCAGAATTATTAATATAAAATGTCAAAACAATAGTGTTTATATGAACTATGTAATACGAATTGAGAAGAAGAGATTGTTCATTTAATCATGA
Source organism: Acanthosepion lycidas (assembly GCA_963932145.1). Classification (NCBI taxonomy): domain Eukaryota; kingdom Metazoa; phylum Mollusca; class Cephalopoda; order Sepiida; family Sepiidae; genus Acanthosepion; species Acanthosepion lycidas. Next base: position 37,018,686 of record OZ010609.1, on the reverse strand, counting down.
AGGAGGAGAGGTCAATTTAAGCGGGTGTTTGCGCGAAAACAGTCAGTCGAAGTCGAGTTGGAATTGGAGCTGGGTGAAGTGGTTGACAAGCAGTCAACCAGAGAGAGAGAGAGAGGGGACAGTGAGAGTGTAAGCGTCTGTTTGCTGCTATAATAAGGGAGGAAGTGAACTCAAGTAATCAGCAATATTGGCGCAATACTGCACCCTCTTATATCCTGATAGTGAAATAATTACGGCAACTACTAAGAACAAAAAGGATGAAGCCGAAAACTACTTCTATCCTTTTAGAATTATTTGCAATATTTGCTTTTTTTCTGGACATTATTTCATATACACTATTTTCTTGTAAAAGAAGCATTATTCTTTTTGTACCAATTTCTTCCTTATATACATAAATTTTTCTTTGGACTCGAATCGACTTGTTCTAACTTGATCTTTCTGCTTGGCCCGATTCTCGCCCCATCGAACTTGCAGGTAGACCAGCTGAATCTTCCGGGATCTACGATTTTTTAATTGCTCTCCAGGATCAAATAATCACAACGTGGCTGAAAAGTGGAATTGTTAACCGGAGACTCTGATCGAACCTGTAATACTGGACCAAGAAAAGACCAACGGCCGGTTTTGTAAAGTACATCGATCCACTGGGGTCAGGATAGGTGTTACAGATGATGATGATAATGATGATGGCTATTTGCTTGTCTTTCCTTTATAATTATCTAATCCCTAATTCATGTAATGTTTATCCATTTAATAGTTATATTCATTTTTCATCTTTTAATTCCTTAAGTTGAGCTTCGGGATTAAAAATGCATAATTTTGCTAATTATTTAGTAATCAAAATCTTTTAAATTTTACAGCTGATAATATTATTCTCCTTTCCTATTTATTTTCACTTGTATTGTTTAGCACTTCAAATGATCATCCTGAAAATTAGCCGGCGATTTGGTATTGATTGATTTCATGTGTCGTCAATCATTAATGAAAGTTAATCTGTCCGTGTAACAGGAAGAAGCAATATGAAAATTGTGTAAAGTTTCCATCCATTCAAAATTTAAGTGCTCTTAATTGGTTAGGGTCTAAAGATTGAAATTAAATTGTCAATCAATGAAAAGAGATTAATAAAAGTCCCATTGCATAATTTTATTTTATTGTGATATTTCAATCACCTAAGTCATGATACAGAAGTACTCACAAACAACATAATAATACACGTACATTTATCTCCAAATAAAAGGACAGATATACACATTTGCAAATGTGCCCAAACACACACACGCATGTATTGACAGCTAGGCAAGCAGATGGCGACTGACAACAACGAAACATGAATAGCCAGATGACTACTGAAATAAATAAATAGATATAAGCAAATAGATATAAAAATATTTCATAAGAACATTAGTCTGCCGATTACGAAATGGATACATGTTTGTGTATGCCGTCAATCTTGATAATTAAGAGAACATACCTGCCTCTCAATCTGCGTTAGAATTTCCGGCTCTAATCCGTAAGCAAATATCAATTAGTGGTGCCGTTGGCAGTCTTAGGTATATCTTAGCCATAAATGAAAATCATCAAATGACTGAAAAATAAGTAAAATCCTATCATCAAAAACACAAAGCCGACATCAGTAGCAAACAAGACGAATGAAATATTTGATCAAAGAAATTTTCAGCCACTTTAAAATAATCCGAAATTTTAGCCAAATTTCGAGCGTATTGTATTAAAATAATTGCCGTAGACCAATATTTGATAACTTTCTGTATGAACTCCAGAGCGTCCCTAGACCAAGGAAAGAGTTTGGATCCATGTAGATTGATAGAAAATATATATATTGTAAAAATTGATTTAAAGTGATTTTCAAAGGTTCAATAATTTTAATACTAAGAATACATTTTGATGGACATTTTATGAAACATGATGCAAAAGATAGTTTCTGTAAAAAATATTCTGTTGCAATAAATATATTGTAGAAGACCGCGTCGGCCATGTTGAGTACATGTAGAAGAACACATGTGGGTAGAATTTTCCTGCTAGCCGGTCCAACTACATGAGAAAGTTGGACTTTAATTAAGTCCAAAGAAGGCAAAGAAAAACAAGCACAAGACCGATAAATATATGTAAACAAACATATGTATTAATAACAAGAAAGGTTACAAGTTGCATGGACAGAGTGCGTGTGGTGAATATTATATGTGTGTGTTGTGTTGTAGTGAGTGTTCGCACGTACGTGTATTGTTCTTAGCATGTTCCCAGCATTTGGGAAACGCTGTATCTGTGAGCGTTCACATCTGCGGGTTGGTATAAGGCCGAAGGCCTGAGGAAAAGAGATTTACCTCAAGGTGGCGGCCCAAAGGCCTGAGGGAAAAAGAGGAAGAGACGAACGGTCAGCGAGTATTTATAGCCAGGGGAGAGAGAGACCCCTGGTGGAAGGATTAAGGAGCTAAGGAGGAGATAACTCCGACAATATAAATAAACCAAATACCAAAGTAATGTCGCTGGAAAGTTATATGAAGGTACTCTCATTTGTAGATGTTTGTGTAATGTTATTAACAGAGACGAGTTCTTAGATTTTTAAGTAAAAGCCTCTTGTTTGAACCGATAACTTTTGTGAATATATATATATATATATATATATATATATATATATATATATATATATATATATATATATATCTGTGTGTGTGTGTGTGTGTGATAGAAATTAAAAGAATTTGAGATAATCGTAATTAAGTAATTCATCGAGTCTAGAATGCAGAACGCACAGGACGGCTGTTTCGTCCTATATTTGGGTCTCATCAGCAGACTACCGAAAACTGAAACTCGGGACGTTACGATATGAGACAAACGTCATACCAACTGTACCGAAGGACCTTGGTGACGAAGAGGTATTTACTTGAACCCCCACTGAGTCAGGTTGTGACACAAGGTCAGTTTTTAACGTAGGGACACGAGTGTTTTCCTTCGGGCCGCTGGTCCTAGCTGGTCATAGCTTGCCCAAGCTTGTCATAGCTGGTCTAAAATGTGAGTTTATATGTTTTTAGGTGTTTTTTTTTAAGCGTTTCACCCTAAGCAAGGCGGGAAGCCACTAGGACGCAATTTTAAACCTACCTTCTTAAACATAATTCATGCGTAAATTATTATTATTGTTTTCTACCTGGAAAAAATCGATTCTAATGAAATAAACTAAGTACCTCCACTTTTTCGGAATAAATTTTCGATAACTAATGATTAAAATCAATTTTTAAAAATGAAAAAGCATTCTTGAAGATTTCATTTGAGATTTAATTGAAAGCGAAAAGATTAAATTTATTATTTCCAGTAAGTAAAATATTATGGTGTATTTCAGATAGAAATTATAACTTAATTTAATTTCAATTTCTTAAAATTTCTTGAATTTCGATTTCTTAAAAGCTGCCATTTTCTTAATTTTAAGAAATTTGTAAACAAAACAAATTTATCGATTTTAAAACTTTTCCAATATATATAAAAGCATTTCTAATTGACTAATGTCATAGTTTTATTGAATTTATTATTTTCAATTCAGAGCAGATTTTCAGTTAGAATAGTGCATGTTTGAAAAGTTAGGTGATTTACATTCTCCAAGCAGTCCTATATTTTAACGAATAAAAAATTCAGGAAATAAAAAGTTTTTTTGCGAAATTTCATGTAATTAAGTAAGTGGCGGGGTAACATATATACAAAAAAAATTATTTTTTTTTACTAAAATCTTCTAAAAAAATTAAAAAAATAATTCAATTTATTTGTGAATAAGTCCTGAAAATTTCATTAAAATCGGAAAATTATTTGATCTTTACAAAAATTTCCAAATCAATGGAAAAAAAAGCGGAAAAAGTCAATGTAATTATTATGCGATCGCGATGACGTAAACAAAACAAGATTTTAACTAAAATTTATATATATATATATATATATATATATATATATATATATATATATATATATATATATATGTTTGTGCGTGTGTGTGTGTGTTTAAAATACAAAATCCTGACAAAGTTTTTTAAGAAAAATAACAAATGGTAAACGTTTCATCGAAAATAGATTTGATTAAAACGTTTTACCGTTCAAGGCTTCATCAGATCCAAAAACGAAGAAAGAAAGAAATGATGTGCATTTGTGTGTCTGCTTAAATAATAAATCATAGTACTTTTCCCTAAGCTGGCATTTCTCGTGAATAAAGAAGATAGAATATGAGTGACTTTTTAAAAAGTCGTTTATATTTAGTCTGGTATCTTTTCTTAATTCTTATTTCATATCGATTTGTTTTTACTGCCAAATATCTCTTTCGAATTAAAGGCATATCCTTATCTCAATTTCTGAATGGCATGAAAGCAAAAAATTCACATAACCTATTCTGAAATGATTGCAAGATAAATCCTCATATAATCCTTCAGAATATATATATATATATATGTAGGCTTGTCCCTGGTAACGCTAAAACGTGGTATACCCTGGAGAAAAAAGGTCCCCAAATTGATAAAAAAAAAATTTATCGGCCATTTTTGCACAATTTTGTAAACAAAAAATCAAAATTAGTTCAAAAATCAATTAAAATTCAGTTAAACCTTTTTCTTTTGTTTTCTTAGGAAATTTAGAATGATTAAAGTATACTTAATGTAATTTGAAAGAAACATTACTTACTTTTTTAGCAGAAAATTTTTTAATAGAGATATTTCCAACGGTAGTGCTTGCTTAGGTGCGTGATTGAAGGGTGTTAATTGACGGGCGTCAATATATTGACAACTTACGTCAAGGGAATTTATCGTACGGTAGCGCAGAAGTGATGTAATCCGTTCTAACTTTAAGTGAACCTGGTTAGTAAATTTAAAATAAAATAACTTTCAATTTTTTTTTTTAACCTTACGTTTGAAGAATAAATTTCTGCACTGAAAATAACATTTAAATTGTGAAAAAAAATCAAATTTTACAAGTAAAAATAAAACAATAACAACATTTTTTTAAATTGAGTTATACATATTTTATTTATTAATAAAATTAATATTGAAATGCTATGCAATCGATTTCAAATTTTGCTTTGTTGTTAACTGAAGGAATGCAAAGTAATTTCTGAAGTAAAAAGAACTTGCTTCTATCTAGGGAAACAATTCTACCTCACGTGACGTTATTTCAAAGCTGTGCATCCATACTTTCGACGATTTTAAATACAATTTTGGAATATTAAAAAATTATTTTAAAAATATCAACGGTTGTCAGATTTTAATAAGCTTTCAAATTTATGATGTATAAGTAGAGAACATAATATGTCATTTCCATAAGGCTTCATAAAGAAACTTAATTTTAAAATATATAATATATAACAACATTTTGTCATATTGTGTATTTAAAATAGAAAAAAAGGAAAAAATTATTGTAAAAATTCATTTTTCATGAAAAATCTTTTTTTTTCAGATAAGAATTACCTTAGTATATGTTATTCAGAAAAGTCATAAAAAGTTTTTTAAATTAAATATTGTCTTAGTTTTATTGGGTTTTGTATTTTTATAATTGAGGTTTGGACAATTTTGCACATTTTTTTACAAAAAAAATCGATGATTTAAAATCTTCAGAGTCTTGTGCATTTAATTGAAAAAACAATTCAGGTTGTGAAAATAAATTTTTGAAGTTTTCATAAAATTAAGTTCGAGGGGTGTAACAAATATCAGAAAAAAATATTTATAGCATGACTTTCAAAAAGACAAACATTTCTAAAATAATTTTATTCATTTGTGAATAAGTTCTGAAAGTACCATTAAAATCCAACAAGTACTTGATTTTTGCAAGATTTTCCAAATCAATGTGTTTTTTTCAACTGAAAACAATGAAAAACAAGTAATGTTAATATTACCTAATTTTTGACCTAAAAAAAAAACAAGATTTTCAACCTAAATTTAAAATATGCTGCAAATGAAAAAAAAAAAAAATTAAAATAATTAAAAAATACCTTGGTCTTCCCTCTTTAATTTTAACATAAACATTTACACGTTAACTTTTTTTTTATCAATTTGGGGACCTTTTTTCTCCAGGGTATACCACTTTTTTAGCGTTACCAGGGACAACCCTATATATATCTATATATATATCTCTATATATATATATATATATATATATATATATATATATACACACACACACACATATATATATATATATATATATATATATATATATATATACATTGTAACATCGGATATAAGAGAGTTGTCGGGACCGGAGAAGAAGTCTCTTATACCCGGGTTTCTCTTATATCCGGGTTTGGTCTAATTTATATACATTAACACAGGCTCTAATTTGGGACCAGAGAAAATCTCTCTTATATCTGGGTTTCTCTTATATCCGGGTCTCTTATATCCGGGTTACACTGTATACATATATCGTGTATTTCACATTATTAGTCACAGCATGATACATAAAATATGCCGATACATAAAATAAATACTGAAAGGTTTATGTACTGATTGGTGATACAACATCATTCTGCGCAGTTAAAAGTTGTTTTGTCTGTGTAGATATAAACAATTGTATGAAATGCTCGGAATTTAAAACTTCAGGCCGAAAACCATATTACTCGTTAGAAGTGTTTCTCAACCGGTGCGCCCAGATACACTAATACGTCCTGAAACGTAGCCAGGTGCGCCCCGAGTTAACAGAAGAGTAATTTTTAAAATTATTTTTATATCTAAAAAGAATCTTTATTTTTAAAAAGCTAGAGACACCAAGCACGTGGATTCCATGTCTAAGTCAAGTCTTTGTCATTTGATATTTTAAAATGGATTCTAAATTCCTTAATCCCTTTTCTCGATGGATTTAATCATCGTTCTCTCCAAAAAGAAAAATAGCAGATTCTTCATAAATCCATTTAAATGAAAACTCTACAGCTTAAATATACGATGAGATTTCTGAAAAAGAAATGCTTATTTCAAGAGACTTCTTCATTAATTTCATGAGTAATTTTTCTTTATTAAAATTTAAAGTGCATTCCAAAGTTTTAATTATTCTACAAATATGACCTGAATTAAAAATGGTTGAGAAACTCTGAGTTAGAAGATTGAAAGCATAGCAGATCTGGTTTTATCTATTCTTGGTCTCCTTTAACAGATTTCCACAGAGAAAATTTAATGAAATGGACAACAGAACAGATAAAGATCGATTTTACAATCATTATTTTCATCGACAAAGTCCGTGCTCAAAGCCATTCCCTCAGGTTGGAACGTCAACAATATAAAGTTGAGATTTTTCATGGGAATTATTGGTGGTAGGGGAATCATGTTAAATTCCAGACACTGCTAAGATAGTAGTTCATAATATTGAAGGGTCATGGTCGATTGTATGAAGAACAATATTTTTTATAATGCTGATTTTTTATGACCAACAATTCTTCCTCAGGTTCCGCGAGGATACCTAATGAATGTCTGAACAAAAGATAATAGATTGCAAGTGAACTGGTTGTACTTTTGACCTTATCTCGATAGAAAACTTGTGAAATAGCCTGAAAAGGAAATGAAAGACCAAAATTACCTTTTGTCTGAATTTCTGAGATCAGGATTTATTATCATTTACACTATTTACATTCGGACTATTGTCCTCATCTTTGTTGTGGTAATCACAGGTAGCTTAGGTTTAAGGCTCCAAGTTCACTACAGTGAATTGTCCTACGGGACCATATGTAGTGGATTAAAACGTTGGTTTATGAATATTGGTCAAATAGTAATTGTGAGTTCAATGCTTGGATTCGGTAGGAACGTACGATTCAATAACTCGGCAGTATTAAAATAAATGAGAACTAATAAAGAACTTGTGTTGTTTGCTCAAAGTAAATCTCTGTGCAAACACCTTATTTAAAGTGGTCTAAGAAAAGTTTTTATTCAGGAGAAATGACTACATCCAATTTCAAAATTTAATTACGTAACCCCTATTCAACATAAATGGTATTTGGAACTAGTATGGAGTAGGTCCTCCATTTGCTAGTTTCAGTGCTTGTATTCGATTTTTCATGGATTTGATCAAGTTATCAACAATCGTCTGAGCCATATTTTGCCACCCCATTAGCACCGTTTCTTTAAGGGTTGCCACTGACCTGATTTTGGTTGCACGCAATCAAAGTCTTCGGTCAAGGGGCTCCAAAACGTACTCTATCGGATTCATATCAGGACTTTGGGATACTCATGGCAGAGCCTTGATTCCTTTCAATTCCTTTCAAGCCTTTGCTACTTTGCTCGTATGATATAGATTTCCATCTTCTTGACATTCTTGTCAATCTCTTTGGTTTCAAATAGTGGGAGTAGTCATTTCTCTAATATTTGACATTATTTTGGACCATTCAACCGCTCGTCAGCAAGGATCAGCTCAGATTTCCCTCCAGACCAGACAGCGCCCCACACCATTAGTCCAACGCCGCCATGTTTCACGGTCGCCTGCAGACATTCAATGTTCCAAGTCTTATTCTGATTTCTCCAAATATAAACCTGTCTTGAATTCGAATATTGGCAGAATTTACTTTCATCTGACCAAATTAAAGATTGCCAAATTTCAAAATCTTTGCTCCCAAATTCTTTAGTCCAGTCCATACGCTTGTTCTTGTCAACTTCTGAAATCAAGGGCTTCTTTTTTGCAACTCTTCTTTGATAGCTTAGCTCTTTCAGTGTCTTTCTCGCTACATGTGGCGATATTTCTATGCCGTTGACGACACCTTTGACGCTCTGACGACGGTTTTTGATGACCTCTTTATTCAGTGCCTTTTTGTTCACTCAGACATGATACTTGGTCTTCCTGAACGTTGTTCCACACGACAATGGCCTTATTCATTAAATTTCTGGAGCATATTATTAACCTTTTAATGCTTAACCTAGAAAAACCTAGCAATTTCTCTATTTGACTTTGCCGCACAGATACCATCCTATTCTATTATTTGCCCTTGTTGAAATTCACTAATTTCCTTAGTTCCATGAACTTTTATTGCAAGATATAAGTCAGCTATTCTTCATAGATGAGAGTAGCTTGATACTAACACGATATTGTCTGAAAAAGTATAAGAGACACTATTTACAAAAACTTGGAGAGGGGAATTAATAGGAGATAACTGATAACTGACATCCATTAGACATGGCACGTGGAACGAGAACAATCTACCCCAGCGAGCGAAATAAAGGGTTCAGTTCGATATTCCAACCACCTGAAGAAGGCCGGAGCGTACAAAGGCTGAAAGTTGTGATAAATATGGCAACAAAGATGAGGACAATAGAGTACTTAATACCTTATCTCAGAAATATAGACAGATACAAAAGAAGAGGCGTTATTAAACAAGCAAAAATTGCTCTAATCAAGGGTGGCTAAAAATTTATCATAGCCCACTGTATGCGTTAATTTGGCGCTTGATATTAAGATGACATAATTAGTTTGAATTGAAGAAGCAGATAAATCTTTCTTCAGTTGATTTATATCCATTTCCTTCTTTGTTTTGAATGTAGATTAAATAAAATGTTCAGTTCAAGATGCATCGTATTTTACCCATACCTTTACATATCTAGTGAAGGTCGGAAAGCACAACGGCCAAAAACGTTGTGATAACGACAACAAAGATGAGGACAATAAGAATTAAGTTAATTAAATTATGTTCGGAATGCTATACTAAATGCTATGCACTCCATTTCTATCGAACTTGCAACGCTTCTTAAGATCAGTGACTAGAGGATTAAGGAAACAAAACACGGGTCAAGCGTTTCATATTAATGTTGGCTTTGTAATTTTGTCGGTATTTGTCGGTAATTTCACCATATCGTAATGTCACCACATCGTAAGCTTGTCATTTAGTCTTCTAGAATTTATAGAGATTAGGAAAAATATACGACTAATTAATAATGCAGGTATTTGCATGAGTCCTTTCAATATGTGTCGAAAAATGAATATTTTATAACTGGGTTTCTCTCTCATACATATATATATATATATATATATATATATATATATATATATATATATATATAGTTAATTCTTATGAGAGAGAGAACCACTTATAAACTATATATATATATATATATATATATATATATATATATATATATATATATATATATATATATATATATATATATAATAAATTAATTGATTTAAAATATGTTTTTTTTCGCTACACAGTTCTAGCCATTTTTCAAAAATGGAAGCTAAAAACTTCGAATTTAATTCTGTAATTAAATTAAAGACATTACTTACATTTCACCCTCAAGCGAATTTTCTTAAAGAAATCAAACTGTATTTCTAAATATAACTTCAACAAAACTACAACATAAAACCCACATATCACCACCTCTAGTAATTACGTCCACACAAACATCTATATGCTGGGTATAATCTATCATGTATTAAATTTTGAAAGCAGAATAACATATATCATATTTTTTTTATTATCTAAAGCTCCACTCAAAATTAAATTTCGGCGTTAAATGACCCATAAAGGGTTCATATACCGTTAAATGACCCATACAGGGTTCATATGCCGTTAAACAACCCCCACCCCCCAAAAAAAAGAAAAGAAAAAGAAGCCGAACACATATACATGCGTATGTTTTAATAACATTGACTCACTGAAACTTCCTTCTAAATTAATTTAATTCTACTGTAACAGCCATTTAGGAAATCGAATTACTTATCTTAAATCCTGTTAGTGGTGTCGTGATGAAAATTTATAGAACGCTTTACGGCAAATTAAATTACATTATAAGGCAGACAGATTCAGTTCTCGTCGTGAGTAATAGACACACACCTGCAAATCAATACTGGTCTTACGTATATATATATATATATATATATATATATATATATATATATATATATATATATTCAAAAACAAAACTGCTCTCTATTAATCACCACAGAGATCCATCCCTGCCCTCCATTAGAATGTCTGACGCTCAACTTCTCGAGAGCAACTCTCTGCGGCTGTTCGGTCTCACGTTGACTGCTGACCTGAGATGGAACAAATACATTGAGTCAATTGCCTCGTCCACCGCAAGGAAAGTTGGCTCCCTGTGCCGGGCCAGGAAATTTTTCTCCCAGGAATCGATCCTCCAGAACTACAAATCAAGAATTCGCCCTTACATGGAGTATTGCTGCCATATATGGTCTGGTGCCCCTTCTGTTTGCCTTGGGGTTCTTGATAGGCTCCAGAGGCGCATATGCAATATAATTGGCCCTGCTCTGGCATCTTGTCTACAGTCACTTTCTCACAGACGCGCCATCGCCTCTCTGTGTCTTTTTTACAAATACTTTCATGGTAATTGCTCTGAGGAGCTGCATTCGCTAGTTCCAAGACTTCATGAGTTCAAGCACCCTACGAGCCTGGCATCCCGCTCTCATCCCCACACCGTCGAAAATACTAAATGTAACCGTCTCTTCTACTCTAATAGTTTCATATCTGGCACCTCTCACCTGTGGAACTCCCTTCCCAATTCCTTTTTCCCTGAGAGCTATAATCTCCATCTATTCAAGTGTAATGTCAATCGACATCTCCAGTTGCCTTGATCTATCCACTACCCTTCTTTTCATACTCTCTTCTATCACTCCTATCTGATCTCGCTCTATATTTTCTGTGACCCCTTGCGTCCTAGTGACTTCCCGCCTTGCTTGGGTGAAATGCTTAAATATATATATATATATATATATATATATATATATATATATATATATATATAAGCAAATATATGGATATAGATCCGACAGTATGAAGAAAAATATAGGGAAGAAACAAACAAAAATCCTAATATGCAATAGTTGTACACAGAAGTAAATCTGATCATAATTTCGATTTTGATTCTGTGAAGATTTTAAAATATATTCATAATAAAAACCTTAGGCGGATTTATGAGGCAAGCATAATATCTATCTCACGCACGGTGAATACTAGACCTGGCTTCTTTAATATTTCCCCTTTTCTAGCAAGATTAATGCTCGACAAAAGTACATATAAGTTTTAGATTAAAATAAAATTCTTTTCATTTTTCATTCAAAATACTCTATTTTAGGAATACGTTTTCACAACATCGCCCACGTGACGCCGACGTGATCATATTGAAACGGAACGCTGATCTTGAAAAATTTCAGTTGTCTGTTTTGATTAGTCTTACTCTTATGTCCATCGTCTTTTCATGTTGAATTAAATATAGTCTAATGTTAATTATGCTTTATGAATATGTCCTGAAGATGGTCTACTAGACCGAAACGCCCGACGTTGACATTATATTAACATTAAAACAGCATAATTGCATATTAGGATTTTTGTTTGTTTTTTCCGTATATTTTTCTTCATATATATATATATATATATATATATATATATATATATATATATATATATATACTATTAGTGGTATTTTTATATACGCATCTGCATTATGAATTGGCTGGATTTTAAGTTTAGATCGTATAATTTTTATTGTGCGTAATGTCACCACAAATGTGACCACAAGTTTCCAGTATCTGCTTTTTAATTTTAGGTCGGCAAATCGGTAGTGATTTATGAATCTGAAAATAATTTATATTTATCTGTATCTCACTCATTTAAACCGTTATTTAACTCCTCCCTTTAAAACATCTCTCTGTTAAATTTTAATCCCCACCTTCACCTTTCGGCCTTCCTGTTCTTCTTCCTTCTGCTACACCCTCTCTCTAGAGCTTTCAGACATTTCCATCTCACACTTGTTTCCTACTCCCACACATACACTCTCACTAAAATTTTGTTTTTTATGCCCGGAGTTATATTTTCCGATTTCTTTTTGAAATTGTAGGTCTGATGAATTGGATCGTGATTACTATTCCAATGTAATAAATTATAACCATGTTTGAGCTTTTTATATTATATTATATATATATATATATATATATATATATATATATATATATATATATATATATATATATATATATATATATATATATATATATATAAAATCTTCATTCAAACATATTACACTTAATAATATAGACATATTGTGCCTACTTATTTTTCTATTGATCCTTTCCAGTTGTCTAATCAATTTCCTTACATTAACATGAAATTCTTCAAAGGCCATAGTTTTTTTTAACCCAAGTACTTTCATTCGGTTCTAAGATCATCTTCAGGGATAAATTCAAAAGATAAATTTAATGAAACTGCGATAAAATCTGTGATGATGATTTTTTAATAAACACGCGCTCTGTTATAGTTGGTTTAGAATTTGAAATTCATCCATTGTCGTTATGGAATTTTTTGCAAAACAAGGATTTCAGTAGAAGAGAACTGACCAGAAATTGGTAGAAATGTAAAATGACATTAATAATGTCATATGCAACATATTAATCACGTCAAGGAACTGATTAGATAATTGGAACTATAAAAATATGTAGATACAATATGTTTATAAACATGTTTGGATATATATATATATATATATATATATATATATATATATATATATATATATATATATATATATATATATATATATATATATATATATATATATATATATATATATATATATATATATATATATATATTCTGTTCATACGTTAATTTTATAGATATATAATTCTTAAGTGAATGCTCAGTTTATAATATATAGTATTAATTATATTTACCAGCCTGGATGTCCGAGAAATTTCATAGAAAATATTTGTTCTCCGGCAGGAATCGAACCTGCATTCTACATGGCACGTCAAGCTATATGACGGTTCCGTGTAGGAGACATGTTTTATTAATTTTCCAAGCATAGCTCACATATGGCGCAAGGCCGAAAGTCGGGGGCACCCAGTGAGAATCGAACTCACTTTTCAGTCGTAACTGTTTTAGCGAGACAAGCTCGCTAACCGTTACACGCACCCCGAGGTGCCCTAGGACACATGTTATATTCCTGTCAGGTGACACATTTTTTATGTAATTTTTTGAACTTTCAATCCGCGAAATGTAGTTAATACTGTTTATTATAAGCAGAGCATTTACTTAAATATTGGTATCTATAAAAATAACGTATGAACAGAAAATATAATAAAATAAT
>OZ010609.1:36997138-36999638 GCA_963932145.1 Acanthosepion lycidas | reverse complement strand
CAGAGGCTTCTCGAATCTTCTGCACTGTCCTCAGTTGAATGAGTCTAATGGTGATTACAACAATACGACAGCTCGGAAAAATCACTCTGATCGTTTTGATAAGAAAAGAACTCCTGAATTTGTTGGTGAGGGCCTTAGACTCAACACAGAGGCCTGCATCAAATACTTTGAGTGGGTAGTGCTGCACTGGGTCAAGAGGATGGCTGCTGAGCGACCTTATGTCTAGCAACAGAACTCTACACCATGCAACACAAGCACGAAAACCCAGTCATGGCTGTCAGAGAATATATGCGACCACATCTCCCCTTACATCCGGCCACCTAACTCTCCAGCTTACACACCTTTGATTATTATGTGTGGGGTACAGTTGAATGAGAGACCAACAAAACTCCAAAGATAAACTGGGGGCAAGTATTATGGCAATAATCACCAAGTTAAACAAGGAGACCGTCCAGAAGAGCTGCAGGAGATTCCGAAGTCATCTGGAGGCTGTGGTTGAAGCCAATGGCGATTTTATTGTATAAATGTACTCTTTATTTCAAGATATTTTTGTGTAATTTTGGTAAATATATCTGTTAAAATGAGATATCAGTATTATTGTCATTTAGACGACAAATTATTCATCACACCATATATATCTGCAATTCGTGATCTGCTCTTTTCTGATGATGGTAACATCCCTAGAGGAAGCTCAAGAAATTTTCAACCGTTTCTCTGTTGCATGCAACGCTTTTGGCCTTAAAATTAGCATAAAGAAACCGGAGGTAATCCACCAGCCGCCTACTTGTCCAAAGTAAATTCTGAGTATCAGACAACCGCCAATTCCCATACACTCCTATACAGATCGATGGGAAGATCTTGCTGTGAAGTCATTTACATATTTAGGAAGTAAGATGAAGGAAATGCATCCCTTTATGATGAAATGACAAATAGAATTTCCAAACATAAAAATGCATTTGAGAAGCTTCGTCACCGCCTATAGAATGAGAGTGGTATCAAATTGGACACCTAAATACGAGTTTATAGAACGACCATTTTGACCACATTTGTTGTACAGGTCAGAATTATGGATCCATATAGGTCCCATATCAATCTGCTGGATGTCTTCTACAAAAGTCGTCTCTGCGCGATCTGTGGCTATACTTTTGATGACAGAGAGTCAAGAGCTGATCTTCCCACGAAATGCTACATTGGTGGAATTAAGACTTTCCTCATGCAGTCACAACTTCGCTGAGCAACAAAACCATTCAGAAATTTCTAAACTCTCAGCTGTATTTAACCACTTTCTCAGATCAATGGCTAAAAATAGTTTCGAGCGAGTGAAGACTGTGGATTTTGGCGATTGCCACACTTCTTCGAATCTTGTGGCTTAGCGCTACAGAATCACACAAAAATTGTTCAAAATAAAAGGAACAATATTATCTGAGGACTATAATTATAATGGATAGCACATGTAAGTCGAAAAGAAAAAAAAATGACATACATCAAAAGGCTGACGTTGCACCTCCATTAGGTCACTTAAAAAAAACAGCATATCACAATGAATAAAGGTCCATAAATCAGCGAAAACAAAAGTTTTGTATCAATATGTTTATGTTGTTATAAGAGGAAAGACCAAAGTATTTTTTAAATATTTTTTGAAATTTTTTACTCCTTTCTAGCACGTAGAAAATTTTGGTTAAAAATTGTTTTTTTTTTGTTTTGTTTTTTTTACGACAGCGCAAGAGTAAAAAAACGTTTGTTTTATTTTGCGCTTTTCCCGAGGAAAACACACGTTAATTAGGAAATTCTTGCAAAAATCAAATAATTGTCGGATTTTAATGAAACTTTTAAGACTTATTAAAATATCAATGAAATTATTTTTTGAAATTTTTTTTTTCAGAAAATCTTGTTAAAAAGAGATTTTTTTAAACATGTTTCCACCTACTTATATATTTTCATGAAATTTCGAGAAATTAAATCTTCACGCGCGGCATTTGTTTTATTAGTTATAAACAGGACTCTTTGTAGAAAGTAAATCACATTTTTTTTGTAAAACAGTACCCGGTTTCATAGAAAATCTGCATTGAATTATAAAAAAAAAATGTAAAAAGTATGACATTAATTAATTAGAAATGCTTTCACCTGTTTTTGTAAATACGTTATACTAAGGACACTATTTTGTGAAGAAATAAAATTTTTCGAGGAATAATGTATTTTTTACAAATTTTTTCCCATTTTTAAATTTTTTTCATTAACTTCTTAATATTAGGTTGGTGCAAAAATAATCACGTAATAATGTCGTTTTTGACGTTAAAAATACGTCAAAAACGACAATATTACGTCATTATTTTTGCATTAACCTAATACTTCAAAAATCGTTTAAAATTCTTTATTGCTTTCAAGCAAGTAATGCAATGATAACGTTAATGAAAAAGTAAATTTACGAATCAAAATTTCAAAAGCACATAACAGTTGTTTGACCCAAAATATTTTTTAAATAATCTTAAAAAAAAATTTT
>OZ010609.1:36989638-36992138 GCA_963932145.1 Acanthosepion lycidas | reverse complement strand
TGGGAATGATTTGGGACCAGAGAAAATCTCTCTTATATCCGAGTTTCTCTTATATCCGGGTCTCTTATATCTGGGTTACACTGTATATATATATCAACTTAAAACTCAATATCCACGTGTTAGGTTACGGAATTAGTGATCAATAGAATTCATGCACAGATCCATTATTATATAGACAACAAATTACAACTATTATTATTAATAGATAATATCAAAATATTATACAACACTCACTGTAAAGAGAGATTAACATTACTCGGAACTATTACTATACAAGAGAAACAGCTGACATTAAATAATATATCGTTTATTACATAGAACGTTATATAAAGTATGCATAAAACATTTAATATACCAATAAAATAATAATACGTATATATATATATATATAATTATTTATTTAAAAATATGATTCCATCGCTACATAAGATACATACATTGTTTCAAAACTAGAGCCGAAAACGTCAATATAATTATTTGAATTAAATTGAATTAAAGTACCAAGCTCTGTTCCATCTTCAAGTGAAATTTTTTGTATTAACTAATTCTTGAAATTTACGCGTTTTTATAGGCATATTCATTATTAAAATTAAAATTACTATGGTAACGGCTAGAGCAATTAGGTCGTAAGGGTAAATAATTTGTATCAATATCTCAGTTATATTCAAAGAGGTCAAGTCAGGTTAAGGTTTAGGTGACTAAATTTAAAGCGGACGATGACATCGTCTAGTCTGGTTAAGTGTCTATGGAGATTTATTTTTTATTTTATTTTCTTTCCTGAAAGGGTTTTGTGTATATATAAAAACTGTCATAATTAGCTATGTATGTATATGTGTGTGTTTCTGTGTGTTTCTGTGTGTTTCATAGTCAAAATTATTTGAGAAGGTCCAGACACGAAAGTATAGAAATTTTAAATTACATCATGTCTTCTCTCTCCCGCCTCACTTCCTGACTTCGTTAATTTACATATGTTTAATACGGCCCGTCAAAAATGTGTAAATTTCTTTTCATTTTTTGATCCAACCTTTGGAAGTAAAGTCTGGGGATCTGCAGTCCTTTAAAAGGGCTGTGGCGAAATAATTTATTACATGGAACCTTAAAGGGGTCTGTTTTTATTTAAATTATTTGCTCTGGATTTACATTGAGCCCTCTGGATTTTATCCTTCTTGAGTTTACCCATACGGATTACCTAATTTTTCATAAACTACATATATATATATATATATATATATATATATATATATAAAGTCGCATTCATCTTAGCGCTGCCTCCTTCCCAATGACCGATAAACATGACATTACCGTAGACAATTTCAAAGAATACGGGGATCTCGATAAAGGTGTTATGCATACCACAGAGATTCGACATTAGTTCTTGAAAATATCTGAGACTGTCGAAAGTACTTGGACAAAAGCAACACTGGTTGAACCTCGGACAGTTTATTCACATCTTTGATCTCAATACTCAACACGTAATTCGAAAAATTTAAAAATACATTTCAAATATGAAACAGACAGATGTTATTGGTGCTTTTTAATCAGATTTTTTTGGAATGGTATGGAAAGCGCCATTCTTCTAAAACGAAGAACTTAACGCAAATATTAAAATCAAGAAAAATTACGGTTTTAAAACCCCAAAATATCCCAAGCAACACAAGGAAGAAGATAACTTTGAAAGAAAGAGGTTTAGCTAACTTAGTATGAATTATAAAAATTCATAAACAATTAGATGCTTTCCAGAAAAACAAAATCTAAAAGGAGAATAAAAGGAACAATTCATCTATAACGTGTTCATCGCAGCGGACACGACTAGAAATTTATATAGACTAAGCCATCCTAAACACAACAAACTACTCAAGCACAGCGTCATTCAAACGCAAAGTGCCAATAACCACAGAATAAGATATTAACATAGAAGCTAAAGAACTCAATATCCTTTGCGAATAGTAAATATGCGAACAGCACAATGCTTTTCAAACATACTTGGGAAATTTAAAACTAAAGTCAAATACGCAAAAATATAATGGAAAATAAGGGAAACAGTTGACAACGATAAATCAAAAAGCATTAAACTTTGTCTGGAGGTTAAAATAGATATCATCACCTTTCCAAACCATGAAGAATTATTAAAGAAACGATCAGAATTCATTTCAAAATGCAGATACGAAAACAAATTTTGAATGCATTGCTCAAAAATCGAAAACCAATAAAAATACTTTGCGAAATATCATTATGAAAAGTGCAAATATATGCACTGTATAAAACGCAGACAACGCACTGTATAAAAAAAAATATAATATAACCAACAGCCGAGAAAAATAAGTGAAAAAATAAAGTAAATAATAAGCAAAATACGAAAGAATATATAAAGAATAATTAAATGTAATAATAATATAACCAACAGCCGAGAAAAATAAGTGAAAAAATAAAGTAAATAATAAGCAAAATACGAAAGAATATATAAAGAATAATTAAATGTAATAATAATAATCAGTAACAA
>OZ010609.1:36974638-36984638 GCA_963932145.1 Acanthosepion lycidas | reverse complement strand
ATGATTAATTATATCACTCGCTGGTTACTTCTGACTCTTCTGCGTTTGTATGACCCATTCTCCAAGCTCTCTTTTCTCATTCTGTTCACATGTTTAGTCCATGTATATATTTAATATAGGATGATCAATATTTAACATACAACGTGTAAAAGCACGTGTGATACCTTGCCCTTATCAGCTGTCAACCAGGGGAAGTGATACAGTTTTGGTGGCTAAGGCGGAACTTCCACCCCTGGTGCCACCAGCTGCTTTTGCTACAAGACAGGGTAGTTTAGACGTGGCAGTTTCTGCGATTTTTATGCAACAGCAAGTCATATTTTCAACATTTGATTTTGATCGTTAAACAAAACACAAGACGCTCGTAGCGGCCGTTATTAATGGCGTAGAATGGGTAAACAGATATGTTTTACGTTGGAAGTAGCATTGTGTTGCGCGCATAGTTTTAAGTAACTTTGTTTATTTGGGATCTTGACCAGTTCCAACACGATGCCTATTAAGCTGTGGTCTGAAGACAATGTGAAGCACTCTTCAGGCACCGACCAGTGATGTCCACCTTCAAAAGGAAAGAAACGATTGAGGAATCCACGGCATCCGACCTCAGTATGTAGCACATGGCATGTCCACCTCGTTTACAAACAGTTACTTTTAGCTTACTCAGTTTCTTATATCGATAACAGTTGTCTCCCTTTTGTTAATAAAAAGTCACGCTATAAAAATTATTTTAACGCTTGTTCAAATTTGAACGTATTCAAATCCAACATAAGTTGTATCTATTCATTGTATTATAAGTAGAATTTGTAACAAACTTCATATTTGCTCATCACAGCTACGTAATTTTAATTTAAAATGAATACAATATTTCCAGTTATAATCATCAAATTTCACGTATAAAGTTAAGATAGCTGGTCAGGATTGATTACGTTATAGATCCTTCTTTGGATTTTGCCAAGAATCTCGAGATGTACAGTGAAGCAGCAGGCCAGATACGGAAAGAGTATTCATATACGGCAACGAACAATTTATAAATTTGCAAGATAGATTCTAAAGAGAAAAAGTTTACTGGCAAGACATGATGAAGTATCTTCCTTGCAGGAGATGCAGCTGTTGGTTCGATATAGTCGCTCCAATTCATGTCAGTATAAAAAGAGGCAGCGTGTTGCTCTTCTGGAGTTTAGCATCTGATGGTAGACAGAAATGTTTCTCTGTTGTGACTAAATGAAAGTAATTTTGTTTTGAAGGCGTTCAAATTTAAAAGCCATTTCTTGCCCCAGTTAACCAAGTTTTCAAGAGCAGTTTGCCAGTTATACATTGTCGGATCTGTTGGACTTGATACTAAGACAGAAGTAAATAGTTGTGTCATCTGCGTAGATACAAAGTTGGGAAGGCCGTTGATTTGTTCTCATGAGAAGAATTTTCTGGCGCGACTCATTGAAGCAAATTTTCTTGAAGTAGACGTAGCAATCGATTCGATATAGTCGCTCCACTTCCTGTCAGCGGAAAACATGAGGACAGGAAGGAGCAAAGTGTCGCTCTCCTGGAGGTTAGCATCAGCCATGCTGATTGCAGGCAGAAAGGATTCCCTGTGGTGATTAAATGAAAGCAGTTTTTTTTTGGAGGCGTTAAAATTTACAAGGCATTTCTTGTCCCAGTTAATCGATGATTGGAACTACTTTACAAGAAGAGAAATAAATGTATTTAAATTTCACACATGTATTAAATAATCATAATGTCTTTTAATTTTACATATATAATAAGATAGTGATAGTTAAAAAAAAATTAAAATAATTTTCCTCCAAGCAAGGAATAAAAATATCTGAAAAAATTGATAATGAAATAAAAGTATATTTAGTGGAAGAAAAACGAAATATAAGATGGAAAGAAATAAATGTTGAGAGTAAATAAGGAAATGACAACAACAGGATTAGGATGAAGCCATGAGAAAATATAAAGATGGAAGGAAGAAAAGACTAAAACCATGGAAAGGAGAATGGTAAAAGTATGGTTTACGCATAAAACTATGAAAGGGAGATAAATGTCTCATAGCGTAGAATACCAAAAGGTGGGTGCAACCAGTGAGGATCGAAATCAGTACTGAGTAATAACGATCTATTCAACTATGTTCGTAATCTAAGTGTCACAAGGATTATGGATTAAAAGCAAATAAGAAGAGAAAGAAAATAGGATTAGGGAGATGAGGATATAAAAAAAAAGGTTATATTTTTTCTTGCTAATAAATTTTCTTCCTTTTTCTTCTTTTTACTTCTATTCTTTCTCCATTCCTTCTTTCCTTCCTTTTTTCCTTTCTTCCTTCTCTTCGTCCCTTCTTTCTTTCCTTCCTTTTTTCTTCATTCATTCTTTTTCCTTTCTTCCTTTTCCATTCTTCCATTTTCCCTTCATGATTTCCTTTTTTCTCCCTTTTTTTTTCCTTCCTTTTTATGCTCTGTGATTTCTTCCCACCACCTTCATTTCTTACTTCCTTCTTCCTCATTAAACATTTGTTACAAATTGTAGAATTGTGTATAAACGATGTTCGACGGAAGAAAAATATCGCTTTTTCATTAATTCATTGGCCCGTGGTAACGTATCAGATAGTTTTTGTGCCGTTTTTTGTTACTTGTTAAACAGTATTAATTACATGGATTAACCCTCTTAAAGTTTAATTAAATAAAACAGAGTATTTACTTAAATAAATTGTATCTATTAAAATAAGGTATAAACAAATAAATATATTTAATAATTGTCAGACTTAATCCATTTCAAAATATGTTGTCATTGTTTACGTTAAGGTACGTCTCTTGAGCAGGTATGATCGTTCGGGAAAGATCGTGGAAAATTTGTTTTCAAAAGTAATTCGGACTTGCTAACTAGACGCTTCCCTATAGTTAAGTGGTATAGCATATCAGATCAAATCATGGTTCCGTATAAAGCAAAGATTTGGTTCTTTTTGGGGAACGCATATTTTCTACGGAATTTCTTTGAATATTCAGGCTGGTAAATGTAATTAATACTGTTTAAAATAACAGAGCATTTCCTTAAATAAATTGCATCTATTTTAAATAAGGTATAAACAGAAAATACATATATATATATATATATATGTGTGTGTGTGTGTGTGTGTGTGCGTGCGTGTGCGTGCGTTTGAGCTAGTAACCATAGATAGAAATAACTGGAGATATTTGTGCCATGCCGAAATTTCGAAATCAGTCGTATTGACCGGCTAAGAGACGAAAGACGACGGCAAAAAGCGTCAGCTGTTGCTATGTCCAGAAATTTTTGCTTTGGACTTGTATCCAGGTCACTATCGGGACTGAAGTGTCACATACGACGCAAACAAAAATCTGAATGAGATTGTCAAGTCCTCATACGTGGAAGTGTCCATCATACGTGTATGTTTGTGTGTGTGTGTGTGTGCGCGCCCGCGCGTGCGTGTGTTATATGTGTGTGCGTGTGTGTATGTGTTAGATAAAAATAAACTACTTCTGCAGTGCAAGCTAATTCTCTCATAAACAATCTCATGTTAATTGTGGCGGGAGTTGATATCGGAGAGTTGCATGAATAACAGTAATTGCATCTCTGAAAATATGAGCTGTGGAGACAAAACTTGTTTTAGAGGAGAATCTCTTAAATTACAAACGGCCTTATGTCGACATCACACTTCACCACACGCACACGATATCTGAAATTTTCTTCCTAAGGTGGAAAACGTTCCTTTTAAATCAAAATTATTTATTTATTTATTATTTCATAAATTTTTACAGAAACACGTATTTGTCATGAATTATTGACTTGCTTACCAGGAAATCTGTTTGATCTTTGGGAAAATAAAATATAGGATTAGTTTACATTTGGGATAAAAAATAATGAGGCAAGATAAAATTTGGTTTTTATTTAATTTTATTATGTTTACAGTTGTGAAACTGCACTTATTTAACCCAAACATTTGTTCTCATCACTTCTTTTACATGTCTTTGATTTCTCCGTTGATTTTTTTTTTTTTTTTTTACCTCTCTTTGTTCATTTACCCCGTTGTTTTTACTTTTTTGTTTGCGTTCAATTATTGAATAATTTATCTCTGGTTAAGCTGATTAAAAAGAGGCAAATTAATTCAGTTTATAGGGAAAAAAAGTTTTGGTTTAAATCGTTTTAGATAAAATCAAAAGGATATTTTATGTGAAGAAAATTTAAACGTATTGAAATGGTAAATATTATTAAACGAAGAAGAATTATGTTTAGAAAGATACAAAAAGAAAACATAAGAGCATATATATATATATATATATATATATATATATATATATATATATATATATATATATATGTGTGTGTGTGCGTGTACTTATGTATAAACATATATATATATATATATATATATATATAAATATATAAGTATATATATATATATATATATATATAAGTATATATATATATATATATATATATATATATATGTAATAAAAAATAAGGAATGCAATCAATAAAAAATCGACAAAAACAAGAATGTAAATTGTGATAAATAAATAAATGCTGGAGAGAAAATGAGAAAGAAATAAATACAAGAAACTACAATTAATTGCTGAAAGAAAAAAAGGAAGGAAAGCTGGAATGAAGAAAGAAAATGACATGAAAAAGGGAACAATAATGAAAATATATAAAAAGCAATACATAGAAAGACGGAGAGGCAGACAGAAAGAAAAAAAAAGAAAATCAGTAAGGAATGACGAAAGAAGAAATGCAAGAAGAAATAAAAAATAATCCAAGAAAGAAAACTACTTACTGAAATCTGAATAAGGAAGAAAGTAAGAATTAATAAATGAAAGAAAGAAAGAAAGCAAAGGAAAATTGCTACAAAAAAGAAATATACGCCTAAATACATTTTATAAAGAAAATTTAGCCGACATAAAGAGGGGTGACAACGTAATGAAATTTAATGCTTGAAGACTTAAACGCGATGACACGTAAATAATTGCTGATATGGAACACAATATTTTTTTGGTTTGAAAATTATCTTAAATAATTTGTCTTAATTATTATTATAATAATTATTTTCCTTTAATTCCATTTTCTTTTCTGTTTTACTTTCTTATATCGACTTTTCTATTTAGCTTAATCGATGTTTCCATAAAGCGATTTCGTCATTCTGAAAGATGTTTGTATAAATCTCTTATGCGATCTCCACATCTAATATGTTTTGCGCAACAAAAAAACAAACAAAAAAAAAAAACAAAAAAAAAAAAAAAAAACGCACACAGTTAAATTGCTCTTGGGTATTCCTGGTCATTTCGGCTCCAGACAATAGACAAACAGTTGTGCTTACTCCAAGGCTTGGGCCGGCCTAATACAGCCAACACACATTTAAGCCTGGGGGTATTCTAATAATCGGCACTTCATAAGAAACAGGAAATAATATTGAAAATAAAATATCCTCTTCATTACATATCCTCCGATCTAACTATCTATCTCATTCTGTTCCTATCTATTAGGGTGGTGCAAAAATAATGACGTAATAATGTCGTTTTTGACGTATTTTTTAACGTCAAAAAATGACATTATTACGTCATTATTTTTGCACCAACCTAATATCTATCTATCTATCTATCTATCTATCTATCTATCTATCTCAGTTTGTTTCTCTCTCTCTCTCTATCTATCTCAGTTTGTTCCTATCTCTCTCTCTCTCTATCTATCTATTATAGTGGAACACACCTATTCTATAGTTAATAGATTCTCCCACCTATAATAAGTAGGAGTAGTAAGAGTAATGAGGAGTCATGCAGTGAGTCAGTCGATGTCGGACGACCGTTAGTCGGATACTAAAGTATCAGCGACCACAACTAGATTTCTCTGCGTCATTACCTATTATATCAAGTTCCTAACGTTTTGTACGTCGAACCTATTTTAGGACCGACTTCGTACAAATACAAGCCTCCACTGTGAAATCATTCCATAATACTATCTACCATTTGTTTATCTCAGTTCACTGATTAAACGAAGATGGGCGCTTAAAAAACTGTACTTTCTTGACTAACGATCACTCTCTTTCTTTCTCTCACTCTCTATCTCTGTAATTATCTATGCATGTCTGTATATTTCTGTCTATGTCCGTTCATACTTATATCTATCTACGTTTGTAGTGAGCCACGATAATAATAAAATATCAAATAAAATATATAAACTAAAATAAAAAGGATTCAAATTAGATGAAGTCATTTGCGCTTTCCTTTAAAACCCTTATCTCTTTTTCTATCTCTCTATCTCTCTACTTATCATTCTATATGTCTCTCAACTAAGGAGAAGTAATTCAACCTCTCTCTCTCTCTCTCTCTCGATTGGTTTGTAATACATTATTTATCTTCTCTCAGTTGCGTCTCTGCCTTTGGGCAGGGTGCACTCAGGGACGACCCCGTCAAAGGACAGGGTTTCAAGTGAGAAAAATTATACTGAGACGTTCCCACCCTGGGAACAGCTGCCCGAGGCCGCGCCCTCTCATTGAACCAGAGAGACGGATCGGTGCTCGACACTTTTTGTTCCAAGCCCAGGCGTACGTTCTCGGGTCCCCACCTTAAAAACTGACCTTGTGTCACAAGTCGTCTTAGTGGGGAGACAGTAAATATCTAGTATGTAAACTATTCTCTACCAGAGAGAGGGATCGGTGCTCGCACCGAGGCCAGCGTAACCGACGAATGCAGGGGAATTTTTGTTCCTGGCCCAGATGTATGCGCTCGGGCTACCTATATGAAACCGACCTTGTGCCACAACTTGACCCCGTAAATCATCTCTCTCGAGTAATTTACAACACAACTATTTATCATCTCTCAGATGCGTCTCTGTTTTTGGGTAGGGTGCACTCAGGGGCCACTCAGTCAAAGAAAATCATGAAAATTATACGGAGGGGCTAGCCCTGAGGAATATCTGTCCGTGGCCGTGCCCTCTCATTGTACCAGAGAGAGGGATTGGTGCTCACCCTGAGACCAGCGTAACCGACGGTTGTGGGGGCTCAGGAATTTTTGTTCCTAGCCCGGATGTACGCGCTCGGGCATCCACATTAAACCGACCAGTATCTCTGGTAGACAGTAGTTTACATACTGACCTCGTGTGAGATTGAGTAAATATATGAGGGAGTTAAGTAAATATAAACTACCCTCGAGTAATTTGCACACATTGATACTTACCGTGCAGAGGAATTCCTCCCTGGGCTGTTAGTATCACGGCTATGACTAGCTTGGACCGGGTCAGACCAGCTTAGGACCAGCTAAGTCCAGCTTTGACTAACTTGAACCACCTCTGACCAGCAATCCGTCTGAAGACACTCGGATCCCCACGTTAAAAACTCTGACTCAGTAAGTGGGGGGAGGGGTCAAGTAAATCAACTACTCTTTAGTAGTTTGTAACACATTCTGTCACCGAAGCCAGCGCCACGACGGTTGCGTAGTTTGTGGGCAATTTTTTTTCCTAGCACTTAGTGGAGAGACAGAGTAAATACCTAGTGTGTAAACTATTGTTGAGTATTTTGCAACACATTATTTATCATCTCTCTGTTGCGTCTCTGGCTTTTGACAGAGTGCGCTCAGTGGCGGCTATGTCGAAGGACAGAGTCATAACTGAGGAAAATTATACTGAGAGGGGCCCAGCCCTTGCCGAGCCCTCTCATTGCACCAGAGAGGGACCGGTTCTCGCACCGAGGCCAGCGCATCCGAAGGTTGCGGGTGCTGCGTGCAATTTTACTTCCTAATCTGGGTATAGGGGCTCGGGTCCCTACCTTAAAAGCTGACCTTGTGTCACAACCCATCTCAGTGTGGAGTAAACTGCTCGCTCAATTAGTTTACAAATCCTGATACTTACCGGGCACAGGGATCTGTCCCTGTACTGGTAGTATCACGAGTCGGACTAGCTTGGACCGGCTCTGGCCAGTTAAGATCAGCGTTGACTAGCTTAGACCTGCTTGGACAAACTAAGACCAGCGGCCCGAGATACCCCTCCCCCACCTGTCATAAACCGACTTTGTGCCACAACCTGACTCGGGGGGCGGTCAAGAAATCTCCTCTCTCGAGTAGTTTGTACACATCGATACTTACTGGGCACAGGGACCCGTCTTTGCACTGGTAGTATGATGGCTATGACTAGTTTGGGCCGGCTATGACGAGCTACGACCAGCTTGAGAAAGCTATAACCAGCTAAGACCAGCGGCCTGAGTGAAGACACACAGGTCGCCACGTTAAAAACTGACCTTGTGTCATAATCTGACAAAGTTTGGGAGGGGGTCAAGTAAATATAAACTTCTCTCTCCAGTGGTTTCTCACACATTTATCACCTCTCAGTTGCTTTTCTGTTTTGGGGCAGAGTGCGCTCAGTGGCAGCTCCGTCAAAGGACAGAGTCGCAACTGAAGAAAATTATACTGAGAGGTACCCATCGCTGGGGAACAGCTGCCCGTGATTGCCTGTGACTGCGCCTTCTCATTGCACTAGAGAGAGGGCGTCGGTGCTCGCAACGAGGCTAGCGCAACCGACGTTTGTGGGGGTTGTAGGCAATTTTTGTCCCTAGCCTGAGTATATGGGCTCGGGTCCCCACCTTAAAAACTGACCTTGTGTCATAACCCATCTCAGTGGGGAGACACAGTAAATACCTAGTGTGTAAACTGCTATCTCGAGTAGTTTGTTACACAATGATACTTACCCGACTCAGGGATTGCTTACTGCGCAATCAGTATCACAGCTATGACTACCTTGGACCAGCTATGACCAGTCATGACCAGCGATGCCAAGCTTAGACCAGCTATGAACAGATTGGATAAGCTATAACCAGCTAAGACCAGAGGCCCGAGTGAAGACACTCGCAGCCCTATGTTAAAAACCGACCGTGTGTCAAAACCTGATTGCTCTCTCTGCGGGCAATTTTTCTTCCTAGCCCAGCTGCTTGGGCTCCACACATTAAACTGACCTTGTTTCACAACCTGAACTCGTATAGGGTTGAGTAAATACAAATTGCTCTCTCGAGTGGTTTGTACCAACTTATTTATTATTCCTCAGTTGCTTCTCTGACTTTGGGCAGAGTGCGCACAGGGCCGGATCCGTTGAAAGACAGAGTTGGAACTGAGGAAAATTAGTTTGTAACAATCTATTTATCATCTCTTTTTTGCGCCTCAGTGTTTGAGTAGAGTGCGCTCGCGGGGTTGTGGGTCCGTCAAAGGACAGAGTCGCAACTGAAGAAAATTTGACTGAGAGGTACCCACCTGTTGGGAACAGCTGTCTAATATAGTGATCAGAGGGAGTGATCGGTGCTCGCACCGAGGCCAGCTCAACCGCTGGTTGTGTGGACTACGGGTACAAGTTTTGTTCCTAACCCGGATATACGCACTCGGGCACCACACATCAAAGTGACCTTTTGTCACAACCTTTCCTCGTAGAGGGTTGAGTAAATAGAAATTACTCTTGAGTAGTTTGTAACACGTTTATTTATAATTTCAGAATTAGTGGATGAATTGTGCTTCAATTACGCATTTATTCATATAATTCCATAATGTAGGTTTTACTTAAATAGCTATTATATTTCTCTAAGTCTCAAATGTTGAATGTATAACTAATTCTAATTTCTATTTTCCTATCTTTACACTATATTAATTTTATCTTATAAATTCTACCCTGTTCTGTCACCCATGAAATAAAAATAATCTACGTACATCAAATTGTCAAAAAGGTAAGCTTAAACATTAATGCAGTACATAAATGCAGCAATGAATTTTGCGTTGTTCTGTAGTTTATCGACGACTATTACATCTACTCCTCCCCTAGCTAGTGTGATGATGGCCCAACCAAGAGTCCTCCACAGAAGCTAGCTTAAATGCCACCCGCTAGGATGGCTTTTAAGCTAGCTTAAAATTGTAGATAGCTCAAAATTTTCAGCTAGCTGCAAATTTAGATACAAAAGTAAAATAAGAGTTACTCCCTTTGAAATATGAAAGCAACGGTAATGGCTATTATAATATATTAATATATATTTCCTGAA
>OZ010609.1:36794638-36972138 GCA_963932145.1 Acanthosepion lycidas | reverse complement strand
TAGGAATGATCATTCAGATCTTTTCAAGTATTTATGGAATCGATATTTGCAAATACAGATCATATTGGTAACGAACTTATTTGGCATTTCTCTACAAATCTAACATCAGTATACACATAAAAAGTTGTGATGAAATCGACACATTTACTGAATTCAGCTGCTGGAAAATTTATTGAAAAAGCAATTAAAATAAATCAGTATTTTTTATATGACATGAAACCTCTAAGTTTCACCTGAAAGTTGTATAATTTACATGGAGCGATGGGTAAATTGTCGCCATTTTTAATTTTGCGCATTCGCTTTGTTTGTTTTTGGTTTTGTCGACTGTAGTAGGATCATTTGGGCACCATCTGTGAGAAAAAAAAACAAAAAAACCCACCATGTCGCTATTCACCCCGCCAGAAATTTGGAGACGCCATGCTGTACTGGTTAGCATTACCGCCAGAAGCTCCAATACGAACATTTCAGAGTGTTTGGGTGTCAATTTGAGGGTCATTGCAGAGGAGTAGAAAAGAGTTAGATGAGATAATGGTGATTACGAACATGTTGGAGTGATTACTGGTGATAGTGACGTTATGCCTTCTTTCATTTCCTTGACATTCGTGCTGGAATCTCCAATTTCAGAGTGTTTGGTTGTCAGTGCAGATGATTCGGAAAGAGATGGATGAATCTAATAGTGATTACAAAGGTGTGTGGTGGTGACGTTATACCTTCTTTCACATTCCCACATTGCCTCAGACTCAACACGGAGGCCTACATCAAGTGACCTGAGATGGTAGTGTCGCCCTCTGTGTCAAGAGGTTGGCTGCTGGATGACCCTGTGTCTGGTAACAGGACTTTGCACCATGCAACAAGGAGGAGAACCCAGTCATAGCTGTCTGACACATATCTGTGACCACATCACCCCTTAAATATGTCCACCTAACTTCCCAAACTGCAACAGCCTTGATTATTATGTGTTGGGCACAGTTGAGCGAGAGACAAAAAAAAAAACATCTTGTAACACCAAAGAAGAACTGAATGCAAGGATTATGGCAGCGTTCATCAACTTAAACAAGGAGACCATCTTGAAGAGATGCAGGAGATTCTGAAATAATCTGGAGGCCATGGCTGAAGCCAATGGCGATTTTTTTGAATAAATTTACTCTTTGGTATTTCAAGATATTTTTGTGTAATTTTGGTAAATATATCTGTTAAAATGAGATGTCGGTGTTATTTTATTTTTTGCGTATTTTAGACGACAATTTATCCATCCCACCGTGAATATATTAAGTTCTTACAGCAAACCATATGTAAGAAGACGCAATATAATTAGCCTTTGATGTTTATGTTTTTTATTAAATAACACCTTGTCTTTAGAAGGCTATGTTTTTGTTACGTTAAAACAGAAGTTTAATATTGCATGAAAATGTCACTGAATGTGACTATTTTGTGTGAATTCCTGTTAAATTTCTAAAGAAATATTAAACAATCATTAAGATTTCAAATTTACATCATAACTTCGCAGCAATGAAGTGTAAAGGCGTCTTGGAAATAAACTACAAACCGAATCTTTCCGAATCGTATAAATTTGCAGTTGTTATATACATTCTAACCTTGTGAGAAGTTGCGAAAGTTTTAAAAGATAAAAGTATTTTAGCGGACTAATATTAATTTATAACGTAATTGTTAGAAAATGAACAATAAATAAACTACAATATTTACATTATTTGTAGGAGTCTATTTACAATGTTCACAGTACAAGGATGTCAAAATAATTTCTTACATTTAATATAAATACAGTGTAACCCGGATATAAGAGAGTTGTCGGGACCGGAGAAGAAATCTCTTATATCAGTGTTTCTCTTATATCCGGGTATGGTCTAATTTATATACATTAACATAGGCTCTAATTTGGGACCAGAGAAAATCTCTCTTATACCCGAGTTTCTCTTATATCCGGGTCTCTTATATCAGGGTTATACTGTATTGTGAATATTTTGACTTTTTCTTCCTTCATAGTTATTCAATTATTAGCAGAGTTATTAGCAGCATTTGTAAATTGTCTTAAATAATTGAATGGAGCCGTCTTTTTTTTCCTGTATTTAATCACAAAGCTAAAATAATATTTATCAGAGCCACCCCGCTCAAAATCCTTAATTTCGAGCCGATTGACGGTTATATACACTCAAATTGAAACAAACCCGAAACAGACGCGCTGAGATAGAAACAACGACAGTCATCACCAATGACCATTTCACTTCTAATTTCACCATTCTCTCTCTCTCTCTCACTCACTCTCTCTCTCTCTCTATCTCTGTTGCTTTAGCAGCAGCAACAGATAGAAATTTGTGATTGTATGTACGTAAATAAATTATACATTATTATTAGTCAATGTTTTCTTTTGTTTGACACTTTGATTTAAGCTTGACGATGCGAAGTAGAAATTAACCTCCACATCACTAACAACAACAAGTTTCTGTCTTGCACTTTACATATTTCTGCCTCTGCAGTAGAACTCAACAAGTATTATTTATAAACTATTATTGTTTATAGTTTGTATTTAATTCTTTTATTCTGATCAACAATGTAGATTTAACAGTTCTAAAGTATACAATCGATCTTGAGGGTGGGGATAAAACATTAAAAATGAAACGATGAGAGGATAAATTGTTTTTTCATTATTTATTCGATTGCATCTGCCTTATATTCGCAAAGAAATATATTTAGCAAAAAGCAAACAATCTTTATTTCTTCTTGCTTAACTACAATCTCTTTTTCGTTTTGTTTTATTTTATTTCTAACACGATCTTTTTTGCTTATATCTATAAATAATAAGCATAACGTTATATTCTTTTCGATCTGATATCCCTGTATATGTGAGCGTATATATGTGTGCGTGTATATGTGTGCGTGTATATGTGCGCATGTATATGTGTGCGTGTATATGCGTATGTGTGTTTTTATTAATATTTACGTCATTATGTCCTCAACCTGATGGGAAAAAAGCTTTATTTTACACAGCAAATATTTTTCTAAATATCCCCTTTCTTGTCAATGTACTTCAGTCAGAAATAAATGATAATCACATACTTATAGGTTCAACCTCGAATTTCAGAAATTTAAAATAAATACTTTAAAATTTTAAACGTGTGATTGTGTGTATTATCCATTCACGTTCATGAAATGTCCATATAAACATGTCGGAAAGGCCATCGTTGACCTCAACACAGCATTTCATAACAAATGTTCAAAATGTCCTCCGCTTGCTTCTATACAATCATCACCCGTAGGATCACTGACTGGCGGATCCTTTCAAATACTTCCACACGGTTCTGAATTGTTTCGCAGACCCCCGTGAAATGTCTGCTGCATAAACCAATAGTTTTACGTGGCCCTACAGATATAAATCCAAAGGATTGAGATGGAAAAAAAACGCAGACTATGAAACCAGTTATCTCCTACCTATCCATCATTCATGGTAGATGTCAGCTAGTGCATCACGGACAATGTGACTAAAATGTGGTGGAGCCCTATCAAACATGAAACACATGCGTCTTTGTACTAACAGGGGTACATCGTCTAGCAGGTCTGGAAGTGTGTTTGATATAAAGTTCCTGTAGACAGCTGTAAGACGTGCTTGGAAGCATATGGACCTACCAGACAACAATTCAAGTTCACAGATTAATCATAAATCAATGTTGGTGTCTAACCTGTATCATGGGTTTTCTGATCCGCTCACAAATATTGGTCGTGTACATTTGTTATTCCATCTCTTCCAAAGGTTGCTTCATCTGTAAACAAGACTGAAGAGACAAACAACGGCATTTTGTGCAATAAACCATCGGTAAAAGCTCTTCCGTGGTGAGTGATCAGAGGGTGAAAGACCCTGCACACGTTGCAAATGATACGGATACAGGAGCTGTTAATTTATGTATCCGTCATGCGATACTTTAAGATGTACAACAGGCTAGAGCCACTTGACGTGTACTGATACCTGGATCGTCCCCAACAGCTAGCAGAATATGTTCTTCATGGCCAGGCGCATGAGCAGATATCGGTCTTCCTTTAAATTTAATAACTCGAAAAGAAGGATTTGCGGACATATGTTTATAATGGACTATTGTCCTTGTTTGGGGTGAGAATCCCGCCCAAATTTTGTAAAACTATTTTTGATAAACTCTCTCTCTCTCTCTCTCTATATATATATATATATATATATATATATATATATATATATACTTATTTATTTAAAAATATGATTCCAACGCTACATAAGAGTTCTCACGTTTCAAAACAACAGCCGAAAACTTATATAATTATTTGAATTAAATTGAATTAAAGTACCATCTTCAAGCGATTTTTTTTTATAACTAATTCCTAAAATTTACGCGTTTTATAAGCATATTCATTATTGAAATTAAAATTACTATGGTAACGGCTAGAGCAATTGTTTAAAGAAAAGGGGCGTAAGGGTTAATAATTTGTATCAATATCTCAGTTACATTCAAAGACGTCAAGTCAGGGTAAGGTTGGGGTGTCTAAATTTAAAGCGGAAGATGACATGAAGTGTCTATGGAGATTTATTTATTTTTTTATTTTATTTTTTTATTTTTTTCTGAAAGGGTTTTGTGTATATAAAACAAAACTGTCATAAGTCGCTAACATTTGTTTTTTTTTGATGACTTCATAAAGGGGTATCTTATTTTTTGTAGGGCATTTAAACTATTTATTTAGACTATGAAATTTAAAAATTATTTTATTCTTTGTTCTTATGCTAATTATTCAATGCGAAAATTTGATGTTGTCGGCAAAAAACCGTTAACTCATGTCTATTGTTTAATAGATTTTTATCATTTAGAAACTTAATAATGTGTATTTTTTCATGTAGGCTTAAAGGGCAGGGGTCATCTCAAGTTTTACAAGTTCTAGTTTTGTTTATAATTTTCCATTTTACTTTTGGTGTTTTATTCATTTCCTTCAAATGCCAAAAATATTTAGATAGAGATGTCTGATTTCTTTTATTTATATTTGTGTAAAGAGCACTTATGCTGCCTCCATCTGGCTTTAAATTCATTCTTCGTAGACCAAATGTATATCATATTAGTATTAGGACTCCCAATGGATGAGATAGTACATTGTAATACCACAGATTTTACGCAGCATTTATTTTCCAATGGGCAGGTCTTCTGGGTTTCTACAATCACATAATTTTTTACTATTTTTGTCTAATTTAAGTGTAGGGTTTTTATTAATACTTTTCTGGCATGGGAGTTCATTCAGGATTTTTTTATTGTGTTTTTTTATTATACTTTCTAGATTTTCAGTGCAGCTGTAACTTAATTTTAGGGTGTTTTTCTTAAATATTTTACTAAGTCTACTATTGGTAGGAAAGTGTTTTTCAATTAAAGCTAAGAATTTCTATCCTAGCTTAATACTAACCATTTGGTTGAACGGAGGGGTATACCAAATGATTTTTCTTTTCCTATTTTTTTTTCTGGTTAGTACAATTGTTTCTATAATTGATGTTAGCATTTTTGTATCCACTATTTTTTAGAGCTGCGTTATAAAAAATACTGTGTTGTTGGAATATTTATTTATTAGCGGAGTTAATGCTGATTCTATTCTCTATTGATGAGGGTATATGTTTAATTATGGATGGAGGGTGGCTTGACCTGGGGTGTATATATAAGGGGTTAGTATTAGGTTTTCTATAAGGTAGGTATGTGTTGTTTGTTAAATCTAGAGTTACGTCGAGGAAGGTTACCCTTTTTAATTTAGTACAGATGAAATTGGTTACACTATATGCGCAAAGACATATTTCAAAAAAATATAATTTAAAATTCTCAGCTCCCGTCTCCTTCGTGCAAATGCGTAGTCGCATCAGCGTAAAACATTCACTTTGTCCGATGAAGTCCTAAAGGATGGAATATGTCACACAAAAATGTGGACACATTTTTGTGTGACATATTCCATCCTTTGTCATAGATTTTCTCAATATAATAAAAAAGCACAACAGGAAAACCAACAAAATATCCGCACAAATCATATCCACGTGTAACTGCAGAACAAAGAACGGATGTCCCTTAAACGGCAATTGCTTACAAAACAATTTAATATACCAAGTCACGGTAAAATTAGAAGATAACGCGTGAAAAATATACACAGGAATAATTGAAGGACCGTGGATACAAAGAAACTGTGCAGAAAAACATCTTTTTCAAATAGCAAATACGCGAACAGCACAATTATTTGTAAACATATCCGGGAGATTAAAAAAAAATCACACCAAAAGCAACATGGAAAATATGAAAAACAACCTTAGCCTACAACAATAAATCCAGAAACTGTAAACTCTGCCTTGAGAAGTAAGTAGCTATAATTACCTTTCCAGATCAATACAAACTACTAAATAAAAGATCTGAACAAATTTTTATTACGTTGCATAAAAATCGAAAACTGAAAATGAACAAGAATAAAAAATAAATAAATAATAAAATAAATAAATAATAAAATAAATAAATAAACAGCAGTAAGCAAATAAAATAATCCAATAAATAAGTAAGTAAATAAACTTAGTAAATAATAAATACATTAACAAACTACGAACGCACACTTATAAACAAGTAAGCCTAACAATAAAAAGCAACAATAAAACAATCAATAATAAATAAAAAAAAAGTTAACGAACAGTACTATAAATAACACCAGTACTGCATCCGGGCACACAATTATTCACACTCAATATCTAGAATAATTTGAGACACAACTGTTACCGTCCACCAAAATAGCCGTTGGAATAACATAATAGACTACTGACAATACCGATATATATATAAATAGTCGAGCCAAAACACAACACATATGGAATGACGTTTGCGTTTTGTATAGAACAGAATGTCGCCTCTAGGCGTTGACTTCGGTAACAACTTTTATATATGCAAACAAACTCTTCTTGATACTGATCACTTTAAGCCATAAATATATGCATATCTGAAAACTATATTTTGTCATCTCTCTCTCTCTCTCTCTCTCTCTCTCTCTATATATATATATATATATATATATATATATATATATATATATGATAAACATATAGTTTACATATATGCTATAAATTTGGCATATATGGAAACTATATGTATATATTTATGGGGTATATATTTATGGGGTAACGTGCTCAATACCAGGAATAGGGTGTATGTAAATATAAAAGGGATTTTGAGGTCAACACATAACGGCAACAGTCTGCTTAATGTTTAAACGAGGGCCAAGAATATTGGTTTTAAGCCTAAAACAAAGTGTTGCCGCTGGGTCTCGAGCACAATGTCCATTATATATATATATATATATATATATATATATTGCGCACATTTTGGCAGTATGTTTTCATTAAGTCATGTCTCATTAAATGATTTTGACAAGTTTTGTCTACTTATTTTTAATAGGATCCTCTCATATTTACGGACAAGTTTCTTAGTATGCTTATTAAAGGAAGAAAGAAAAATTACCATGTTGATGTATATTCATTTTATTCCGAGTAATTTCAACATCAGCATAATGTCGTCATCGGGGTGTTGTTTTTCTAGGATAAAATATGTCGTGTTCATCATTTTTTCTAAGACAAAATTGTTGCGTTCATTTGAAAATTAAATTTCTACCTGTGAAATAAAAAACGCTAAGGTTATGTACTGTACAATTGATGAAATTATCCCTTTTGTGTTCATATAATCTATTATTTAATTACTTGAGGTCTCGCCTATGTATTCCTTGTGGCGATTAATACATTATTATATATTATAATATAGAATAACGTCATTCTTCAAATTTTAGCTTATTCATTTGTTTTATATTAAGTCTTTTATTGTAGTCGTTAGAATTTTAGAATATGTTGTAAAATGTTGATGTTGTGCTTTTCAATAGAAGTTGTGGATTGGGTAAAAAGAGCTAACATTTCAACGATTCTTTATGCAGTATCGGGTTAATTTTGTTATTATTATTATTGTTATGGAATATCGGATAAAATCTTTTGTGAGGAGAAAGACCCACTGGCCCAAATTAGGTTAGTAAATTTGTTCTGAAAAAAACTGCATATTTTTATGTAATTCTTCGAAATCAAGAAATCAAAAAGTTTGCCACAACCTTCTGGGCTATATCTATATCTATCCATATATATATATATATATATATATATATATATATATATATATATATATATATATATATATATATATATATATATATTAATAGTAGTATTAGAAGTATTTCAAACATTATTAGAGTGCACACTCATGTTCGATCTAGACGCCTCATTTTTACTTTTAAATACGCACTCTTTAAAAAAAGAATGGGGCGTCTATTTCAAATACGATTGTCCACTATAATAACATTTGAAATTGTAAAACTGTCGGACTAGAATTAAAATCTATTAATTCTTTAGAAATTATATATATATATATATATATATATATATATATATATATATATTTATATATATATATATATTGGGTGCATCTAGTCATCAAATTTTTATTCAGATAAGTTTTGTTAAAGATTACTGTCTAATATTTTAAATATTTTTTAGCGGTTTAGTTTCTGTATGTTGATGTTGACGGCATAGATAAATTGGCCGCAGTTCGTGTTAAATCTTGTTAAGTTTCCAATGTTTCGTCTGGCTTCAATTCTTATCAAGAATGAAAAGATTAGTTGAAATTTAAAGTCCGTCTGGCGATATTTGAATCGTGAGTTATGAATGGTATTTCTTCTCGCGTGAATGTGATTGCTACATTTTGATTTTTCAGATATTTTGCGTGACCATGACTCAATTTTGATTATGAGAATTTATCTACGTTTCAGAAAGTCTCAAACACATTAAATCGTTTACATAATAAACAATATTTTGCATTTATTTTAACATTTTTTTTATGTATAAGTCTGACAGATATTTCGAAAGTTTGTCATAGTAACGACTTTTCTCAGTTTTTAGTTGTCCTGATGATCTTCTTCACTTTAAGAATCCAACTGGCTTCTCATTTATTCCATCTTCCATATTTTAAAAAGTCTATTCAAAAGTGATATTGTTAAATGTTTCTGATTTGACTTTATAATTATACAAATTTAGGATTCGTTTTCAATTTGTGTTAGTATTTTTTGTTTATTAATACATTACATGTAATTTTTAAATTTCTGTCATATATTGATTAGTCAGAACTGTGTACAGAAAACATTTGTGGTTGAATATACTATATAAGATGTTTGTTTTTAGGGGTCATTTGGCAATCTTCTTGTGCCGTGTCCCCTGAGGGTGTAAGCCATCATGGCTCTCCTTTATATTCATTTCCTATCCATCGTAGTTCTTAATACATTTTGCCTTTTTGTCATTTCTCCTAAACCCTGTTCCGCCATCCATTTACTCAAGCTCATTCTTCTTCTTCAATTGACTTTATCCCTAGAAAGGCGTTAGCGATCATGGTTCTCCTTAACTTCCTATCCATCGTAGTTCTTAATACATTTTGCCTTTTTGTCATTTCTCCTAAAACCTGTTCCGCCATCCATTTACTCAAGCTCATTCTTCTTCTTCAATGGATTTTATCCCTAGAAGGGCGTTAGCGATCATGGTTATCCTTAACTTCCTATCCATCGTAATTCTTAATACATTTTGCCTTTTTGTCATTTCTCCTAAACCCTGTTCCGCCATCCATTTACTCAAGCTCATTCTTCTTCTTCAATGGACTTTATCCCTAGAAGGGTGTTAGCGATCATGGTTCTCCTTAACTTCCTATCCATCGTAGTTCTTAATACATTTTGCCTTTTTGTCATTTCTCCTAAACCCTGTTCCGCCATCCTTTTACACAAGCTCATTCTTCTTATTCAATGGACTTTATCCCTAGAAAGGTGTTAGCGATCATGGTTCTCCTTAACTTAATATCCATCGTAGTTCTTAATAAATTTTGCCTTTTTGTCATTTCTCCTAAACCCTGTTCCGCCATCCATTTACTCAAGCTCATTCTTCTTCTTCAATGGACTTTATCCCTAGAAGGGTGTTAGCGATCATGGTTCTCCTTAACTTCCTATCCATCGTAGTTCTTAATACATTTTGCCTTTTTGTCATTTCTCCTAAACCCTGTTCCGCCATCATTTTACACAAGCTCATTCTTCTTCTTC
Organism: Acanthosepion lycidas; assembly: GCA_963932145.1. NCBI lineage: Eukaryota > Metazoa > Mollusca > Cephalopoda > Sepiida > Sepiidae > Acanthosepion > Acanthosepion lycidas. Next base: position 36,961,995 of record OZ010609.1, on the reverse strand, counting down.
AATGGACTTTATCCCTAGAAAGGTGTTAGCGATCATGGTTCTCCTTAACTTAATATCCATCGTAGTTCTTAATACATTTTACCTTTTTGTCATTTCTCCTAAACCCTGTTCCGCCATCCATTTACTCAAGCTCATTCTTCTTCTTCAATGGACTTTATCCCTAGAAGGGTGTTAGCGATCATGGTTCTCCTTAACTTCCTATCCATCGTAATTCTTAATACATTTTGCCTTTTTGTCATTTCTCCTAAACCCTGTTACGCCATCTATTTACTCAAGCTCATTCTTCTTCTTCAATGGACTTTATCCCTAGAAGGGCGTTAGCGATCATGGTTCTCCTTAACTTCCTATCCATCGTAGTTCTTAATAAATTTTGCCTTTTTGTCATTTCTCCTAAACCCTGTTCCGCCATCCATTTACTCAAGCTCATTCTTCTTCTTCAATGGACTTTATCCCTAGAAGGGCGTTAGCGATCATGGTTCTCCTTAACTTCCTATCCATCGCAGTTCTTAATAAATTTTCCCTTTTTGTCATTTCTCCTCAACCCTGTTCCGCCATTCATTTACTCAAGCTCATTCTTCTTCTTCAATGAACTTTATCCCTAGAAGGGTGTTAGCGATCAAGGTTCTCCTTAACTTCCTATCCATCGTAGTTCTTAATAAATTTTGCCTTTTTGTCATTTCTCCTCAACCCTGTTCCGCCATCCATTTACTCAAGCTCATTCTTCTTCTTCAATGGTCTTTATCCCTAGAAGGGCGTTAGCGATCATGGTTCTCCTTAACTTCCTATCCATCGTAGTTCTTAATACATTTTGCCTTTTTGTCATTTCTCCTAAACCCTGTTCCGCCATCCATTTACTCAAGCTCATTCTTCTTCTTCAATGGACTTTATCCGTAGAAGGGTGTTAGCGATCATGGTTTTCCTTAACTTCCTATCCATCGTAGTTCTTAATACATTTTGCCTTTTTGTCATTTCTCCTAAACCCTGTTCCGCCATCCATTTACTCAAGCTCATTCTTCTTCATCAATGGACTTTATCCCTAGAAGGGTGTTAGCGATCATGGTTCTCCTTAACTTCCTATCCATCGTAGTTCTTAATAAATTTTGCCTTTTTGTCATTTCTACTCAACCCTGTTCCGCCATCCATTTACTCAAGCTCATTCTTCTTCTTCAATGGACTTTATCCCTAGAAGGGTGTTAGCGATCATGGTTCTCCTTAACTTCCTATCCATCGTAGTTCTTAATACATTTTGCCTTTTTGTCATTTCCCCTAAACCCTGTTTCGCCATCCATTTACTCAAGCTCATTCTTCTTCTTCAATGGACTTTATCCCTAGAAGGGCGTTAGCGATCATGGTTCTCCTTAACTTCCTATCCATCGCAGTTCTTAATAAATTTTCCCTTTTTGTCATTTCTCCTCAACCCTGTTCCGCCATCCATTTACTCAAGCTCATTCTTCTTCTTCAATGGACTTTATCCCTAGAAGGGTGTTAGCGATCATGGTTCTCCTTAACTTCCTATCCATCGTAGTTCTTAATACATTTTGCCTTTATGTCATTTCCCCTAAACCCTGTTCCGCCATCTATTTACTCAAGCTCATTCTTCTTCTTCAATGGACTTTATCCCTAGAAGGGCGTTAGCGATCATGGTTCTCCTTAACTTCCTATCCATCGCAGTTCTTAATAAATTTTCCCTTTTTGTCATTTCTCCTAAACCCTGTTCCGCCATCCATTTACTCAAGCTCATTCTTCTTCTTCAATGGACTTTATCCCTAGAAGGGTGTTAGCGATCATGGTTCTCCTTAACTTCCTATCCATCGTAGTTCTTAATACATTTTGCCTTTTTGTCATTTCCCCTAAACCCTGTTCCGCCATCCATTTACTCAAGCTCATTCTTCTTCTTCAATGGACTTTATCCCTAGAAGGGCGTTAGCGATCATGGTTCTCCTTAACTTCCTATCCATCGCAGTTCTTAATACATTTTGCCTTTTTGTCATTTCTCCTAAACCCTGTTCCGCCATCCATTTACTCAAGCTCATTCTTCTTCTTCAATGGACTTTATCCCTAGAAGGGTGTTAGCGATCATGGTTCTCCTTAACTTCCTATCCATCGCAGTTCTTAATAAATTTTCCCTTTTTGTCATTTCTCCTAAACCCTGTTCCGCCATCCATTTACTCAAGCTCATTCTTCTTCTTCAATGGACTTTATCCCTAGAAGGGTGTTAGCGATCATGGTTCTCCTTAACTTCCTATCCATCGTAGTTCTTAATACATTTTGCCTTTTTGTCATTTCCCCTAAACCCTGTTCCGCCATCCATTTACTCAAGCTTATTCTTCTTCTTCAATGGACTTTATCCCTAGAAGGGCGTTAGCGATCATGGTTCTCCTTAACTTCCTATCCATCGCAGTTCTTAATACATTTTGCCTTTTTGTCATTTCCCCTAAACCCTGTTCCGCCATCCATTTACTCAAGCTCATTCTTCTTCTTCAATGGACTTTATCCCTAGAAGGGCGTTAGCGATCATGGTTCTCCTTAACTTCCTATCCATCGTAGTTCTTAATACATTTTGCCTTTTTGTCATTTCCCCTAAACCCTGTTCCGCCATCCATTTACTCAAGCTCATTCTTCTTCTTCAATGGACTTTATCCCTAGAAGGGCGTTAGCGATCATGGTTCTCCTTAACTTCCTATCCATCGCAGTTCTTAATACATTTTGCCTTTTTGTCATTTCCCCTAAACCCTGTTCCGCCATCCATTTACTCAAGCTCATTCTTCTTCTTCAATGGACTTTATCCCTAGAAGGGCGTTAGCGATCATGGTTCTCCTTAACTTCCTATCCATCGTAGTTCTTAATACATTTTGCCTTTTTGTCATTTCCCCTAAACCCTGTTCCGCCATCCATTTACTCAAGCTCATTCTTCTTCTTCAATGGACTTTATCCCTAGAAGGGCGTTAGCGATCATGGTTCTCCTTAACTTCCTATCCATCGCAGTTCTTAATACATTTTGCCTTTTTGTCATTTCCCCTAAACCCTGTTCCGCCATCCATTTACTCAAGCTCATTCTTCTTCTTCAATGGACTTTATCCCTAGAAGGGCGTTAGCGATCATGGTTCTCCTTAACTTCCTATCCATCGCAGTTCTTAATAAATTTTCCCTTTTTGTCATTTCTCCTCAACCCTGTTCCGCCATCCATTTACTCAAGCTCATTCTTCTTCTTCAATGGACTTTATCCCTAGAAGGGTGTCAGCGATCATGGTTCTCCTTAACTTCCTATCCATCGCAGTTCTTAATAAATTTTCCCTTTTTGTCATTTCTCCTAAACCCTGTTCCGCCATCCATTTACTCAAGCTCATTCTTCTTCTTCAATGGACTTTATCCCTAGAAGGGTGTTAGCGATCATGGTTCTCCTTAACTTCCTATCCATCGTAGTTCTTAATACATTTTGCCTTTTTGTCATTTCCCCTAAACCCTGTTCCGCCATCCATTTACTCAAGCTCATTCTTCTTCTTCAATGGACTTTATCCCTAGAAGGGCGTTAGCGATCATGGTTCTCCTTAACTTCCTATCCATCGCAGTTCTTAATAAGTTTTCCCTTTTTGTCATTTCTCCTCAACCCTGTTCCGCCATCCATTTACCCAAGCTCATTCTTCTTCTTCAATGAACTTTATCCCTAGAAGGGCGTTAGCGATCATGGTTCTCCTTAACTTCCTATCCATCGCAGTTCTTAATAAATTTTCCCTTTTTCTTCATTTCTCCTCAAACCTGTTCCGCCATCCATTTACTCAAGCTCATTCTTCTTCTTCAATGGACTTTATCCCTAGAAGGGTGTTAGCGATCATGGTTCTCCTTAACTTCCTATCCATCGTAGTTCTTAATACATTTTGCCTTTTTGTCATTTCCCCTAAACCCTGTTCCGCCATCCATTTACTCAAGCTCATTCTTCTTCTTCAATGAACTTTATCCCTAGAAGGGTGTTAGCGATCATGGTTCTCCTTAACTTCCTATCCATCGTAGTTCTTAATAAATTTTGCCTTTTTGTCATTTCTCCTAAACCCTGTTCCGCCATCCATTTACTCAAGCTCATTCTTCTTCAATGGACTTTATCCCTAGAAAGGTGTTAGCGATCATGGTTCTACTTAACTTCCTATCCATCGTAGTTCTTAATACATTTTGCCTTTTTGTCATTTCCCCTAAACCCTGTTCCGCCATCCATTTACTCAAGCTCATTCTTCTTCTTCAATGGACTTTATCCCTAGAAGGGCGTTAGCGATCATGGTTCTCCTTAACTTCCTATCCATCGCAGTTCTTAATAAATTTTCCCTTTTTGTCATTTCTCCTCAACCCTGTTCCGCCATCCATTTACTCAAGCTCATTCTTCTTCTTCAATGGACTTTATCCCTAGAAGGGTGTCAGCGATCATGGTTCTCCTTAACTTCCTATCCATCGCAGTTCTTAATAAATTTTCCCTTTTTGTCATTTCTCCTAAACCCTGTTCCGCCATCCATTTACTCAAGCTCATTCTTCTTCTTCAATGGACTTTATCCCTAGAAGGGTGTTAGCGATCATGGTTCTCCTTAACTTCCTATCCATCGTAGTTCTTAATACATTTTGCCTTTTTGTCATTTCCCCTAAACCCTGTTCCGCCATCCATTTACTCAAGCTCATTCTTCTTCTTCAATGGACTTTATCCCTAGAAGGGCGTTAGCGATCATGGTTCTCCTTAACTTCCTATCCATCGCAGTTCTTAATAAGTTTTCCCTTTTTGTCATTTCTCCTCAACCCTGTTCCGCCATCCATTTACCCAAGCTCATTCTTCTTCTTCAATGAACTTTATCCCTAGAAGGGCGTTAGCGATCATGGTTCTCCTTAACTTCCTATCCATCGCAGTTCTTAATAAATTTTCCCTTTTTCTTCATTTCTCCTCAAACCTGTTCCGCCATCCATTTACTCAAGCTCATTCTTCTTCTTCAATGGACTTTATCCCTAGAAGGGTGTTAGCGATCATGGTTCTCCTTAACTTCCTATCCATCGTAGTTCTTAATACATTTTGCCTTTTTGTCATTTCCCCTAAACCCTGTTCCGCCATCCATTTACTCAAGCTCATTCTTCTTCTTCAATGAACTTTATCCCTAGAAGGGTGTTAGCGATCATGGTTCTCCTTAACTTCCTATCCATCGTAGTTCTTAATAAATTTTGCCTTTTTGTCATTTCTCCTAAACCCTGTTCCGCCATCCATTTACTCAAGCTCATTCTTCTTCTTCAATGGACTTTATCCCTAGAAAGGTGTTAGCGATCATGGTTCTCCTTAACTTCCTATCCATCGTAGTTCTTAATACATTTTGCCTTTTTGTCATTTCTCCTCAACCCTGTTCCGCCATCCATTTACTCAAGCTCATTCTTCTTCTTCAATGGACTTTATCCCTAGAAGGGTGTTAGCGATCATGGTTCTCCTTAACTTCCTATCCATCGTAGTTCTTAATACATTTTGCCTTTTTGTCATTTCTCCTAAACCCTGTTCCGCCATCCATTTACTCAAGCTCATTCTTCTTCTTCAATGGACTTTATCCCTAGAAAGGTGTTAGAGATCATGGTTCTCCTTAACTTCCTATCCATCGTAGTTCTTAATACATTTTTTCTTTTTGTCATTTCTCCTCAACCCTGTTCCGCCATCCATTTACTCAAGCTCATTCTTCTTCTTCAATGGACTTTATCCCTAGAAGGGTGTTAGCGATCATGGTTCTCCTTAACTTCCTATCCATCGTAGTTCTTAATACATTTTGCCTTTTTGTCATTTCTCCTAAACTCTGTTCCGCCATCCATTTACTCAAGCTCATACTTCTTCTTCAATGGATTTTATCCCTAGAAGGGCGTTAGCGATCATGGTTCTCCTTAACTTCCTATCCATCGTAGTTCTTAATACATTTTGCCTTTTTGTCATTTCTCCTAAACCCTGTTCCGCCATCCATTTACTCAAGCTCATTCTTCTCCTTCAATGGACTTTATCCCTAGAAGGGTGTTAGCGATCATGGTTCTCCTTAACTTCCTATCCATCGTAGTTCTTAATACATTTTGCCTTTTTGTCATTTCTCCTAAACCCTGTTCCGCCATCCATTTACTCAAGCTCATTCTTCTTCTTCAATGGACTTTATCCCTAAAAGGGTGTCAGCGATCATGGTTCTCCTTAACTTCCTATCCATCGTAGTTCTTAATACATTTTGCCTTTTTGTCATTTCTCCTAAATCCAGTTCCGCAATCCATTTACTCAAGCTCATTCTTCTTCTTCAATGGACTTTATCCCTAGAAGGGTGTTAGCGATCATGGTTCTCCATTACTTCCTATCCATCGTTGTTCTTAATACATTTTGCCTTTTTGTCATTTCTCCTAAACCCTGTTCCGCCATCCATTTACTCAAGCTCATTCTTCTTCGTCAATGGACTTTAACCCTAGAAGGGCTTTAGCGATCATGGTTCTCCTTAACTTCCTATCCATCGTAGTTCTTAATAAATTTTGCCTTTTTGTCATTTCTCCTAAACCCTGTTCCGCCATCCATTTACTCAAGCTCATTCTTCTTCTTCAATGGACTTTAACCCTAGAAGGGCTTTAGCGATCATGGTTCTCCTTAACTTCCTATCCATCGTAGTTCTTAATACATTTTGCCTTTTTGTCATTTCTCCTAAACCCTGTTCCGACATCCATTTACTCAAGCTCATTCTTCTTCTTCAATGGACTTTAACCCTAGAAGGGCGTTAGCGATCATGGTTCTCCTTAACTTCCTATCCATCGTAGTTCTTAATACATTTTGCCTTTTTGTCATTTCTCCTAAACCCTGTTCCGCCATCCATTTACTCAAGCTCATTCTTCTTCTTCAATGGACTTTAACTCTAGAAGGGCGTTAGCGATCATGGTTCTCCTTAACTTCCCATCCATCGTAGTTCTTAATAAATTTTGCCTTTTTGTCATTTCTCCTCAACCCTGTTCCGCCATCCATTTACTCAAGCTCATTCTTCTTCTTCAATGGACTTTAACCCTAGAAGGGCTTTAGCGATCATGGTTCTCCTTAACTTCCTATCCATCGTAGTTCTTAATACATTTTGCCTTTTTGTCATTTCTCCTAAATCCAGTTCCGCAATCCATTTACTCAAGCTCATTCTTCTTCTTCAATGGACTTTATCCCTAGAAGGGTGTTAGCGATCATGGTTCTCCATTACTTCCTATCCATCGTTGTTCTTAATACATTTTGCCTTTTTGTCATTTCTCCTAAACCCTGTTCCGCCATCCATTTACTCAAGCTCATTCTTCTTCGTCAATGGACTTTATCCCTAGAAGGGCGTTAGCGATCATGGTTCTCCTTAACTTCCTATCCATCGTAGTTCTTAATACATTTTGCCTTTTTGTCATTTCTCCTAAATCCAGTTCCGCAATCCATTTACTCAAGCTCATTCTTCTTCTTCAATGGACTTTATCCCTAGAAGGGTGTTAGCGATCATGGTTCTCCATTACTTCCTATCCATCGTTGTTCTTAATACATTTTGCCTTTTTGTCATTTCTCCTAAACCCTGTTCCGCCATCCATTTACTCAAGCTCATTCTTCTTCGTCAATGGACTTTAACCCTAGAAGGGCTTTAGCGATCATGGTTCTCCTTAACTTCCTATCCATCGTAGTTCTTAATAAATTTTGCCTTTTTGTCATTTCTCCTAAACCCTGTTCCGCCATCCATTTACTCAAGCTCATTCTTCTTCTTCAATGGACTTTAACCCTAGAAGGGCTTTAGCGATCATGGTTCTCCTTAACTTCCTATCCATCGTAGTTCTTAATACATTTTGCCTTTTTGTCATTTCTCCTAAACCCTGTTCCGACATCCATTTACTCAAGCTCATTCTTCTTCTTCAATGGACTTTAACCCTAGAAGGGCGTTAGCGATCATGGTTCTCCTTAACTTCCTATCCATCGTAGTTCTTAATACATTTTGCCTTTTTGTCATTTCTCCTAAACCCTGTTCCGCCATCCATTTACTCAAGCTCATTCTTCTTCTTCAATGGACTTTAACTCTAGAAGGGCGTTAGCGATCATGGTTCTCCTTAACTTCCCATCCATCGTAGTTCTTAATAAATTTTGCCTTTTTGTCATTTCTCCTCAACCCTGTTCCGCCATCCATTTACTCAAGCTCATTCTTCTTCTTCAATGGACTTTAACCCTAGAAGGGCTTTAGCGATCATGGTTCTCCTTAACTTCCTATCCATCGTAGTTCTTAATACATTTTGCCTTTTTGTCATTTCTCCTAAATCCAGTTCCGCAATCCATTTACTCAAGCTCATTCTTCTTCTTCAATGGACTTTATCCCTAGAAGGGTGTTAGCGATCATGGTTCTCCATTACTTCCTATCCATCGTTGTTCTTAATACATTTTGCCTTTTTGTCATTTCTCCTAAACCCTGTTCCGCCATCCATTTACTCAAGCTCATTCTTCTTCGTCAATGGACTTTATCCCTAGAAGGGCGTTAGCGATCATGGTTCTCCTTAACTTCCTATCCATCGTAGTTCTTAATAAATTTTGCCTTTTTGTCATTTCTCCTAAACCCTGTTCCGCCATCCATTTACTCAAGCTCATTCTTCTTCTTCAATGGACTTTAACCCTAGAAGGGCTTTAGCGATCATGGTTCTCCTTAACTTCCTATCCATCGTAGTTCTTAATACATTTTGCCTTTTTGTCATTTCTCCTAAACCCTGTTCCGACATCCATTTACTCAAGCTCATTCTTCTTCTTCAATGGACTTTAACCCTAGAAGGGCGTTAGCGATCATGGTTCTCCTTAACTTCCTATCCATCGCAGTTCTTAATACATTTTGCCTTTTTGTCATTTCTCCTAAACCCTGTTCCGCCATCCATTTACTCAAGCTCATTCTTCTTCTTCAATGGACTTTAACTCTAGAAGGGCGTTAGCGATCATGGTTCTCCTTAACTTCCCATCCATCGTAGTTCTTAATAAGTTTTGCCTTTTTGTCATTTCTCCTCAACCCTGTTCCGCCATCCATTTACTCAAGCTCATTCTTCTTCTTCAATGGACTTTAACCCTAGAAGGGCGTTAGCGATCATGGTTCTCCTTAACTTCCTATCCATCGTAGTTCTTAATAAATTTTGCCTTTTTGTCATTTCTCCTAAACCCTGTTCCGCCATCCATTTACTCAAGCTCATTCTTCTTCTTCAATGGACTTTAACCCTAGAAAGGCGTTAGCGCTCATGGTTCTCCTTAACTTCCCATCCATCGTAGTTCTTAATAAATTTTGCCTTTTTGTCATTTCTCCTCAACCCTGTTCCGCCATCCATTTACTCAAGCTCATTCTTCTTCTTCAATGGACTTTAACCCTAGAAGGGCGTTAGCGATCATGGTTCTCCTTAACTTCCTATCCATCGTAGTTCTTAATACATTTTGCCTTTTTGTCATTTCTCCTAAACCCTGTTCCGCCATCCATTTACTCAAGCTCATTCTTCTTCTTCAATGGACTTTAACCCTAGAAGGGCGTTAGCGATCATGGTTCTCCTTAACTTCCCATCCATCGTAGTTCTAAATAAATTTTGCCTTTTTGTCATTTCTCCTCAACCCTGTTCCGCCATCCATTTACTCAAGCTCATTCTTCTTCTTCAATCGACTTTAAAGCTAGAAGGGCGTTAGCGATCATGGTTCTCCTTAACTTCGTATCCATCGTAGTTCTTAATACATTTTGCCTTTTTGTCATTTCTCCTAAACCCTGTTCCGCCATCCATTTACTCAACCTCATTCTTCTTCTTCAATGGACTTTAACCCTAGAAGGGCGTTAGCGATCATGGTTCTCCTTAACTTCCTATCCATCGTAGTTCTTAATACATTTTGCCTTTTTGTCATTTCTCCTAAACCCTGTTCCGCCATCCATTTACTCAAGCTCATTCTTCTTCTTCAATGGACTTTAACCCTAGAAGGGCGTTAGCGATCATGGTTCTCCTTAACTTCCCATCCATCGTAGTTCTTAATACATTTTGCCTTTTTGTCATTTCTCCTAAACCCTGTTCCGCCATCCATTTACTCAAGCTCATTCTTCTTCTTCAATGGACTTTAAACCTAGAAGGGCGTTAGCGATCATGGTTCTCCTTAACTTCCTATCCATCGTAGTTCTTAAAACATTTTGCCTTTTTGTCATTTCTCCTAAACCCTGTTCCGCCATCCATTTACTCAAGCTCATTCTTCTTCTTCAATGGACTTTAACCCTAGAAGGGCGTTAGCGATCATGGTTCTCCTTAACTTCCCATCCATCGTAGTTCTTAATACATTTTGCCTTTTTTTCATTTCTCCTAAACCCTGTTCCGCCATCCATTTACTCAAGCTCATTCTTCTACTTCAATGGACTTTAACCCTAGAAGGGCGTTAGCGATCATGGTTCTCCTTAACTTCCTATCCATCGTAGTTCTTAATACATTTTGCCTTTTTGTCATTTCTCCTAAACCCTGTACCGCCATCCATTTACTCAACCTCATTCTTCTTCTTCAATGGACGTTAACCCTAGAAGGGCGTTAGCGATCATGGTTCTCCTTAACTTCCTATCCATCGTAGTTCTTAATACATTTTGCCTTTTTGTCATTTCTCCTAAACCCTGTTCCGCCATCCATTTACTCAAGCTCATTCTTCTTCTACAATGGACTTTAACCCTAGAAGGGCGTTAGCGATCATGGTTCTCCTTAACTTCCCATCCATCGTAGTTCTTAATACATTTTGCCTTTTTGTCATTTCTCCTAAACCCTGTTCCGCCATCCATTTACTCAAGCTCATTCTTCTTCTTCAATGGACTTTAACCTTAGAAGGGCGTTAGCGATCATGGTTCTCCTTAACTTCCTATCCATCGTAGTTCTTAATACATTTTGCCTTTTTGTCATTTCTCCTAAACCCTGTTCCGCCATCCATTTACTCAAGCTCATTCTTCTTCTTCAATGGACTTTAACCCTAGAAGGACGTTAGCGATCATGGTTCTCCTTAACTTCCCATCCATCGTAGTTCTTAATAAATTTTGCCTTTTTGTCATTTCTCCTCAACCCTGTTCCGCCATCCATTTACTCAAGCTCATTCTTCTTCTTCAATGGACTTTATCCCTAGAAGGGCGTTAGCGATCATGGTTCTCCTTAACTTGATATCCATCGTAGTTCTTAATACATTTTGCCTTTTTGTCATTTCTCCTAAACCCAGTTCCGCCATCCATTTACTCAAGCTCATTCTTCTTCTTCAATGGACTTTAACCCTAGAAGGGCGTTAGCGATCATGGTTCTCCTTAACTTCCCATCCATTGTAGTTCTTAATAAATTTTGCCTTTTTGTCATTTCTCCTAAACCCTGTTCCGCCATCCATTTACTCAAGCTCATTCTTCTTCTTCAATGGACTTTAAGCCTAGAAGGGCGTTAGCGATCATGGTTCTCCTTAACTTCCTATCCATCGTAGTTCTTAATACATTTTGCCTTTTTGTCATTTCTCCTAAAACCTGTTCCGCCATCCATTTACTCAAGCTCATTCTTCTTCTTCAATGGATTTTATCCCTAGAAGGGCGTTAGCGATCATGGTTCTCCTTAACTTCCTATCCATCGTAGTTCTTAATACATTTTGCCTTTTTGTCATTTCTCCTAAACCCTGTTCCGCCATCCATTTACTCAAGCTCATTCTTCTTCTTCAATGGACTTTAACCCTAGATGGGCGTTAGCGATCATGGTTCTCCTTAACTTCCTATCCATCGTAGTTCTTAATACATTTTGCCTTTTTGTCATTTCTCCTAAACCCAGTTCCGCCATCCATTTACTCAAGCTCATTCTTCTTCTTCAATGGACTTTAACCCTAGAAGGGCGTTAGCGATCATGGTTCTCCTTAACTTCCTATCCATCGTAGTTCTTAATACATTTTGCCTTTTTGTCATTTCTCCTAAACCCTGTTCCGCCATCCATTTACTCAAGCTCATTCTTCTTCTTCAATGGACTTTATCCCTAGAAAGGTGTTAGCGATCATGGTTCTCCTTAACTTCCTATCCATCGTAGTTCTTAATACATTTTGCCTTTTTGTCATTTCTCCTAAACACTGTTCCGCCATCCATTTACTCAAGCTCATTCTTCTTCTTCAATGGACTTTATCCCTAGAAGTGCGTTAGCGATCATGGTTCTCCTTAACTTCCTATCCATCGTAGTTCTTAATAAATTTTGCCTTTTTGTCATTTCTCCTAAACCCTCTTCCGCCATCCATTTACTCAAGCTCATTCTTCTTCTTCAATGGACTTTATCCCTAGAAAGATGTTAGCGATCATGGTTCTCCTTAACTTCCTATCCATCGTAGTTCTTAATACATTTTGCCTTTTTGTCATTTCTCCTAAACCCAGTTCCGCCATCCATTTACTCAAGCTCATTCTTCTTCTTCAATGGACTTTAACCCTAGAAGGGTGTTAGCGATCATGGTTCTCCTTAACTTCCGATCCATCGTAGTTCTTAATACATTTTGCCTTTTTGTCATTTCTCCTAAACCCTGTTCCGCCATCCATTTACTCAAGCTCATTCTTCTTCTTCAATGGACTTTATCACTAGAAGGGTGTTAGCGATCATGGTTCTCCTTAACTTCCTATCCATCGTAGTTCTTAATACATTTTGCCTTTTTGTCAATTCTCCTAAACCCAGTTCCGCAATCCATTTACTCAAGCTCATTCTTCTTCTTAAATGGACTTTATCCCTAGAAGGGTGTTAGCGATCATGGTTCTCCTTAACTTCCTATCCATCGTAATTCTTAATACATTTTGCCTTTTTGTCATTTCTCCTAAACCCTGTTCCGCCATCCATTTACTCAAGCTCATTATTCTTCTTCAATGGACTTTATCCCTATTAGGGCGTTACCGATCATGGTTCTCCTTAACTTCCTATCCATCGTAGTTCTTAATACATTATGCCTTTTTGTCATTTCTCATCAACCCTGTTCCGCCATCCATTTACTCAAGCTCATTCTTCTTCTTCAATGGACTTTATCCCTAGAAGGGTGTTAGCGATCATGGTTCTCCTTAACTTCCTATCCATCGTAGTTCTTAATACATTTTGCCTTTTTGTCATTTCTCCTAAACCCTATTCCGCCATCCATTTACTCAAGCTCATTCTTCTTCTTCAATGGACTTTATCCCTAGAAGGGTGTTAGCGATCATGGTTCTCCTTAACTTCCTATCCATCGTAATTCTTAATACATTTTGCCTTTTTGTAATTTCTCCTAAACCCTGTTCCGCCATCCATTTACTCAAGCTCATTCTTCTTCTTCAATGGACTTTAACCCTAGAAGGGCGTTAGCGATCATGGTTCTCCTTAACTTCCTATCCATCGTAGTTCTTAATACATTTTGCCTTTTTGTCATTTCTCCTCAACCCTGTTCCGCCATCCATTTACTCAAGCTCATTCTTCTTCTTCAATGGACTTTAACCCTAGAAGGGCGTTAGCGATCATGGTTCTCCTTAACTTCGTATCCATCGTAGTTCTTAATACATTTTGCCTTTTTGTCATTTCTCCTAAACCCTGTTCCGCCATCCATTTACTCAACCTCATTCTTCTTCTTCAATGGACGTTAACCCTAGAAGGGCGTTAGCGATCATGGTTCTCCTTAACTTCCTATCCATCGTAGTTCTTAATACATTTTGCCTTTTTGTCATTTCTCCTAAACCCTGTTCCGCCATCCATTTACTCAAGCTCATTCTTCTTCTTCAATGGACTTTAACCCTAGAAGGGCGTTAGCGATCATGGTTCTCCTTAACTTCCCATCCATCGTAGTTCTTAATAAATTTTGCCTTTTTGTCATTTCTCCTCAACCCTGTTCCGCCATCCATTTACTCAAGCTCATTCTTCTTCTTCAATGGACTTTATCCCTAGAAGGGCGTTAGCGATCATGGTTCTCCTTAACTTCCTATCCATCGCAGTTCTTAATAAATTTTCCCTTTTTGTCATTTCTCCTCAACCCTGTTCCGCCATCCATTTACTCAAGCTCATTCTTCTTCTTCAATGAACTTTATCCCTAGAAGGGTGTTAGCGATCATGGTTCTCCTTAACTTCCTATCCATCGTAGTTCTTAATACATTTGGCATTTTTTTCATTTCTCCTAAACCCTGTTCCGCCATCCATTTACTCAAGCTCATTCTTCTTCTTCAATGGACTTTATCCCTAGAAGGGTGTTAGCGATCATGGTTCTCCTTAACTCCCTATCCATCGTAGTTCTTAATACATTTTGCCTTTTTGTCATTTCTCCTAAACCCTGTTCCGCCATCCATTTACTCAAGCTCATTCTTCTTCTTCAATGGACTTTATCCCTAAAAGGGTGTTAGCGATCATGGTTCTCCTTAACTTCCTATCCATCGTAGTTCTTAATACATTTTGCCTTTTTGTCATTTCTCCTAAACCCAGTTCCGCAATCCATTTACTCAAGCTCATTCTTCTTCTTCAATGGACTTTATCCCTAGATGGGTGTTAGCGATCATGGTTCTCCATAACTTCCTATCCATCGTTGTTCTTAATACATTTTGCCTTTTTGTCATTTCTCCTAAACCCTGTTCCGCCATCCATTTACTCAAGCTCATTATTCTTCTTCAATGGACTTTATCCCTATTAGGGCGTTACCGATCATGGTTCTCCTTAACTTCCTATCCATCGTAGTTCTTAATACATTTTGCCTTTTTGTCATTTCTCCTAAACCCTGTTCCGCCATCCATTTACTCAAGCTCATTCTTCTTCTTCAATGGACTTTATCCCTAGAAGGGTGTTAGCGATCATGGTTCTCCTTAACTTCCTATCCATCGTAGTTCTTAATACATTTTGCCTTTTTGTCATTTCTCCTAAAACCTGTTCCGCCATCCATTTACTCAAGCTCATTCTTCTTCTTCAATGGATTTTATCCCTAGAAGGGCGTTAGCGATCATGGTTCTCCTTAACTTCCTATCCATCGTAGTTCTTAATACATTTTGCCTTTTTGTCATTTCTCCTCAACCCTGTTCCGCCATCCATTTACTCAAGCTCATTCTTCTTCTTCAATCGACTTTAACCCTAGAAGGGCGTTAGCGATCATGGTTCTCCTTAACTTCCTATCCATCGTAGTTCTTAATACATTTTGCCTTTTTGTCATTTCTCCTCAACCCTGTTCCGCCATCCATTTACTCAAGCTCATTCTTCTTCTTCAATGGACTTTAACCCTAGAAGGGCGTTAGCGATCATGGTTCTCCTTAACTTCGTATCCATCGTAGTTCTTAATACATTTTGCCTTTTTGTCATTTCTCCTAAACCCTGTTCCGCCATCCATTTACTCAACCTCATTCTTCTTCTTCAATGGACGTTAACCCTAGAAGGGCGTTAGCGATCATTGTTCTCCTTAACTTCCTATCCATCGTAGTTCTTAATACATTTTGCCTTTTTGTCATTTCTCCTAAACCCTGTTCCGCCATCCATTTACTCAAGCTCATTCTTCTTCTTCAATGGACTTTAACCCTAGAAGGGCGTTAGCGATCATGGTTCTCCTTAACTTCCCATCCATCGTAGTTCTTAATACATTTTGCCTTTTTGTCATTTCTCCTAAACCCTGTTCCGCCATCCATTTACTCAAGCTCATTCTTCTTCTTCAATGGACTTTAACCTTAGAAGGGCGTTAGCGATCATGGTTCTCCTTAACTTCCTATCCATCGTAGTTCTTAATACATTTTGCCTTTTTGTCATTTCTCCTAAACCCTGTTCCGCCATCCATTTACTCAAGCTCATTCTTCTTCTTCAATGGACTTTAACCCTAGAAGGGCGTTAGCGATCATGGTTCTCCTTAACTTCCCATCCATCGTAGTTCTTAATAAATTTTGCCTTTTTGTCATTTCTCCTCAACCCTGTTCCGCCATCCATTTACTCAAGCTCATTCTTCTTCTTCAATGGACTTTAACCCTAGAAGGGCGTTAGCGATCATGGTTCTCCTTAACTTCCTATCCATCGTAGTTCTTAATACATTTTGCCTTTTTGTCATTTCTCCTAAACCCAGTTCCGCCATCCATTTACTCAAGCTCATTCTTCTTCTTCAATGGACTTTATCCCTAGAAGGGTGTTAGCGATCATGGTTCTCCTTAACTTCCTATCCATCGTTGTTCTTAATACATTTTGTTTTTTTGTCATTTCTCCTAAAACCTGTTCCGCCATCCATTTACTCAAGCTCATTCTTCTTCTTCAATGGACTTTATCCCTAAAAGGGTGTTTGCGATCATGGTTCTCCTTAACTTGCTATCCATCGTAGTTCTTAATACATTTTGCCTTTTTGTCATTTCTCCTAAACCCAGTTCCGCCATCCATTTACTCAAGCTCATTCTTCTTCTTCAATGGACTTTATCCCTAGAAGGGTGTTAGCGATCATGGTTCACCTTAACTTCCTATCCATCGTAGTTCTTAATACATTTTGCCTTTTTGTCATTTCTCCTAAACTCTGTTCCGCCATCCATTTACTCAAGCTCATACTTCTTCTTCAATGGATTTTATCCCTAGAAGGGCGTTAGCGATCATGGTTCTCCTTAACTTCCTATCCATCGTAGTTCTTAATACATTTTGCCTTTTTGTCATTTCTCCTAAACCCTGTTCCGCCATCCATTTACTCAAGCTCATTCTTCTCCTTCAATGGACTTTATCCCTAGAAAGGTGTTAGCGATCATGGTTCTCCTTAACTTCCTATCCATCGTAGTTCTTAATACATTTTGCCTTTTTGTCATTTCTCCTAAACCCTGTTCCGCCATCCATTTACTCAAGCTCATTCTTCTTCTTCAATGGACTTTATCCCTAAAAGGGTGTTAGCGATCATGGTTCTCCTTAACTTCCTATCCATCGTAGTTCTTAATACATTTTGCCTTTTTGTCATTTCTCCTAAACCCTGTTCCGCCATCCATTTACTCAAGCTCATTCTTCTTCTTCAATGGACTTTATCCCTATTAGGGCGTTACCGACCATGGTTCTCCTTAACTTCCTATCCATCGTAGTTCTTAATACATTTTGCCTTTTTGTCATTTCTCCTAAACCCTGTTCCGCCATCCATTTACTCAAGCTCATTCTTCTTCTTCAATGGACTTTAACCCTAGAAGGGCGTTAGCGATCATGGTTCTCCTTAACTTCCCATCCATCGTAGTTCTTAATACATTTTGCCTTTTTGTCATTTCTCCTAAACCCTGTTCCGCCATCCATTTACTCAAGCTCATTCTTCTTCTTCAATGGACTTTAACCCTAGAAGGGTGTTAGCGATCATGGTTCTCCTTAACTTCCCATCCATCGTAGTTCTTAATACATTTTGCCTTTTTGTCATTTCTCCTAAACCCTGTTCCGCCATCCATTTACTCAAGCTCATTCTTCTTCTTCAATGGACTTTAACCTTAGAAGGGCGTTAGCGATCATGGTTCTCCTTAACTTCCTATCCATCGTAGTTCTTAATACATTTTGCCTTTTTGTCATTTCTCCTAAACCCTGTTCCGCCATCCATTTACTCAAGCTCATTCTTCTTCTTCAATGGACTTTAACCCTAGAAGGACGTTAGCGATCATGGTTCTCCTTAACTTCCCATCCATCGTAGTTCTTAATAAATTTTGCCTTTTTGTCATTTCTCCTCAACCCTGTTCCGCCATCCATTTACTCAAGCTCATTCTTCTTCTTCAATGGACTTTAACCCTAGAAGGGCGTTAGCGATCATGGTTCTCCTTAACTTGCTATCCATCGTAGTTCTTAATACATTTTGCCTTTTTGTCATTTCTCCTAAACCCAGTTCCGCCATCCATTTACTCAAGCTCATTCTTCTTCTTCAATGGACTTTAACCCTAGAAGGGCGTTAGCGATCATGGTTCTCCTTAACTTCCCATCCATTGTAGTTCTTAATAAATTTTGCCTTTTTGTCATTTCTCCTCAACCCTGTTCCGCCATCCATTTACTCAAGCTCATTCTTCTTCTTCAATGGACTTTAACCCTAGAAGGGCGTTAGCGATCATGGTTCTCCTTAACTTCCTATCCATCGTAGTTCTTAATACATTTTGCCTTTTTGTCATTTCTCCTAAACCGTGTTCCGCCATCCATTTACTCAAGCTCATTCTTCTTCTTCAATGGACTTTAACCCTAGAAGGGCTTTAGCGATCATGGTTCTCCTTAACTTCCTATCCATCGTAGTTCTTAATACATTTTGCCTTTTTGTCATTTCTCCTAAACCCTGTTCCGACATCCATTTACTCAAGCTCATTCTTCTTCTTCAATGGACTTTAACCCTAGAAGGGCGTTAGCGATCATGGTTCTCCTTAACTTCCTATCCATCGTAGTTCTTAATACATTTTGCCTTTTTGTCATTTCTCCTAAACCCTGTTCCGCCATCCATTTACTCAAGCTCATTCTTCTTCTTCAATGGACTTTAACCCTAGAAGGGCGTTAGCGATCATGGTTCTCCTTAACTTCCCATCCATCGTAGTTCTTAATAAATTTTGCCTTTTTGTCATTTCTCCTCAACCCTGTTCCGCCATCCATTTACTCAAGCTCATTCTTCTTCTTCAATGGACTTTAACCCTAGAAGGGCGTTAGCGATCATGGTTCTCCTTAACTTCCTATCCATCGTAGTTCTTAATAAATTTTGCCTTTTTGTCATTTCTCCTAAACCCTGTTCCGCCATCCATTTACTCAAGCTCATTCTTCTTCTTCAATGGACTTTAACCCTAGAAAGGCGTTAGCGCTCATGGTTCTCCTTAACTTCCCATCCATCGTAGTTCTTAATAAATTTTGCCTTTTTGTCATTTCTCCTCAACCCTGTTCCGCCATCCATTTACTCAAGCTCATTCTTCTTCTTCAATGGACTTTAACCCTAGAAGGGCGTTAGCGATCATGGTTCTCCTTAACTTCCTATCCATCGTAGTTCTTAATACATTTTGCCTTTTTGTCATTTCTCCTAAACCCTGTTCCGCCATCCATTTACTCAAGCTCATTCTTCTTCTTCAATGGACTTTAACCCTAGAAGGGCGTTAGCGATCATGGTTCTCCTTAACTTCCCATCCATCGTAGTTCTAAATAAATTTTGCCTTTTTGTCATTTCTCCTCAACCCTGTTCCGCCATCCATTTACACAAGCTCTTTCTTCTTCTTCAATGGACTTTAACCCTAGAAGGGCGTTAGCGATCATGGTTCTCCTTAACTTCCTATCCATCGTAGTTCTTAATACATTTTGCCTTTTTGTCATTTCTCCTAAACCCTGTTCCGCTATCCATTTACTCAAGCTCATTCTTCTTCTTCAATCGACTTTAACCCTAGAAGGGCGTTAGCGATCATGGTTCTCCTTAACTTCGTATCCATCGTAGTTCTTAATACATTTTGCCTTTTTGTCATTTCTCCTAAACCCTGTTCCGCCATCCATTTACTCAAGCTCATTCTTCTTCTTCAATGGACTTTAACCCTAGAAGGGCGTTAGCGATCATGGTTCTCTTTAACTTCCTATCCATCGTAGTTCTTAATACATTTTGCCTTTTTGTCATTTCTCCTAAACCCTGTTCCGCCATCCATTTAATCAAGCTCATTCTTCTTCTTCAATGGACTTTAACCCTAGAAGGGCGTTAGCGATCATGGTTCTCCTTAACTTCCCATCCATCGTAGTTCTTAATACATTTTGCCTTTTTGTCATTTCTCCAAAACCCTGTTCCGCCATCCATTTACTCAAGCTCATTCTTCTTCTTCAATGGACTTTAAACCTAGAAGGGCGTTAGCGATCATGGTTCTCCTTAACTTCCTATCCATCGTAGTTCTTAATACATTTTGCCTTTTTGTCATTTCTCCTAAACCCTGTTCCGCCATCCATTTACTCAAGCTCATTCTTCTTCTTCAATGGACTTTAACCCTAGAAGGGCGTTAGCGATCATGGTTCTCCTTAACTTCCCATCCATCGTAGTTCTTAATACATTTTGCCTTTTTGTCATTTCTCCTAAACCCTGTTCCGCCATCCATTTACTCAACCTCATTCTTCTTCTTCAATGGACGTTAACCCTAGAAGGGCGTTAGCGATCATGGTTCTCCTTAACTTCCTATCCATCGTAGTTCTTAATACATTTTGCCTTTTTTCATTTCTCCTAAACCCTGTTCCGCCATCCATTTACTCAAGCTCATTCTTCTTCTACAATGGACTTTAACCCTAGAAGGGCGTTAGCGATCATGGTTCTCCTTAACTTCCCATCCATCGTAGTTATTAATACATTTTGCCTTTTTGTCATTTCTCCTAAACCCTGTTCCGCCATCCATTTACTCAAGCTCATTCTTCTTCTTCAATGGACTTTAACCTTAGAAGGGCGTTAGCGATCATGGTTCTCCTTAACTTCCTATCCATCGTAGTTCTTAATACATTTTGCCTTTTTGTCATTTCTCCTAAACCCTGTTCCGCCATCCATTTACTCAAGCTCATTCTTCTTCTTCAATGGACTTTAACCCTAGAAGGACGTTAGCGATCATGGTTCTCCTTAACTTCCCATCCATCGTAGTTCTTAATAAATTTTGCCTTTTTGTCATTTCTCCTCAACCCTGTTCCGCCATCCATTTACTCAAGCTCATTCTTCTTCTTCAATGGACTTTAACCCTAGAAGGGCGTTAGCGATCATGGTTCTCCTTAACTTCCTATCCATCGTAGTTCTTAATACATTTTGCCTTTTTGTCATTTCTCCTAAACCCAGTTCCGCCATCCATTTACTCAAGCTCATTCTTCTTCTTCAATGGACTTTAACCCTAGAAGGGCGTTAGCGATCATGGTTCTCCTTAACTTCGTATCCATCGTAGTTCTTAATACATTTTGCCTTTTTGTCATTTCTCCTAAACCCTGTTCCGCCATCCATTTACTCAACCTCATTCTTCTTCTTCAATGGACGTTAACCCTAGAAGGGCGTTAGCGATCATGGTTCTCCTTAACTTCCTATCCATCGTAGTTCTTAATACATTTTGCCTTTTTGTCATTTCTCCTAAACCCTGTTCCGCCATCCATTTACTCAAGCTCATTCTTCTTCTTCAATGGACTTTAACCCTAGAAGGGCGTTAGCGATCATGGTTCTCCTTAACTTCCTATCCATCGTAGTTCTTAATACATTTTTCCTTTTTGTCATTTCTCCTAAACCCTGTTCCGCCATCCATTTACTCAAGCTCATTCTTCTTCTTCAATGGACTTTATCCCTAGAAGGGTGTTAGCGATCATGGTTCTCCTTAACTTCCTATCCATCCTAGTTCTTAATACATTTTGCCTTTTTGTCATTTCTCCTAAAACCTGTTCCGCCATCCATTTACTCAAGCTCATTCTTCTTCTACAATGGATTTTATCCCTAGAAGGGCGTTAGCGATCATGGTTCTCCTTAACTTCCTACCCATCGTAGTTCTTAATACATTTTGCCTTTTTGTCATTTCTCCTAAACCCTGTTCCGCCATCCATTTACTCAAGCTCATTCTTCTTCTTCAATGGACTTTAACCCTAGAAGGGCGTTAGCGATCATGGTTCTCCTTAACTTCCCATCCATCGTAGTTCTTAATACATTTTGCCTTTTTGTCATTTCTCCTAAACCCTGTTCCGCCATCCATTTACTCAAGCTCATTCTTCTTCTTCAATGGACTTTATCCATAGAAGGGTGTTAGCGATCATGGTTCTCCTTAACTTCCTATCCATCGTAGTTCTTAATACATTTTGCCTTTTTGTCATTTCTCCTAAAACCTGTTCCGCCATCCATTTACTCAAGCTCATTCTTCTTCTTCAATGGATTTTATCCCTAGAAGGGCGTTAGCGATCATGGTTCTCCTTAACTTCCTATCCATCGTAGTTCTTAATATATTTTGCCTTTTTGTCATTTCTCCTAAACCCTGTTCCGCCATCCATTTACTCAAGCTCATTCTTCTTCTTCAATGGACTTTATCCCTAGAAGGGTGTTAGCGATCATGGTTCTCCTGAACTTCCTATCCATCGTAATTCTTAATACATTTTGCCTTTTTGTCATTTCTCCTAAACCCTGTTCCGCCATCCATTTACTCAAGCTCATTCTTCTTCTTCAATGGACTTTAACCCTAGAAGGGCGTTAGCGATCATGGTTCTCCTTAACTTCCTATCCATCGTAGTTCTTAATACATTTTGCCTTTTTGTCATTTCTCCTAAACCCTGTTCCGCCATCCATTTACTCAAGCTCATTCTTCTTCTTCAATGGACTTTATCCCTAGAAGGGTGTTAGCGATCATGGTTCTCCTTAACTTCCTATCCATCGTAGTTCTTAATACATTTTGCCTTTTTGTCATTTCTCCTAAAACCTGTTCCGCCATCCATTTACTCAAGCTCATTCTTCTTCTTCAATGGATTTTATCCCTAGAAGGGCGTTAGCGATCATGGTTCTCCTTAACTTCGTATCCATCGTAGTTCTTAATACATTTTGCCTTTTTGTCATTTCTCCTAAACCCTGTTCCGCCATCCATTTACTCAAGCTCATTCTTCTTCTTCAATCGACTTTAACCCTAGAAGGGCGTTAGCGATCATGGTTCTCCTTAACTTCCTATCCATCGTAGTTCTTAATACATTTTGCCTTTTTGTCATTTCTCCTCAACCCTGTTCCGCCATCCATTTACTCAAGCTCATTCTTCTTCTTCAATGGACTTTAACCCTAGAAGGGCGTTAGCGATCATGGTTCTCCTTAACTTCGTATCCATCGTAGTTCTTAATACATTTTGCCTTTTTGTCATTTCTCCTAAACCCTGTTCCGCCATCCATTTACTCAACCTCATTCTTCTTCTTCAATGGACGTTAACCCTAGAAGGGCGTTAGCGATCATGGTTCTCCTTAACTTCCTATCCATCGTAGTTCTTAATACATTTTGCCTTTTTGTCATTTCTCCTAAACCCTGTTCCGCCATCCATTTACTCAAGCTCATTCTTCTTCTTCAATGGACTTTAACCCTAGAAGGGCGATAGCGATCATGGTTCTCCTTAACTTCCCATCCATCGTAGTTTTTAATACATTTTGCCTTTTTGTCATTTCTCCTAAACCCTGTTCCGCCATCCATTTACTCAAGCTCATTCTTCTTCTTCAATGGACTTTAACCCTAGAAGGGCGTTAGCGATCATGGTTCTCCTTAACTTCCCATCCATCGTAGTTCTTAATAAATTTTGCCTTTTTGTCATTTCTCCTCAACCCTGTTCCGCCATCCATTTACTCAAGCTCATTCTTCTTCTTCAATGGACTTTAACCCTAGAAGGGCGTTAGCGATCATGGTTCTCCTTAACTTCCTATCCATCGGAGTTCTAAATACATTTTGCCTTTTTGTCATTTCTCCTAAACCCTGTTCCGCCATCCATTTACTCAAGCTCATTCTTCTTCTTCAATGGACTTTATCCATAGAAGGGTGTTAGCGATCATGGTTCTCCTTAACTTCCTATCCATCGTAGTTCTTAATACATTTTGCCTTTTTGTCATTTCTCCTAAAACCTGTTCCGCCATCCATTTACTCAAGCTCATTCTTCTTCTTCAATGGATTTTATCCCTAGAAGGGCGTTAGCGATCATGGTTCTCCTTAACTTCGTATCCATCGTAGTTCTTAATACATTTTGCCTTTTTGTCATTTCTCCTAAACCCTGTTCCGCCATCCATTTACTCAAGCTCATTCTTCTTCTTCAATCGACTTTAACCCTAGAAGGGCGTTAGCGATCATGGTTCTCCTTAACTTCCTATCCATCGTAGTTCTTAATACATTTTGCCTTTTTGTCATTTCTCCTCAACCCTGTTCCGCCATCCATTTACTCAAGCTCATTCTTCTTCTTCAATGGACTTTAACCCTAGAAGGGCGTTAGCGATCATGGTTCTCCTTAACTTCGTATCCATCGTAGTTCTTAATACATTTTGCCTTTTTGTCATTTCTCCTAAACCCTGTTCCGCCATCCATTTACTCAACCTCATTCTTCTTCTTCAATGGACGTTAACCCTAGAAGGGCGTTAGCGATCATGGTTCTCCTTAACTTCCTATCCATCGTAGTTCTTAATACATTTTGCCTTTTTGTCATTTCTCCTAAACCCTGTTCCGCCATCCATTTACTCAAGCTCATTCTTCTTCTTCAATGGACTTTAACCCTAGAAGGGCGATAGCGATCATGGTTCTCCTTAACTTCCCATCCATCGTAGTTCTTAATACATTTTGCCTTTTTGTCATTTCTCCTAAACCCTGTTCCGCCATCCATTTACTCAAGCTCATTCTTCTTCTTCAATGGACTTTAACCCTAGAAGGGCGTTAGCGATCATGGTTCTCCTTAACTTCCCATCCATCGTAGTTCTTAATAAATTTTGCCTTTTTGTCATTTCTCCTCAACCCTGTTCCGCCATCCATTTACTCAAGCTCATTCTTCTTCTTCAATGGACTTTAACCCTAGAAGGGCGTTAGCGATCATGGTTCTCCTTAACTTCCCATCCATCGTAGTTCTTAATAAATTTTGCCTTTTTGTCATTTCTCCTCAACCCTGTTCCGCCATCCATTTACTCAAGCTCATTCTTCTTCTTCAATGGACTTTATCCCTAGAAGGGCGTTAGCGATCATGGTTCTCCTTAACTTCCTATCCATCGCAGTTCTTAATAAATTTTCCCATTTTGTCATTTCTCCTCAACCCTGTTCCGCCATCCATTTACTCAAGCTCAGTCTTCTTCTTCAATGAACTTTATCCCTAGAAGGGTGTTAGCGATCATGGTTCTCCTTAACTTCGTATCCATCGTA
Source organism: Acanthosepion lycidas (assembly GCA_963932145.1). NCBI lineage: Eukaryota > Metazoa > Mollusca > Cephalopoda > Sepiida > Sepiidae > Acanthosepion > Acanthosepion lycidas. The sequence goes on along the minus strand of OZ010609.1, from coordinate 36,937,259 downwards.
GTTCTTAATACATTTTGCCTTTTTGTCATTTCTCCTAAACCCTGTTCCGCCATCCATTTACTCAACCTCATTCTTCTTCTTCAATGGACGTTAACCCTAGAAGGGCGTTAGCGATCATGGTTCTCCTTAACTTCCTATCCATCGTAGTTCTTAATACATTTTGCCTTTTTGTCATTTCTCCTAAACCCTGTTCCGCCATCCATTTACTCAAGCTCATTCTTCTTCTTCAATGGACTTTAACCCTAGAAGGGCGATAGCGATCATGGTTCTCCTTAACTTCCCATCCATCGTAGTTCTTAATACATTTTGCCTTTTTGTCATTTCTCCTAAACCCTGTTCCGCCATCCATTTACTCAAGCTCATTCTTCTTCTTCAATGGACTTTAACCCTAGAAGGGCGTTAGCGATCATGGTTCTCCTTAACTTCCCATCCATCGTAGTTCTTAATAAATTTTGCCTTTTTGTCATTTCTCCTCAACCCTGTTCCGCCATCCATTTACTCAAGCTCATTCTTCTTCTTCAATGGACTTTAACCCTAGAAGGGCGTTAGCGATCATGGTTCTCCTTAACTTCCCATCCATCGTAGTTCTTAATAAATTTTGCCTTTTTGTCATTTCTCCTCAACCCTGTTCCGCCATCCATTTACTCAAGCTCATTCTTCTTCTTCAATGGACTTTATCCCTAGAAGGGCGTTAGCGATCATGGTTCTCCTTAACTTCCTATCCATCGCAGTTCTTAATAAATTTTCCCATTTTGTCATTTCTCCTCAACCCTGTTCCGCCATCCATTTACTCAAGCTCAGTCTTCTTCTTCAATGAACTTTATCCCTAGAAGGGTGTTAGCGATCATGGTTCTCCTTAACTTCCTATCCATCGTTGTTCTTAATACATTTTGTTTTTTTGTCATTTCTCCTAAACCCTGTTCCGCCATCCATTTACTCAAGCTCATTCTTCTTCTTCAATGGACTTTATCCCTAAAAGGGTGTTTGCGATCATGGTTCTCCTTAACTTCCTATCCATCGTAGTTCTTAATACATTTTGCCTTTTTGTCATTTCTCCTAAACCCTGTTCCGCCATCCATTTACTCAAGCTCATTCTTCTTCTTCAATGGACTTTAACCCTAGAAGGGCGTTAGCGATCATGGTTCTCCTTAACTTCCTATCCATCGTAGTTCTTAATACATTTTGCCTTTTTGTCATTTCTCCTAAACCCTGTTCCGCCATCTATTTACTCAAGCTCATTCTTCTTCTTCAATGGACTTTATCCCTAGAAGGGTGTTAGCGATCATGGTTCTCCTTAACTTCCTATCCATCGTAGTTCTTAATACATTTTGCCTTTTTGTCATTTCTCCTAAAACCTGTTCCGCCATCCATTTACTCAAGCTCATTCTTCTTCTTCAATAGATTTTATCCCTAGAAGGGCGTTAGCGATCATGGTTCTCCTTAACTTCCTATCCATCGTAGTTCTTAATAAATTTTGCCTTTTTGTCATTTCTCCTCAACCCTGTTCCGCCATCCATTTACTCAAGCTCATTCTTCTTCTTCAATGGACTTTAACCCTAGAAGGGCGTTAGCGATCATGGTTCTCCTTAACTTCCCATCCATCGTAGTTCTTAATAAGTTTTGCCTTTTTGTCATTTCTCCTCAACCCTGTTCCGCCATCCATTTACTCAAGCTCATTCTTCTTCTTCAATGGACTTTATCCCTAGAAGGGCGTTAGCGATCATGGTTCTCCTTAACTTCCTATCCATCGCAGTTCTTAATAAATTTTCCCATTTTGTCATTTCTCCTCAACCCTGTTCCGCCATCCATTTACTCAAGCTCATTCTTCTTCTTCAATGAACTTTATCCCTAGAAGGGTGTTAGCGATCATGGTTCTCCTTAACTTCCTATCCATCGTTGTTCTTAATACATTTTGTTTTTTTGTCATTTCTCCTAAACCCTGTTCCGCCATCCATTTACTCAAGCTCATTCTTCTTCTTCAATGGACTTTATCCCTAAAAGGGTGTTTGCGATCATGGTTCTCCTTAACTTCCTATCCATCGTAGTTCTTAATACATTTTGCCTTTTTGTCATTTCTCCTAAACCCTGTTCCGCCATCCATTTACTCAAGCTCATTCTTCTTCTTCAATGGACTTTAACCCTAGAAGGGCGTTAGCGATCATGGTTCTCCTTAACTTCCTATCCATCGTAATTCTTAATACATTTTGCCTTTTTGTCATTTCTCCTAAACCCTGTTCCGCCATCCATTTACTCAAGCTCATTCTTCTTCTTCAATGGACTTTAACCCTAGAAGGGCGTTAGCGATCATGGTTCTCCTTAACTTCCTATCCATCGTAGTTCTTAATACATTTTTCCTTTTCGTCATTTCTCCTAAACCCTGTTCCGCCATCCATTTACTCAAGCTCATTCTTCTTCTTCAATGGACTTTAACCCTAGAAGGGCGTTAGCGATCATGGTTCTCCTTAACTTCCTCTCCATCGTAGTTCTCAATACATTTTGCCTTTTTGTCATTTCTCCTAAACCCTGTTCCGCCATCCATTTACTCAAGCTCATTCTTCTTCTTCAATGGACTTTATCCCTAGAAAGGTGTTAGCGATCATGGTTCTCCTTAACTTCCTATCCATCGTAGTTCTTATTACATTTTGCCTTTTTGTCATTTCTCCTAAACCCTGTTCCGCCATCCATTTACTCAAGCTCATTCTTCTTCTTCAATGGACTTTATCCCTAGAAGGGCGTTAGCGATCATGGTTCTCCTTAACTTCCTATCCATCGTAGTTCTTAATAAATTTTGCCTTTTTGTCATTTCTCCTAAACCCTCTTCCGCCATCCATTTACTCAAGCTCATTCTTCTTCTTCAATGGACTTTATCCCTAGAAAGTTGTTAGCGATTATGGTTCTACTTAACTTCCTATCCATCGTAGTTCTTAATACATTTTGCCTTTTTGTCATTTCTCCTAAACCCAGTTCCGCCATCCATTTACTCAAGCTCATTCTTCTTCTTCAATGGACTTTAACCCTAGAAGGGTGTTAGCGATCATGGTTCTCCTTAACTTCCGATCCATCGTAGTTCTTAATACATTTTGCCTTTTTGTCATTTCTCCTAAACCCTGTTCCGCCATCCATTTACTCAAGCTCATTCTTCTTCTTCAATGGACTTTATCACTAGAAGGGTGTTAGCGATCATGGTTCTCCTTAACTTCCTATCCATCGTAGTTCTTAATACATTTTGCCTTTTTGTCAATTCTCCTAAACCCAGTTCCGCAATCCATTTACTCAAGCTCATTCTTCTTCTTCAATGGACTTTATCCCTAGAAGGGTGTTAGCGATCATGGTTCTCCTTAACTTCCTATCCATCGTAGTTCTTAATACATTTTGCCTTTTTGTCATTTCTCCTAAAACCTGTTCCGCCATCCATTTACTCAAGCTCATTCTTCTTCTTCAATGGACTTTATCCGTAGAAGGGTGTTAGCGATCATGGTTCTCCTTAACTTCCTATCCATTGTAGTTCTTAATACATTTTGCCTTTTTGTCATTTCTCCTAAACCCTGTTCCGCCATCCATTGACTCTAGCTCATTCTTCTTCTTCAATGAACTTTATCCCTAGAAGGGCGTTAGCGATCATGGTTCTCCTTAACTTCCTATCCATCGTAATTCTTAATACATTTTGCCTTTTTGTCACTTCTCCTAAACCGTGTTCCGCCATCCATTTACTCAAGCTCATTCTTCTTCTTCAATGGACTTTAACCCTAGAAGGGCGTTAGCGATCATGGTTCTCCTTAACTTCCTATCCATCGTAGTTCTTAATACATTTTGCCTTTTTGTCATTTCTCCTAAACCCTGTTCCGCCATCCATTTACTCAAGCTCATTCTTCTTCTTCAATGGACTTTATCCCTAGAAGGGTGTTAGCGATCATGGTTCTCCTTAACTTCCTATCCATCGTAGTTCTTAATACATTTTGCCTTTTTGTCATTTCTCCTAAAACCTGTTCCGCCATCCATTTACTCAAGCTCATTCTTCTTCTTCAATAGATTTTATCCCTAGAAGGGCGTTAGCGATCATGGTTCTCCTTAACTTCCTATCCATCGTAGTTCTTAATAAATTTTGCCTTTTTGTCATTTCTCCTCAACCCTGTTCCGCCATCCATTTACTCAAGCTCATTCTTCTTCTTCAATGGACTTTAACCCTAGAAGGGCGTTAGCGATCATGGTTCTCCTTAACTTCCTATCCATCGTAGTTCTCAATACATTTTGCCTTTTTGTCATTTCTCCTAAACCCTGTTCCGCCATCCATTTACTCAAGCTCATTCTTCTTCTTCAATGGACTTTAACCCTAGAAGGGCGTTAGCGATCATGGTTCTCCTTAACTTGCTATCCATCGTAGTTCTTAATACATTTTGCCTTTTTGTCATTTCTCCTAAACCCAGTTCCGCCATCCATTTACTCAAGCTCATTCTTCTTCTTCAATGGACTTTGACCCTAGAAGGGCGTTAGCGATCATGGTTCTCCTTAACTTCCTATCCATCGTAGTTCTTAATACATTTTGCCTTTTTGTCATTTCTCCTAAACCCTGTTCCGCCATCCATTTACTCAAGCTCATTCTTCTTCTTCAATGGACTTTATCCCTAGAAAGGTGTTAGCGATCATGGTTCTCCTTAACTTCCTATCCATCGTAGTTCTTAATACATTTTGCCTTTTTGTCATTTCTCCTAAACCCTGTTCCGCCATCCATTTACTCAAGCTCATTCTTCTTCTTCAATGGACTTTAACCCTAGAAGGGCGTTAGCGATCATGGTTCTCCTTAACTTCCTATCCATCGTAGTTCTTAATACATTTTGCCTTTTTGTCATTTCTCCTAAACCCTGTTCCGCCATCCATTTACTCAAGCTCATTCTTCTTCTTCAATGGACTTTATCCCTAGAAGGGTGTTAGCGATCATGGTTCTCCTTAACTTCCTATCCATCGTAGTTCTTAATACATTTTGCCTTTTTGTCATTTCTCCTAAAACCTGTTCCGCCATCCATTTACTCAAGCTCATTCTTCTTCTTCAATAGATTTTATCCCTAGAAGGGCGTTAGCGATCATGGTTCTCCTTAACTTCCTATCCATCGTAGTTCTTAATAAATTTTGCCTTTTTGTCATTTCTCCTCAACCCTGTTCCGCCATCCATTTACTCAAGCTCATTCTTCTTCTTCAATGGACTTTAACCCTAGAAGGGCGTTAGCGATCATGGTTCTCCTTAACTTCCTATCCATCGTAGTTCTCAATACATTTTGCCTTTTTGTCATTTCTCCTCAACCCTGTTCCGCCATCCATTTACTCAAGCTCATTCTTCTTCTTCAATGGACTTTAACCCTAGATGGGCGTTAGCGATCATGGTTCTCCTTAACTTGCTATCCATCGTAGTTCTTAATACATTTTGCCTTTTTGTCATTTCCCCTAAACCCAGTTCCGCCATCCATTTACTCAAGCTCATTCTTCTTCTTCAATGGACTTTATCCCTAGAAAGGTGTTAGCGATCATGGTTCTCCTTAACTTACTATCCATCGTAGTTCTTAATACATTTTGCCTTTTTGTCATTTCTCCTAAACCCTGTTCCGCCATCCATTTACTCAAGCTCATTCTTCTTCTTCAATGGACTTTATCCCTAGAAGGGCGTTAGCGATCATGGTTCTCCTTAACTTCCTATCCATCGTAGTTCTTAATAAATTTTGCCTTTTTGTCATTTCTCCTAAACCCTCTTCCGCCATCCATTTACTCAAGCTCATTCTTCTTCTTCAATGGACTTTATCCCTAGAAAGGTGTTAGCGATTATGGTTCTCCTTAACTTCCTATCCATCGTAGTTCTTAATACATTTTGCCTTTTTGTCATTTCTCCTAAACCCAGTTCCGCCATCCATTTACTCAATCTCATTCTTCTTCTTCAATGGACTTTAACCCTAGAAGGGTGTTAGCGATCATGGTTCTCCTTAACTTCCGATCCATCGTAGTTCTTAATACATTTTGCCTTTTTGTCATTTCTCCTAAACCCTGTTCCGCCATCCATTTACTCAAGCTCATTCTTCTTCTTCAATGGACTTTATCACTAGAAGGGTGTTAGCGATCATGGTTCTCCTTAACTTCCTATCCATCGTAGTTCTTAATACATTTTGCCTTTTTGTCAATTCTCCTAAACCCAGTTCCGCAATCCATTTACTCAAGCTCATTCTTCTTCTTCAATGGACTTTATCCCTAAAAGGGTGTTTGCGATCATGGTTCTCCTTAACTTCCTATCCATCGTAATTCTTAATACATTTTGCCTTTTTGTCATTTCTCCTAAACCCTGTTCCGCCATCCATTTACTCAAGCTCATTCTTCTTCTTCAATGGACTTTATCCGTAGAAGGGTGTTAGCGATCATGGTTCTCCTTAACTTCCTATCCATCGTAGTTCTTAATACATTTTGCCTTTTTGTCATTTCTCCTAAACCCTGTTCCGCCATCCATTTACTCAAGCTCATTCTTCTTCTTCAATGGACTTTATCCGTAGAAGGGTGTTAGCGATCATGGTTCTCCTTAACTTCCTATCCATCGTAGTTCTTAATACATTTTGCCTTTTTGTCATTTCTCCTAAACCCTGTTCCGCCATCCATTTACTCAAGCTCATTCTTCTTCTTCAATGGACTTTATCCCTAGAAGGGCGTTAGCGATCATGGTTCTCCTTAACTTCCTATCCATCGCAGTTCTTAATAAATTTTCCCTTTTTGTCATTTCTCCTGAACCCTGTTCCGCCATCCATTTACTCAAGCTCATTCTTCTTCTTCAATGGACTTTATCCCTAGAAGGGTGTTAGCGATCATGGTTCTCCTTAACTTCCTATCCATCGTAGTTCTTAATACATTTTGCCTTTTTGTCATTTCTCCTCAACCCTGTTCCGCCATCCATTTACTCAAGCTCATTCTTCTTCTTCAATGGACTTTATCCCTAGAAGGGTGTTAGCGATCATGGTTCTCCTTAACTTCCTATCCATCGTAGTTCTTAATACATTTTGCCTTTTTGTCATTTCTCCTAAACCCTGTTCCGCCATCCATTTACTCAAGCTCATTCTTCTTCTTCAATGGACTTTATCCCTAGAAGGGTGTTAGCGATCATGGTTCTCCTTAACTTCCTATCCATCGTAATTCTTAATACATTTTGCCTTTTTGTCATTTCTCCTAAACCCTGTTCCGCCATCCATTTACTCAAGCTCATTCTTCTTCTTCAATGGACTTTATCCGTAGAAGGGTGTTAGCGATCATGGTTCTCCTTAACTTCCTATCCATCGTAGTTCTTAATACATTTTGCCTTTTTGTCATTTCTCCTAAACCCTGTTCCGCCATCCATTTACTCAAGCTCATTCTTCTTCTTCAATGGACTTTATCCCTAGAAGGGTGTTAGCGATCATGCTTCTCCTTAACTTCCTATCCATCGTAGTTCTTAATACATTTTGCCTTTTTGTCATTTCTCCTAAACCCTGTTCCGCCATCCATTTACTCAAGCTCATTCTTCTTCTTCAATGGACTTTATCCCTAGAAGGGTGTTAGCGATCATGGTTCTCCTTAACTTCCTATCCATCGTAGTTCTTAATACATTTTGCCTTTTTGTCATTTCTCCTAAACTCTGTTCCGCCATCCATTTACTCAAGCTCATACTTCTTCTTCAATGGATTTTATCTCTAGAAGGGCGTTAGCGATCATGGTTCTCCTTAACTTCCTATCCATCGTAGTTCTTAATACATTTTGCCTTTTTGTCAATTCTCCTAAACCCAGTTCCGCAATCCATTTACTCAAGCTCATTCTTCTTCTTCAATGGACTTTATCCCTAAAAGGGTGTTTGCGATCATGGTTCTCCTTAACTTCCTATCCATCGTAATTCTTAATACATTTTGCCTTTTTGTCATTTCTCCTAAACCCTGTTCCGCCATCCATTTACTCAAGCTCATTCTTCTTCTTCAATGGACTTTATCCGTAGAAGGGTGTTAGCGATCATGGTTCTCCTTAACTTCCTATCCATCGTAGTTCTTAATACATTTTGCCTTTTTGTCATTTCTCCTAAACCCTGTTCCGCCATCCATTTACTCAAGCTCATTCTTCTTCTTCAATGGACTTTATCCGTAGAAGGGTGTTAGCGATCATGGTTCTCCTTAACTTCCTATCCATCGTAGTTCTTAATACATTTTGCCTTTTTGTCATTTCTCCTAAACCCTGTTCCGCCATCCATTTACTCAAGCTCATTCTTCTTCTTCAATGGACTTTATCCCTAGAAGGGCGTTAGCGATCATGGTTCTCCTTAACTTCCTATCCATCGCAGTTCTTAATAAATTTTCCCTTTTTGTCATTTCTCCTGAACCCTGTTCCGCCATCCATTTACTCAAGCTCATTCTTCTTCTTCAATGGACTTTATCCCTAGAAGGGTGTTAGCGATCATGGTTCTCCTTAACTTCCTATCCATCGTAGTTCTTAATACATTTTGCCTTTTTGTCATTTCTCCTCAACCCTGTTCCGCCATCCATTTACTCAAGCTCATTCTTCTTCTTCAATGGACTTTATCCCTAGAAGGGTGTTAGCGATCATGGTTCTCCTTAACTTCCTATCCATCGTAGTTCTTAATACATTTTGCCTTTTTGTCATTTCTCCTAAACCCTGTTCCGCCATCCATTTACTCAAGCTCATTCTTCTTCTTCAATGGACTTTATCCCTAGAAGGGTGTTAGCGATCATGGTTCTCCTTAACTTCCTATCCATCGTAATTCTTAATACATTTTGCCTTTTTGTCATTTCTCCTAAACCCTGTTCCGCCATCCATTTACTCAAGCTCATTCTTCTTCTTCAATGGACTTTATCCGTAGAAGGGTGTTAGCGATCATGGTTCTCCTTAACTTCCTATCCATCGTAGTTCTTAATACATTTTGCCTTTTTGTCATTTCTCCTAAACCCTGTTCCGCCATCCATTTACTCAAGCTCATTCTTCTTCTTCAATGGACTTTATCCCTAGAAGGGTGTTAGCGATCATGGTTCTCCTTAACTTCCTATCCATCGTAGTTCTTAATACATTTTGCCTTTTTGTCATTTCTCCTAAACCCTGTTCCGCCATCCATTTACTCAAGCTCATTCTTCTTCTTCAATGGACTTTATCCCTAGAAGGGTGTTAGCGATCATGGTTCTCCTTAACTTCCTATCCATCGTAGTTCTTAATACATTTTGCCTTTTTGTCATTTCTCCTGAACTCTGTTCCGCCATCCATTTACTCAAGCTCATACTTCTTCTTCAATGGATTTTATCTCTAGAAGGGCGTTAGCGATCATGGTTCTCCTTAACTCCCTATCCATCGTAGTTCTTAATACATTTTGCCTCTTTGTCATTTCTCCTAAACCCTGTTCCGCCATCCATTTACTCAAGCTCATTCTTCTCCTTCAATGGACTTTATCCCTAGAAGGGTGTTAGCGATCATGGTTCTCCTTAACTTCCTATCCATCGTAGTTCTTAATACATTTTGCCTTTTTGTCATTTCTCCTAAACCCTGTTCCGCCATCCATTTACTCAAGCTCATTCTTCTTCTTCAATGGACTTTATCCCTAAAAGGGTGTTAGCGATCATGGTTCTCCTTAACTTCCTATCCATCGTAGTTCTTAATACATTTTGCCTTTTTGTCATTTCTCCTAAACCCAGTTCCGCAATCCATTTACTCAAGCTCATTCTTCTTCTTCAATGGACTTTATCCCTAGATGGGTGTTAGCGATCATGGTTCTCCATAACTTCCTATCCATCGTTGTTCTTAATACATTTTGCCTTTTTGTCATTTCTCCTAAACCCTGTTCCGCCATCCATTTACTCAAGCTCATTATTCTTCTTCAATGGACTTTATCCCTATTAGGGCGTTACCGATCATGGTTCTCCTTAACTTCCTATCCATCGTAGTTCTTAATACATTTTGCCTTTTTGTCATTTCTCATCAACCCTGTTCCGCCATCCATTTACTCAAGCTCATTCTTCTTCTTCAATGGACTTTATCCCTAGAAGGGTGTTAGCGATCATGGTTCTCCTTAACTTCCTATCCATCGTAGTTCTTAATACATTTTGCCTTTTTGTCATTTCTCCTAAACCCTGTTCCGCCATCCATTTACTCAAGCTCATTCTTCTTCTTCAATGGACTTTATCCCTAGAAGGGTGTTAGCGATCATGGTTCTCCTTAACTTCCTATCCATCGTAATTCTTAATACATTTTGCCTTTTTGTAATTTCTCCCAAACCCTGTTCCGCCATCCATTTACTCAAGCTCATTCTTCTTCTTCAATGGACTTTAACCCTAGACGGGCGTTAGCGATCATGGTTCTCCTTAACTTCCTATCCATCGTAGTTCTTAATACATTTTGCCTTATTGTCATTTCTCCTAAACCCTGTTCCGCCATCCATTTACTCAAGCTCATTCTTCTTCTTCAATGGACTTTATCCCTAGAAGGGTGTTAGCGATCATGGTTCTCCTTAACTTCCTATCCATCGTAGTTCTTAATACATTTTGCCTTTTTGTCATTTCTCCTAAAACCTGTTCCGCCATCCATTTACTCAAGCTCATTCTTCTTCTTCAATGGATTTTATCCCTAGAAGGGCGTTAGCGATCATGGTTCTCCTTAACTTCCTATCCATCGTAGTTCTTAATACATTTTGCCTTTTTGTCATTTCTCCTAAACCCTGTTCCGCCATCCATTTACTCAAGCTCATTCTTCTTCTTCAATCGACTTTAACCCTAGAAGAGCGTTAGCGATCATGGTTCTCCTTAACTTCCTATCCATCGTAGTTCTTAATACATGTTGCCTTTTTGTCATTTCTCCTAAACCCTGTTCCGCCATCCATTTACTCAACCTCATTCTTCTTCTTCAATGGACGTTAACCCTAGAAGGGCGTTAGCGATCATGGTTCTCCTTAACTTCCCATCCATCGTAGTTCTTAATAAATTTTGCCTTTTTGTCATTTCTCCTAAACCCTGTTCCGCCATCCATTTACTCAAGCTCATTCTTCTTCTTCAATGGACTTTAACCCTAGAAAGGCGTTAGCGATCATGGTTCTCCTTAACTTCCTATCCATCGTAGTTCTTAATACATTTTGCCTTTTTGTCATTTCTCCTAAACCCAGTTCCGCCATCCATTTACTCAAGCTCATTCTTCTTCTTCAATGGACTTTAACCCTAGAAGGGCGTTAGCGATCATGGTTCTCCTTAACTTCCCATCCATCGTAGTTCTTAATAAATTTTGCCTTTTTGTCATTTCTCCTCAACCCTGTTCCGCCATCCATTTACTCAAGCTCATTCTTCTTCTTCAATGGACTTTATCCCTAGAAGGGCGTTAGCGATCATGGTTCTCCTTAACTTCCTATCCATCGCAATTCTTAATAAATTTTCCCTTTTTGTCATTTCTCCTCAACCCTGTTCCGCCATCCATTTACTCAAGCTCATTCTTCTTCTTCAATGAACTTTATCCCTAGAAGGGTGTTAGCGATCATGGTTCTCCTTAACTTCCTATCCATCGTAGTTCTTAATACATTTTGCCTTTTTGTCATTTCTCCTAAACCCTGTTCCGCCATCCATTTACTCAAGCTCATTCTTCTTCTTCAATGGACTTTATCCCTAGAAGGGTGTTAGCGATCATAGTTCTCCTTAACTTCCTATCCATCGTAGTTCTTAATACATTTTGCCTTTTTGTCATTTCTCCTAAACTCTGTTCCGCCATCCATTTACTCAAGCTCATACTTCTTCTTCAATGGATTTTATCTCTAGAAGGGCGTTAGCGATCATGGTTCTCCTTAACTCCCTATCCATCGTAGTTCTTAATACATTTTGCCTTTTTGTCATTTCTCCTAAACCCTGTTCCGCCATCCATTTACTCAAGCTCATTCTTCTTCTTCAATGGACTTTAACCCTAGAAAGGCGTTAGCGATCATGGTTCTCCTTAACTTGCTATCCATCGTAGTTCTTAATACATTTTGCCTTTTTGTCATTTCTCCTAAACCCAGTTCCGCCATCCATTTACTCAAGCTCATTCTTCTTCTTCAATGGACTTTAACCCTAGAAGGGCGTTAGCGATCATGGTTCTCCTTAACTTCCCATCCATCGTAGTTCTTAATAAATTTTGCCTTTTTGTCATTTCTCCTCAACCCTGTTCCGCCATCCATTTACTCAAGCTCATTCTTCTTCTTCAATGGACTTTATCCCTAGAAGGGCGTTAGCGATCATGGTTCTCCTTAACTTCCTATCCATCGCAATTCTTAATAAATTTTCCCTTTTTGTCATTTCTCCTCAACCCTGTTCCGCCATCCATTTACTCAAGCTCATTCTTCTTCTTCAATGAACTTTATCCCTAGAAGGGTGTTAGCGATCATGGTTCTCCTTAACTTCCTATCCATCGTAGTTCTTAATACATTTTGCATTTTTTTCATTTCTCCTAAACCCTGTTCCGCCATCCATTTACTCAAGCTCATTCTTCTTCTTCAATGGACTTTATCCCTAGATGGGTGTTAGCGATCATGGTTCTCCTTATCTTCCTATCCATCGTAGTTCTTAATACATTTTGCCTTTTTGTCATTTCTCCTAAACCCTGTTCCGCCATCCATTTACTCAAGCTCATTCTTCTCCTTCAATGGACTTTATCGCTAGAAGGGTGTTAGCGATCATGGTTCTCCTTAACTTCCTATCCATCGTAGTTCTTAATACATTTTGCCTTTTTGTCATTTCTCCTAAACCCTGTTCCGCCATCCATTTACTCAAGCTCATTCTTCTTCTTCAATGGACTTTATCCCTAAAAGGGTGTTAGCGATCATGGTTCTCCTTAACTTCCTATCCATCGTAGTTCTTAATACATTTTGCCTTTTTGTCATTTCTCCTAAACCCAGTTCCGCAATCCATTTACTCAAGCTCATTCTTCTTCTTCAATGGACTTTATCCCTAGATGGGTGTTAGCGATCATGGTTCTCCATAACTTCCTATCCATCGTTGTTCTTAATACATTTTGCCTTTTTGTCATTTCTCCTAAACCCTGTTCCGCCATCCATTTACTCAAGCTCATTATTCTTCTTCAATGGACTTTATCCCTATTAGGGCGTTACCGATCATGGTTCTCCTTAACTTCCTATCCATCGTAGTTCTTAATACATTTTGCCTTTTTGTCATTTCTCCTAAACCCTGTTCCGCCATCCATTTACTCAAGCTCATTCTTCTCCTTCAATGGACTTTATCCCTAGAAGGGTGTTAGCGATCATGGTTCTCCTTAACTTCCTATCCATCGTAGTTCTTAATACATTTTGCATTTTTTTCATTTCTCCTAAACTCTGTTCCGCCATCCATTTACTCAAGCTCATACTTCTTCTTCAATGGATTTTATCTCTAGAAGGGCGTTAGCGATCATGGTTCTCCTTAACTCCCTATCCATCGTAGTTCTTAATACATTTTGCCTTTTTGTCATTTCTCCTAAACCCTGTTCCGCCATCCATTTACTCAAGCTCATTCTTCTTCTTCAATGGACTTTAACCCTAGAAGGGCGTTAGCGATCATGGTTCTCCTTAACTTCCTATCCATCGTAATTCTTAATACATTTTGCCTTTTTGTCATTTCTCCTAAACCCTGTTCCGCCATCCATTTACTCAAGCTCATTCTTCTTCTTCAATGGACTTTAACCCTAGAAGGGCGTTAGCGATCATGGTTCTCCTTAACTTCCTATCCATCGTAGTTCTTAATACATTTTGCCTTTTTGTCATTTCTCCTAAACCCTGTTCCGCCATCCATTTACTCAAGCTCATTCTTCTTCTTCAATGGACTTTATCCCTAGAAGGGTGTTAGCGATCATGGTTCTCCTTAACTTCCTATCCATCGTAGTTCTTAATACATTTTGCCTTTTTGTCATTTCTCCTAAAACCTGTTCCGCCATCCATTTACTCAAGCTCATTCTTCTTCTTCAATGGATTTTATCCCTAGAAGGGCGTTAGCGATCATGGTTCTCCTTAACTTCCTATCCATCGTAGTTCTTAATACATTTTGCCTTTTTGTCATTTCTCCTAAACCCTGTTCCGCCATCCATTTACTCAAGCTCATTCTTCTTCTTCAATCGACTTTAACCCTAGAAGGGCGTTAGCGATCATGGTTCTCCTTAACTTCCTATCCATCGTAGTTCTTAATACATTTTGCCTTATTGTCATTTCTCCTAAACCCTGTTCCGCCATCCATTTACTCAAGCTCATTCTTCTTCTTCAATGGACTTTATCCCTAGAAGGGTGTTAGCGATCATGGTTCTCCTTAACTTCCTATCCATCGTAGTTCTTAATACATTTTGCCTTTTTGTCATTTCTCCTAAAACCTGTTCCGCCATCCATTTACTCAAGCTCATTCTTCTTCTTCAATGGATTTTATCCCTAGAAGGGCGTTAGCGATCATGGTTCTCCTTAACTTCCTATCCATCGTAGTTCTTAATACATTTTGCCTTTTTGTCATTTCTCCTAAACCCTGTTCCGCCATCCATTTACTCAAGCTCATTCTTCTTCATCAATCGACTTTAACCCTAGAAGAGCGTTAGCGATCATGGTTCTCCTTAACTTCCTATCCATCGTAGTTCTTAATACATTTTGCCTTTTTGTCATTTCTCCTCAACCCTGTTCCGCCATCCATTTACTCAAGCTCATTCTTCTTCTTCAATGGACTTTAACCCTAGAAGGGCGTTAGCGATCATGGTTCTCCTTAACTTCGTATCCATCGTAGTTCTTAATACATGTTGCCTTTTTGTCATTTCTCCTAAACCCTGTTCCGCCATCCATTTACTCAACCTCATTCTTCTTCTTCAATGGACGTTAACCCTAGAAGGGCGTTAGCGATCATGGTTCTCCTTAACTTCCCATCCATCGTAGTTCTTAATAAATTTTGCCTTTTTGTCATTTCTCCTAAACCCTGTTCCGCCATCCATTTACTCAAGCTCATTCTTCTTCTTCAATGGACTTTAACCCTAGAAAGGCGTTAGCGATCATGGTTCTCCTTAACTTGCTATCCATCGTAGTTCTTAATACATTTTGCCTTTTTGTCATTTCTCCTAAACCCAGTTCCGCCATCCATTTACTCAAGCTCATTCTTCTTCTTCAATGGACTTTAACCCTAGAAGGGCGTTAGCGATCATGGTTCTCCTTAACTTCCCATCCATCGTAGTTCTTAATAAATTTTGCCTTTTTGTCATTTCTCCTCAACCCTGTTCCGCCATCCATTTACTCAAGCTCATTCTTCTTCTTCAATGGACTTTATCCCTAGAAGGGCGTTAGCGATCATGGTTCTCCTTAACTTCCTATCCATCGCAATTCTTAATAAATTTTCCCTTTTTGTCATTTCTCCTCAACCCTGTTCCGCCATCCATTTACTCAAGCTCATTCTTCTTCTTCAATGAACTTTATCCCTAGAAGGGTGTTAGCGATCATGGTTCTCCTTAACTTCCTATCCATCGTAGTTCTTAATACATTTTGCCTTTTTGTCATTTCTCCTAAACCCTGTTCCGCCATCCATTTACTCAAGCTCATTCTTCTTCTTCAATGGACTTTATCCCTAGAAGGGTGTTAGCGATCATAGTTCTCCTTAACTTCCTATCCATCGTAGTTCTTAATACATTTTGCCTTTTTGTCATTTCTCCTAAACTCTGTTCCGCCATCCATTTACTCAAGCTCATACTTCTTCTTCAATGGATTTTATCTCTAGAAGGGCGTTAGCGATCATGGTTCTCCTTAACTCCCTATCCATCGTAGTTCTTAATACATTTTGCCTTTTTGTCATTTCTCCTAAACCCTGTTCCGCCATCCATTTACTCAAGCTCATTCTTCTTCTTCAATGGACTTTAACCCTAGAAAGGCGTTAGCGATCATGGTTCTCCTTAACTTGCTATCCATCGTAGTTCTTAATACATTTTGCCTTTTTGTCATTTCTCCTAAACCCAGTTCCG
This sequence comes from Acanthosepion lycidas, assembly GCA_963932145.1. Taxonomy (NCBI): domain Eukaryota; kingdom Metazoa; phylum Mollusca; class Cephalopoda; order Sepiida; family Sepiidae; genus Acanthosepion; species Acanthosepion lycidas. The sequence goes on along the minus strand of OZ010609.1, from coordinate 36,921,296 downwards.
CCATCCATTTACTCAAGCTCATTCTTCTTCTTCAATGGACTTTAACCCTAGAAGGGCGTTAGCGATCATGGTTCTCCTTAACTTCCCATCCATCGTAGTTCTTAATAAATTTTGCCTTTTTGTCATTTCTCCTCAACCCTGTTCCGCCATCCATTTACTCAAGCTCATTCTTCTTCTTCAATGGACTTTATCCCTAGAAGGGCGTTAGCGATCATGGTTCTCCTTAACTTCCTATCCATCGCAATTCTTAATAAATTTTCCCTTTTTGTCATTTCTCCTCAACCCTGTTCCGCCATCCATTTACTCAAGCTCATTCTTCTTCTTCAATGAACTTTATCCCTAGAAGGGTGTTAGCGATCATGGTTCTCCTTAACTTCCTATCCATCGTAGTTCTTAATACATTTTGCATTTTTTTCATTTCTCCTAAACCCTGTTCCGCCATCCATTTACTCAAGCTCATTCTTCTTCTTCAATGGACTTTATCCCTAGAAGGGTGTTAGCGATCATGGTTCTCCTTATCTTCCTATCCATCGTAGTTCTTAATACATTTTGCCTTTTTGTCATTTCTCCTAAACCCTGTTCCGCCATCCATTTACTCAAGCTCATTCTTCTCCTTCAATGGACTTTATCGCTAGAAGGGTGTTAGCGATCATGGTTCTCCTTAACTTCCTATCCATCGTAGTTCTTAATACATTGTGCCTTTTTGTCATTTCTCCTAAACCCTGTTCCGCCATCCATTTACTCAAGCTCATTCTTCTTCTTCAATGGACTTTATCCCTAAAAGGGTGTTAGCGATCATGGTTCTCCTTAACTTCCTATCCATCGTAGTTCTTAATACATTTTGCCTTTTTGTCATTTCTCCTAAACCCAGTTCCGCAATCCATTTACTCAAGCTCATTCTTCTTCTTCAATGGACTTTATCCCTAGATGGGTGTTAGCGATCATGGTTCTCCATAACTTCCTATCCATCGTTGTTCTTAATACATTTTGCCTTTTTGTCATTTCTCCTAAACCCTGTTCCGCCATCCATTTACTCAAGCTCATTATTCTTCTTCAATGGACTTTAACCCTAGAAGGGCGTTAGCGATCATGGTTCTCCTTAACTTCCTATCCATCGTAATTCTTAATACATTTTGCCTTTTTGTCATTTCTCCTAAACCCTGTTCCGCCATCCATTTACTCAAGCTCATTCTTCTTCTTCAATGGACTTTAACCCTAGAAGGGCGTTAGCGATCATGGTTCTCCTTAACTTCCTATCCATCGTAGTTCTTAATACATTTTGCCTTTTTGTCATTTCTCCTAAACCCTGTTCCGCCATCCATTTACTCAAGCTCATTCTTCTTCTTCAATGGACTTTATCCCTAGAAGGGTGTTAGCGATCATGGTTCTCCTTAACTTCCTATCCATCGTAGTTCTTAATACATTTTGCCTTTTTGTCATTTCTCCTAAAACCTGTTCCGCCATCCATTTACTCAAGCTCATTCTTCTTCTTCAATGGATTTTATCCCTAGAAGGGCGTTAGCGATCATGGTTCTCCTTAACTTCCTATCCATCGTAGTTCTTAATACATTTTGCCTTTTTGTCATTTTTCCTAAACCCTGTTCCGCCATCCATTTACTCAAGCTCATTCTTCTTCTTCAATCGACTTTAACCCTAGAAGGGCGTTAGCGATCATGGTTCTCCTTAACTTCCTATCCATCGTAGTTCTTAATACATTTTGCCTTATTGTCATTTCTCCTAAACCCTGTTCCGTCATCCATTTACTCAAGCTCATTCTTCTTCTTCAATGGACTTTATCCCTAGAAGGGTGTTAGCGATCATGGTTCTCCTTAACTTCCTATCCATCGTAGTTCTTAATACATTTTGCCTTTTTGTCATTTCTCCTAAAACCTGTTCCGCCATCCATTTACTCAAGCTCATTCTTCTTCTTCAATGGATTTTATCCCTAGAAGGGCGTTAGCGATCATGGTTCTCCTTAACTTCCTATCCATCGTAGTTCTTAATACATTTTGCCTTTTTGTCATTTCTCCTAAACCCTGTTCCGCCATCCATTTACTCAAGCTCATTCTTCTTCATCAATCGACTTTAACCCTAGAAGAGCGTTAGCGATCATGGTTCTCCTTAACTTCCTATCCATCGTAGTTCTTAATACATTTTGCCTTTTTGTCATTTCTCCTCAACCCTGTTCCGCCATCCATTTACTCAAGCTCATTCTTCTTCTTCAATGGACTTTAACCCTAGAAGGGCGTTAGCGATCATGGTTCTCCTTAACTTCGTATCCATCGTAGTTCTTAATACATGTTGCCTTTTTGTCATTTCTCCTAAACCCTGTTCCGCCATCCATTTACTCAACCTCATTCTTCTTCTTCAATGGACGTTAACCCTAGAAGGGCGTTAGCGATCATGGTTCTCCTTAACTTCCCATCCATCGTAGTTCTTAATAAATTTTGCCTTTTTGTCATTTCTCCTAAACCCTGTTCCGCCATCCATTTACTCAAGCTCATTCTTCTTCTTCAATGGACTTTAACCCTAGAAAGGCGTTAGCGATCATGGTTCTCCTTAACTTGCTATCCATCGTAGTTCTTAATACATTTTGCCTTTTTGTCATTTCTCCTAAACCCAGTTCCGCCATCCATTTACTCAAGCTCATTCTTCTTCTTCAATGGACTTTAACCCTAGAAGGGCGTTAGCGATCATGGTTCTCCTTAACTTCCCATCCATCGTAGTTCTTAATAAATTTTGCCTTTTTGTCATTTCTCCTCAACCCTGTTCCGCCATCCATTTACTCAAGCTCATTCTTCTTCTTCAATGGACTTTATCCCTAGAAGGGCGTTAGCGATCATGGTTCTCCTTAACTTCCTATCCATCGCAATTCTTAATAAATTTTCCCTTTTTGTCATTTCTCCTCAACCCTGTTCCGCCATCCATTTACTCAAGCTCATTCTTCTTCTTCAATGAACTTTATCCCTAGAAGGGTGTTAGCGATCATGGTTCTCCTTAACTTCCTATCCATCGTAGTTCTTAATACATTTTGCCTTTTTGTCATTTCTCCTAAACCCTGTTCCGCCATCCATTTACTCAAGCTCATTCTTCTTCTTCAATGGACTTTATCCCTAGAAGGGTGTTAGCGATCATAGTTCTCCTTAACTTCCTATCCATCGTAGTTCTTAATACATTTTGCCTTTTTGTCATTTCTCCTAAACTCTGTTCCGCCATCCATTTACTCAAGCTCATACTTCTTCTTCAATGGATTTTATCTCTAGAAGGGCGTTAGCGATCATGGTTCTCCTTAACTCCCTATCCATCGTAGTTCTTAATACATTTTGCCTTTTTGTCATTTCTCCTAAACCCTGTTCCGCCATCCATTTACTCAAGCTCATTCTTCTTCTTCAATGGACTTTAACCCTAGAAAGGCGTTAGCGATCATGGTTCTCCTTAACTTGCTATCCATCGTAGTTCTTAATACATTTTGCCTTTTTGTCATTTCTCCTAAACCCAGTTCCGCCATCCATTTACTCAAGCTCATTCTTCTTCTTCAATGGACTTTAACCCTAGAAGGGCGTTAGCGATCATGGTTCTCCTTAACTTCCCATCCATCGTAGTTCTTAATAAATTTTGCCTTTTTGTCATTTCTCCTCAACCCTGTTCCGCCATCCATTTACTCAAGCTCATTCTTCTTCTTCAATGGACTTTATCCCTAGAAGGGCGTTAGCGATCATGGTTCTCCTTAACTTCCTATCCATCGCAATTCTTAATAAATTTTCCCTTTTTGTCATTTCTCCTCAACCCTGTTCCGCCATCCATTTACTCAAGCTCATTCTTCTTCTTCAATGAACTTTATCCCTAGAAGGGTGTTAGCGATCATGGTTCTCCTTAACTTCCTATCCATCGTAGTTCTTAATACATTTTGCATTTTTTTCATTTCTCCTAAACCCTGTTCCGCCATCCATTTACTCAAGCTCATTCTTCTTCTTCAATGGACTTTATCCCTAGAAGGGTGTTAGCGATCATGGTTCTCCTTATCTTCCTATCCATCGTAGTTCTTAATACATTTTGCCTTTTTGTCATTTCTCCTAAACCCTGTTCCGCCATCCATTTACTCAAGCTCATTCTTCTCCTTCAATGGACTTTATCGCTAGAAGGGTGTTAGCGATCATGGTTCTCCTTAACTTCCTATCCATCGTAGTTCTTAATACATTTTGCCTTTTTGTCATTTCTCCTAAACCCTGTTCCGCCATCCATTTACTCAAGCTCATTCTTCTTCTTCAATGGACTTTATCCCTAAAAGGGTGTTAGCGATCATGGTTCTCCTTAACTTCCTATCCATCGTAGTTCTTAATACATTTTGCCTTTTTGTCATTTCTCCTAAACCCAGTTCCGCAATCCATTTACTCAAGCTCATTCTTCTTCTTCAATGGACTTTATCCCTAGATGGGTGTTAGCGATCATGGTTCTCCATAACTTCCTATCCATCGTTGTTCTTAATACATTTTGCCTTTTTGTCATTTCTCCTAAACCCTGTTCCGCCATCCATTTACTCAAGCTCATTATTCTTCTTCAATGGACTTTATCCCTATTAGGGCGTTACCGATCATGGTTCTCCTTAACTTCCTATCCATCGTAGTTCTTAATACATTTTGCCTTTTTGTCATTTCTCCTAAACCCTGTTCCGCCATCCATTTACTCAAGCTCATTCTTCTCCTTCAATGGACTTTATCCCTAGAAGGGTGTTAGCGATCATGGTTCTCCTTAACTTCCTATCCATCGTAGTTCTTAATACATTTTGCATTTTTTTCATTTCTCCTAAACTCTGTTCCGCCATCCATTTACTCAAGCTCATACTTCTTCTTCAATGTATTTTATCTCTAGAAGGGCGTTAGCGATCATGGTTCTCCTTAACTCCCTATCCATCGTAGTTCTTAATACATTTTGCCTTTTTGTCATTTCTCCTAAACCCTGTTCCGCCATCCATTTACTCAAGCTCATTCTTCTTCTTCAATGGACTTTAACCCTAGAAGGGCGTTAGCGATCATGGTTCTCCTTAACTTCCTATCCATCGTAATTCTTAATACATTTTGCCTTTTTGTCATTTCTCCTAAACCCTGTTCCGCCATCCATTTACTCAAGCTCATTCTTCTTCTTCAATGGACTTTAACCCTAGAAGGGCGTTAGCGATCATGGTTCTCCTTAACTTCCTATCCATCGTAGTTCTTAATACATTTTGCCTTTTTGTCATTTCTCCTAAACCCTGTTCCGCCATCCATTTACTCAAGCTCATTCTTCTTCTTCAATGGACTTTATCCCTAGAAGGGTGTTAGCGATCATGGTTCTCCTTAACTTCCTATCCATCGTAGTTCTTAATACATTTTGCCTTTTTGTCATTTCTCCTAAAACCTGTTCCGCCATCCATTTACTCAAGCTCATTCTTCTTCTTCAATGGATTTTATCCCTAGAAGGGCGTTAGCGATCATGGTTCTCCTTAACTTCCTATCCATCGTAGTTCTTAATACATTTTGCCTTTTTGTCATTTCTCCTAAACCCTGTTCCGCCATCCATTTACTCAAGCTCATTCTTCTTCTTCAATCGACTTTAACCCTAGAAGGGCGTTAGCGATCATGGTTCTCCTTAACTTCCTATCCATCGTAGTTCTTAATACATTTTGCCTTTTTGTCATTTCTCCTCAACCCTGTTCCGCCATCCATTTACTCAAGCTCATTCTTCTTCTTCAATGGACTTTAACCCTAGAAGGGCGTTAGCGATCATGGTTCTCCTTAACTTCGTATCCATCGTAGTTCTTAATACATTTTGCCTTTTTGTCATTTCTCCTAAACCCTGTTCCGCCATCCATTTACTCAACCTCATTCTTCTTCTTCAATGGACGTTAACCCTAGAAGGGCGTTAGCGATCATGGTTCTCCTTAACTTCCTATCCATCGTAGTTCTTAATACATTTTGCCTTTTTGTCATTTCTCCTAAACCCTGTTCCGCCATCCATTTACTCAAGCTCATTCTTCTTCTTCAATGGACTTTAACCCTAGAAGGGCGTTAGCGATCATGGTTCTCCTTAACTTCCCATCCATCGTAGTTCTTAATACATTTTGCCTTTTTGTCATTTCTCCTAAACCCTGTTCCGCCATCCATTTACTCAAGCTCATTCTTCTTCTTCAATGGACTTTAACCTTAGAAGGGCGTTAGCGATCATGGTTCTCCTTAACTTCCTATCCATCGTAGTTCTTAATACATTTTGCCTTTTTGTCATTTCTCCTAAACCCTGTTCCGCCATCCATTTACTCAAGCTCATTCTTCTTCTTCAATGGACTTTAACCCTAGAAGGGCGTTAGCGATCATGGTTCTCCTTAACTTCCCATCCATCGTAGTTCTTAATAAATTTTGCCTTTTTGTCATTTCTCCTCAACCCTGTTCCGCCATCCATTTACTCAAGCTCATTCTTCTTCTTCAATGGACTTTAACCCTAGAAGGGCGTTAGCGATCATGGTTCTCCTTAACTTGCTATCCATCGTAGTTCTTAATACATTTTGCCTTTTTGTCATTTCTCCTAAACCCAGTTCCGCCATCCATTTACTCAAGCTCATTCTTCTTCTTCAATGGACTTTATCCCTAGAAGGGTGTTAGCGATCATGGTTCTCCTTAACTTCCTATCCATCGTTGTTCTTAATACATTTTGTTTTTTTGTCATTTCTCCTAAACCCTGTTCCGCCATCCATTTACTCAAGCTCATTCTTCTTCTTCAATGGACTTTATCCCTAAAAGGGTGTTTGCGATCATGGTTCTCCTTAACTTCCTATCCATCGTAGTTCTTAATACATTTTGCCTTTTTGTCATTTCTCCTAAACCCTGTTCCGCCATCCATTTACTCAAGCTCATTCTTCTTCTTCAATGGACTTTAACCCTAGAAGGGCGTTAGCGATCATGGTTCTCCTTAACTTGCTATCCATCGTAGTTCTTAATACATTTGGCCTTTATGTCATTTCTCCTAAACCCAGTTCCGCAATCCATTTACTCAAGCTCATTCTTCTTCTTCAATGGACTTTATCCCTAGAAGGGTGTTAGCGATCATGGTTCTCCATAACTTCCTATCCATCGTAGTTCTTAATACATTTTGCCTTTTTGTCATTTCTCCTAAACCCTGTTCCGCCATCCATTGACTCTAGCTCATTCTTCTTCTTCAATGAACTTTATCCCTAGAAGGGCGTTAGCGATCATGGTTCTCCTTAACTTCCTATCCATCGTAATTCTTAATACATTTTGCCTTTTTGTCATTTCTCCTAAACCCTGTTCCGCCATCCATTTACTCAAGCTCATTCTTCTTCTTCAATGGACTTTAACCCTAGAAGGGCGTTAGCGATCATGGTTCTCCTTAACTTCCTATCCATCGTAGTTCTTAATACATTTTGCCTTTTTGTCATTTCTCCTAAACCCTGTTCCGCCATCCATTTACTCAAGCTCATTCTTCTTCTTCAATGGACTTTATCCCTAGAAGGGCGTTAGCGATCATGGTTCTCCTTAACTTCCTATCCATCGTAGTTCTTAATAAATTTTGCCTTTTTGTCATTTCTCCTAAACCCTCTTCCGCCATCCATTTACTCAAGCTCATTCTTCTTCTTCAATGGACTTTATCCCTAGAAAGGTGTTAGCGATCATGGTTCTCCTTAACTTCCTATCCATCGTAGTTCTTAATACATTTTGCCTTTTTGTCATTTCTCCTAAACCCAGTTCCGCAATCCATTTACTCAAGCTCATTCTTCTTCTTCAATGGACTTTAACCCTAGAAGGGTGTTAGCGATCATGGTTCTCCTTAACTTCCGATCCATCGTAGTTCTTAATACATTTTGCCTTTTTGTCATTTCTCCTAAACCCTGTTCCGCCATCCATTTACTCAAGGTCATTCTTCTTCTTCAATGGACTTTATCACTAGAAGGGTGTTAGCGATCATGGTTCTCCTTAACTTCCTATCCATCGTAGTTCTTAATACATTTTGCCTTTTTGTCATTTCTCCTAAACCCAGTTCCGCAATCCATTTACTCAAGCTCATTCTTCTTCTTCAATGGACTTTATCCCTAGAAGGGTGTTAGCTACCATGGTTCTCCTTAACTTCCTATCCATCGTAGTTCTTAATACATTTTGCCTTTTTGTCATTTCTCCTAAACCCTGTTCCGCCATCCATTTACTCAAGCTCATTCTTCTTCTTCAATGGACTTTATCCGTAGAAGGGTGTTAGCGATCATGGTTCTCCTTAACTTCCTATCCATCGTAGTTCTTAATACATTTTGCCTTTTTGTCATTTCTCCTAAACCCTGTTCCGCCATCCATTTACTCAAGCTCATTCTTCTTCTTCAATGGACTTTATCCCTAGAAGGGCGTTAGCGATCATGGTTCTCCTTAACTTCCTATCCATCGCAGTTCTTAATAAATTTTCCCTTTTTGTCATTTCTCCTGAACCCTGTTCCGCCATCCATTTACTCAAGCTCATTCTTCTTCTTCAATGAACTTTATCCCTAGAAGGGTGTTAGCGATCATGGTTCTCCTTAACTTCCTATCCATCGTAGTTCCTAATAAATTTTGCCTTTTTATCATTTCTCCTAAACCCTGTTCCGCCATCCATTTACTCAAGCTCATTCTTCTTCTTCAATGGACTTTATCCCTAGAAGGGTGTTAGCGATCATGGTTCTCCTTAACTTCCTATCCATCGTAGTTCTTAATAAATTTTGCCTTTTTGTCATTTCTCCTAAACCCAGTTCCGCAATCCATTTACTCAAGCTCATTCTTCTTCTTCAATGGACTTTATCCCTAGAAGGGTGTTAGCGACCATGGTTCTCCTTAACTTCCTATCCATCGTAGTTCTTAATACATTTTGCCTTTTTGTCATTTCTCCTAAACCCTGTTCCGCCATCCATTTACTCAAGCTCATTCTTCTTCTGCAATGGACTTTATCCCTAGAAAGGTGTTAGCGATCATGGTTCTCCTTAACTTCCTATCCATCGTAGTTCTTAATACATTTTGCCTTTTTGTCATTTCTCCTCAACCCTGTTCCGCCATCCATTTACTCAAGCTCATTCTTCTTCTTCAATGGACTTTATCCCTAGAAGGGTGTTAGCGATCATGGTTCTCCTTAACTTCCTATCCATCGTAGTTCTTAATACATTTTGCCTTTTTGTCATTTCTCCTAAACCCTGTTCCGCCATCCATTTACTCAAGCTCATTCTTCTTCTTCAATGGACTTTATCCCTAGAAGGGTGTTAGCGATCATGGTTCTCCTTAACTTCCTATCCATCGTAGTTCTTAATACATTTTGCCTTTTTGTCATTTCTCCTAAACTCTGTTCCGCCATCCATTTACTCAAGCTCATACTTCTTCTTCAATGGATTTTATCTCTAGAAGGGCGTTAGCGATCATGGTTCTCCTTAACTTCCTATCCATCGTAGTTCTTAATACATTTTGCCTTTTTGTCATTTCTCCTAAACCCTGTTCCGCCATCCATTTACTCAAGCTCATTCTTCTTCTTCAATGGACTTTATCCCTAGAAGGGTGTTAGCGATCATGGTTCTCCTTAACTTCCTATCCATCGTAGTTCTTAATACATTTTGCCTTTTTGTCATTTCTCCTAAACCCAGTTCCGCAATCCATTTACTCAAGCTCATTCTTCTTCTTCAATGGACTTTATCCCTAGATGGGTGTTAGCGATCATGGTTCTCCATAACTTCCTATCCATCGTTGTTCTTAATACATTTTGCCTTTTTGTCATTTCTCCTAAACCCTGTTCCGCCATCCATTTACTCAAGCTCATTCTTCTTCTTCAATGGACTTTATCCCTAGAAGGGTGTTAGCGATCATGGTTCTCCTTAACTTCCTATCCATCGTAGTTCTTAATACATTTTGCCTTTTTGTCATTTCTCCTAAACTCTGTTCCGCCATCCATTTACTGAAGCTCATACTTCTTCTTCAATGGATTTTATCCCTAGAAGGGCGTTAGCGATCATGGTTCTCCTTAACTTCCTATCCATCGTAGTTCTTAATACATTTTGCCTTTTTGTCATTTCTCCTAAACCCTGTTCCGCCATCCATTTACTCAAGCTCATTCTTCTTCTTCAATGGACTTTATCCCTAGAAGGGTGTTAGCGATCATGGTTCTCCTTAACTCCCTATCCATCGTAGTTCTTAATACATTTTGCCTTTTTGTCATTTCTCCTAAACCCTGTTCCGCAATCCATTTACTCAAGCTCATTCTTCTTCTTCAATGGACTTTATCCCTAGATGGGTGTTAGCGATCATGGTTCTCCTTAACTTCCTATCCATCGTAGTTCTTAATACATTTTGCCTTTTTGTCATTTCTCCTAACCCAGTTCCGCAATCCATTTACTCAAGCTCATTCTTCTTCTTCAATGGACTTTATCCCTAGATGGGTGTTAGCGATCATGGTTCTCCATAACTTCCTATCCATCGTAGTTCTTAATACATTTTGCCTTTTTGTCATTTCTCCTAAACTCTGTTCCGCCATCCATTTACTGAAGCTCATACTTCTTCTTCAATGGATTTTATCCCTAGAAGGGCGTTAGCGATCATGGTTCTCCTTAACTTCCTATCCATCGTAGTTCTTAATACATTTTGCCTTTTTGTCATTTCTCCTAAACCCTGTTCCGCCATCCATTTACTCAAGCTCATTCTTCTCCTTCAATGGACTTTATCCCTAGAAGGGTGTTAGCGATCATGGTTCTCCTTAACTCCCTATCCATCGTAGTTCTTAATACATTTTGCCTTTTTGTCATTTCTCCTAAACCCTGTTCCGCAATCCATTTACTCAAGCTCATTCTTCTTCTTCAATGGACTTTATCCCTAGAAGGGTGTTAGCGATCATGGTTCTCCTTAACTTCCTATCCATCGTAGTTCTTAATACATTTTGCCTTTTTGTCATTTCTCCTAAACTCTGTTCCGCCATCCATTTACTGAAGCTCATACTTCTTCTTCAATGGATTTTATCCCTAGAAGGGCGTTAGCGATCATGGTTCTCCTTAACTTCCTATCCATCGTAGTTCTTAATACATTTTGCCTTTTTGTCATTTCTCCTAAACCCTGTTCCGCCATCCATTTACTCAAGCTCATTCTTCTCCTTCAATGGACTTTATCCCTAGAAGGGTGTTAGCGATCATGGTTCTCCTTAACTCCCTATCCATCGTAGTTCTTAATACATTTTGCCTTTTTGTCATTTCTCCTAAACCCTGTTCCGCAATCCATTTACTCAAGCTCATTCTTCTTCTTCAATGGACTTTATCCCTAGATGGGTGTTAGCGATCATGGTTCTCCTTAACTTCCTATCCATCGTAGTTCTTAATACATTTTGCCTTTTTGTCATTTCTCCTAAACCCAGTTCCGCAATCCATTTACTCAAGCTCATTCTTCTTCTTCAATGGACTTTATCCCTAGATGGGTGTTAGCGATCATGGTTCTCCATAACTTCCTATCCATCGTAGTTCTTAATACATTTTGCCTTTTTGTCATTTCTCCTAAACCCTGTTCCGCAATCCATTTACTCAAGCTCATTCTTCTTCTTCAATGGACTTTATCCCTAGAAAGGTGTTAGCGATCATGGTTCTCCTTAACTCCCTATCCATCGTAGTTCTTAATACATTTTGCCTTTTTGTCATTTCTCCTAAACCCTGTTCCGCAATCCATTTACTCAAGCTCATTCTTCTTCTTCAATGGACTTTAACCCTAGAAGGGCGTTAGCGATCATGGTTCTCCTTAACTTCGTATCCATCGTAGTTCTTAATACATTTTGCCTTTTTGTCATTTCTCCTAAACCCTGTTCCGCAATCCATTTACTCAAGCTCATTCTTCTTCTTCAATGGACTTTATCCCTAGATGGGTGTTAGCGATCATGGTTCTCCTTAACTCCCTATCCATCGTAGTTCTTAATACATTTTGCCTTTTTGTCATTTCTCCTAAACCCTGTTCCGCAATCCATTTACTCAAGCTCATTCTTCTTCTTCAATGGACTTTATCCCTAGATGGGTGTTAGCGATCATGGTTCTCCATAACTTCCTATCCATCGTTGTTCTTAATACATTTTGCCTTTTTGTCATTTCTCCTAAACCCTGTTCCGCCATCCATTTACTCAAGCTCATTATTCTTCGTCAATGGACTTTATCCCTAGATGGGTGTTAGCGATCATGGTTCTCCTTAACTTCCTATCCATCGTAGTTCTTAATACATTTTGCCTTTTTGTCATTTCTCCTAACCCAGTTCCGCAATCCATTTACTCAAGCTCATTCTTCTTCTTCAATGGACTTTATCCCTAGATGGGTGTTAGCGATCATGGTTCTCCATAACTTCCTATCCATCGTTGTTCTTAATACATTTTGCCTTTTTGTCATTTCTCCTAAACCCTGTTCCGCCATCCATTTACTCAAGCTCATTATTCTTCGTCAATGGACTTTATCCCTAGAAGGGCGTTAGCGATCATGGTTCTCCTTAACTTCCTATCCATCGTAGTTCTTAATAAATTTTGCCTTTTTGTCATTTCTCCTAAACCCTGTTCCGCCATCCATTTACTCAAGTTCATTATTCTTCTTCAATGGACTTTATCCCTAGATGGGTGTTAGCGACCATGGTTCTCCTTAACTTCCTATCCATCGTAGTTCTTAATAAATTTTGCCTTTTTGTCATTTCTCCTAAACCCTGTTCCGCCATCCATTTACTCAAGCTCATTCTTCTTCTTCAATGGACTTTATCCCTATTAGGGCGTTACCGATCATGGTTCTCCTTAACTTCCTATCCATCGTAGTTCTTAATACATTTTGCCTTTTTGTCATTTCTCCTAAACCCTGTTCCGCCATCCATTTACTCAAGCTCATTCTTCTCCTTCAATGGACTTTATCCCTAGAAGGGTGTTAGCGATCATGGTTCTCCTTAACTTCCTATCCATCGTAGTTCTTAATACATTTTGCCTTTTTTTCATTTCTCCTCAACCCTGTTCCGCCATCCATTTACTCAAGCTCATTCTTCTTCTTCAATGGACTTTATCCCTAGAAGGGTGTTAGCGATCATGGTTCTCCTTAACTTCCTATCCATCGTAGTTCTTAATACATTTTGCCTTTTTGTCATTTCTCCTAAACCCTGTTCCGCCATCCATTTACTCAACCTCATTCTTCTTCTTCAATGGACTTTATCCCTAAAAGGGTGTTTGCGATCATGGTTCTCCTTAACTTCCTATCCATCGTAGTTCTTAATACATTTTGCCTTTTTGTCATTTCTCCTAAACCCAGTTCCGCAATCCATTTACTCAAGCTCATTCTTCTTCTTCAATGGACTTTATCCCTAGAAGGGTTTTAGCGATCATGGTTCTCCATAACTTCCTATCCATCGTTGTTCTTAATACATTTTGCCTTTTTGTCATTTCTCCTAAACCCTGTTCCGCCATCCATTTACTCAAGCTCATTCTTCTTCTTCAATGGACTTTATCCCTAGAAGGGTGTTAGCGATCATGGTTCTCCTTAACTTCCTATCCATCGGAGTTCTTAATACATTTTGCGTTTTTGTCATTTCTCCTAAACCCTGTTCTGCAATCCATTTACTCAAGCTCATTCTTCTTCTTGAATGGACTTTATCCCTAGAAGGGTGTTAGCGATCATGGTTCTCCTTAACTTCCTATCCATCGTAGTTCTTAATACATTTTGCCTTTTTGTCATTTCTCCTAAACTCTGTTCCGCCATCCATTTACTCAAGCTCATACTTCTTCTTCAATGGATTTTATCCCTAGAAGGGCGTTAGCGATCATGGTTCTCCTTAACTTCCTATCCATCGTAGTTCTTAATACATTTTGCCTTTTTGTCATTTCTCCTAAACCCTGTTCCGCCATCCATTTACTCAAGCTCATTCTTCCTCTTCAATGGACTTTATCCCTAGAAGGGTGTTAGCGATCATGGTTCTCCTTAACTTCCTATCCATCGTAGTTCTTAATACATTTTGCCTTTTTGTCATTTCTCCTAAACCCTGTTCCGCCATCCATTTACTCAAGCTCATTCTTCTTCTTCAATGGACTTTATCCCTAAAAGGGTGTTAGCGATCATGGTTCTCCTTAACTTCCTATCCATCGTAGTTCTTAATACATTTTGCCTTTTTGTCATTTCTCCTAAACCCAGTTCTGCAATCCATTTACTCAAGCTCATTCTTCTTCTTCAATGGACTTTATCCCTAGAAGGGTGTTAGCGATCATGGTCCTCCTTAACTTCCTATCCATCGTAGTTCTCAATACATTTTGCCTTTTTGTCATTTCTCCTAAACCCTGTTCCGCCATCCATTTACTCAAGCTCATTCTTCTTCGTCAATGGACTTTATCCCTAGAAGGGCGTTAGCGATCATGGTTCTCCTTAACTTCCTATCCATCGTAGTTCTTAATAAATTTTGCCTTTTTGTCATTTCTCCTAAACCCTGTTCCGCCATCCATTTACTCAAGCTCATTATTCTTCTTCAATGGACTTTATCCCTAGAAGGGTGTTAGCGATCATGGTTCTCCTTAACTTCCTATCCATCGTAGTTCTTAATAAATTTTGCCTTTTTGTCATTTCTCCTAAACCCTGTTCCACCATCCATTTACTCAAGCTCATTCTTCTTCTTCAATGGACTTTATCCCTATTAGGGCGTTACCGATCATGGTTCTCCTTAACTTCCTATCCATCGTAGTTCTTAATACATTTTGCCTTTTTGTCATTTCTCCTAAACCCTGTTCCGCCATCCATTTACTCAAGCTCATTCTTCTCCTTCAATGGACTTTATCCCTAGAAGGGTGTTAGCGATCATGGTTCTCCTTAACTTCCTATCCATCGTAGTTCTTAATACATTTTGCCTTTTTGTCATTTCTCCTAAACCCAGTTCCGCCATCCATTTACTCAAGCTCATTCTTCTTCTTCAATGGACTTTATCCCTTGAAGGGTGTTAGCGATCATGGTTCTCCTTAACTTCCTATCCATCGTAGTTCTTAATACATTTTGCCTTTTTGTCATTTCTCCTAAACCCTGTTCCGCCATCCATTTACTCAAGCTCATTCTTCTTCTTCAATGGACTTTATCCCTAAAAGGGTGTTAGCGATCATGGTTCTCCTTAACTTCCTATCCATCGTAGTTCTTAATACATTTTGCCTTTTTGTCATTTCTCCTAAACCCTGTTCCGCCATCCATTTACTCAAGCTCATTCTTCTTCTTCAATGGACTTTATCCCTAAAAGGGTGTTAGCGATCATGGTTCTCCTTAACTTCCTATCCATCGTAGTTCTTAATACATTTTGCCTTTTTGTCATTTCTCCTAAACCCTGTTCCGCCATCCATTTACTCAAGCTCATTCTTCTTCGTCAATGGACTTTATCCCTAGAAGGGCGTTAGCGATCATGGTTCTCCTTAACTTCCTATCCATCGTAGTTCTTAATAAATTTTGCCTTTTTGTCATTTCTCCTAAACCCTGTTCCGCCATCCATTTACTCAAGCTCATTATTCTTCTTCAATGGACTTTATCCCTAGAAGGGTGTTAGCGACCATGGTTCTCCTTAACTTCCTATCCATCGTAGTTCTTAATAAATTTTGCCTTTTTGTCATTTCTCCTAAACCCTGTTCCGCCATCCATTTACTCAAGCTCATTCTTCTTCTTCAATGGACTTTATCTCTATTAGGGCGTTACCGATCATGGTTCTCCTTAACTTCCTATCCATCGTAGTTCTTAATACATTTTGCCTTTTTGTCATTTCTCCTAAACCCTGTTCCGCCATCCATTTACTCAAGCTCATCCTTCTTCTTCAATGAACTTTATCCCTAGAAAGGTGTTAGCGATCATGGTTCTCCTTAACTTCCTATCCATCGTAGTTCTTAATACATTTTGCCTTTTTGTCATTTCTCCTCAACCCTGTTCCGCCATCCATTTACTCAAGCTCATTCTTCTTCTTCAATGGACTTTATCCCTGGAAGGGTGTTAGCGATCATGGTTCTCCTTAACTTCCTATCCATCGTAGTTCTTAATACATTTTCCCTTTTTGTCATTTCTCCTAAACCCTGTCCCGCCATCCATTTACTCAAGCTCATTCTTCTTCTTCAATGGACTTTATCCCTAGAAAGGTGTTAGCGATCATGGTTCTCCTTAACTTCCTATCCATCTTAATTCTTAACACATTTTTCCTTTTTGTCATTTCTCCTAAACCCTGTTCCGCCATCCATTTACTCAAGGTCACTAAATATGTTATGGATTGTTTTCTGTTCATTTTGGCTCCAATCTGTCCGGGAATTATTAGATTTTCCAAACCACCTTTTTTACTTTTAAATACGCATTCTTTAAAATAAGAATGGGGCCTTTATTTCAAATACGAATGTCCACTGTAATAACATTTGGAATTGTAAAACTGTCGGACTACAATCAAAAATCCATTAATTGTTTAGAAATTATATATATATATATATATATATATATATATATATATATATATATATATATATATATATATATATATATTAGGTGCATCTAGTCAGCAAATTTTTATTCTGATAACTTTTGTTAAAGATAACTGTTTACTATTTTAAATATTTTTAGCGGATTAGTTTCTGTATGTTGGTGTTGACGGTATTGATAAATTGACCACAGTTCGTGTTAGATCTTCCGATGTTTCGTGTGGTTTCAATTCTATATACATATCCGTTGCTTGAAGTTTCTCCTTCATTTGTGCAGATATTGTCCAGCACTCACTGCCATACAGGAGGACAGATATCGCGTAACAGTTTAGTACACTTTTTCTTGTTTTTAGCGAAACTTTTCTATTATTCTTCTTATCTTTTGGAATCCACCTTTGGCTATCCCAATACGCTTCCAGATTTCCGTGTCGTACATTCCTTCCTCCTCTGTTACAACAATTCCCAGATATTTAATTTCCTGTACTTGTTTGCTATCTGCGATACGCAATTAGCTCTTTGGGCTGCCCCACCCCTTTTGCTAGCAACCATACCTCCTGTTTTCTTAGAGCTGATGTCTAGTATTTTCTTCTCGAATTACTTCACTACATTCTGTAGAAGGTTTTGGATTTTCCTTTCCGTGTCCTGCTATCAACCCTGTTATCTAATGTTAAGATTGTGGCCACCAACGATGAATCCTGGTAGGAATTCTAATTCTATTTATCTCAGAATCACCTCGCTGTACAAGTTGAATAAGTCCGGCGAGAAAACACATCCTTTTCTTGCCCTTCTATTTTATTGGTTATCTGCTGAACTGATTTTCCATCGATATGCAGGCGGTTTTCTGCCAGTGTAGGTTCTTGGTTATTCTAATATCCTTCCCAAATATGTCAATGTTGGTGTTCTCTTTCAACAGAACTTTGTGCCGTACTTTAACGAACGCCTTTGCTTAATCTGTGAAACACAGGTACACATCCTTTTGCATCTGGATTCCTCTTTTTCATGACATTCTGAGCATAGATGATATTGTGTTCCTTGTTCTTTGACGATTTCACATTGTTCTTTTTCCTATTTGTCACATGTTACTGTTGTGTGTTGCATTCACATATAATTGCACACAGCATTGGATTTATATAAGTGATTTAGTTTTAATGTAGTTAAAGCAATTTGTAATAGATAATGAATCACATACGTATTACATATTGGCTTGATGTATCTATGAATTATACTTTTAGAAATATTACTTTTTATTTGTAGTTGGTATCTGTTCGCGATGAATTAAACTGGTGTTTTATTGTTCTTACTGTGTTCGGTACGTTTATAAGTGTAACTATGTTTTCGTCAATAACATTTTTATTTGTTTGTCGACGATATAATTTCGGAGTGCATTATTGATAAGTGTTTAATTTTACATGGTTCTTTCTAGAAATGTGTTTTATAGGAGGGGTTTAATTTAGTTCTGTTAATTATTTCTTTAGAGCAATAATTACATAAGAGTGAGTTCTAAAAGATTTCTGTTCGGTTTTTAGAGAAAGTACGATAATAGAATTTCGACTGTGATCGTCATTTAGGAAGAGTATTCTTTTCAGATAAAGTTATAAACATAATCAATACAAAATAATATTTACAAAATTGTAAAAAATGCTTTTCTGAAACGAAACGAAGAATTGAGGTACAGAAAAATATATTAGGTTGGTGCAAAAATAATGTCGTTTTCTCACATATGTTACTATGTGAGAAAACGACACCAACCTAATAGTTAGAAACAGAGAAAATATTACGAAACTGCAAATTTTCGAAAATTTGAAACTCAAAAGAAATCCAGCTTATGTGACAACATATTCAAATCTTAAAATAAGAAGCCAAACTACCAAACTGTAAAGACTAAAGTCAGTCGGAATATCGGAAACTAAGCAACAACTAACACTAACTGCAGGCTGTTTCGTTACTGATTAAATAACAAGATACAGAAAAATAATCCACTAACAAGAAAAACTAATCACTATATATATATATATATATATATATATATATATATATGTGTGTGTGTGTGTGTGTGTTTATAAAACTTTAGATATAAGTAAAAGTATATCTGTAAAAAGACAACATTAATAAAGGCACTATTTACATTGTTCGGACTATCGTTCTTATATTTGTTGCCATATTAATTACAACGTTTCGTGCATTGTACACTCCGACCTTCTTCAGGTGGTTGAAATGAATAAAGGCAAAAGAAAAAAATAACAATATCAAAATAATTACAACTAAATACCAAACTATTAGGGATACGATCGGAACGCAAGTTGTCCATAAATTGGGGAAACTTGCAGAAATTTTGAAATACGTGTCTATGTATACAAAATGGATCTTATACAAAACAATTTAACAAATGCATTTGTCATGAATAGAAATGCATTATTACATTTAAAAATATTGAAAAACTAACATTTTACTACTGTTTATAGATACTTGAGGCAAAATAAAGTTCTTAAATTTGCTTTGATAAATTCCATCAGAAGTCGAAAAGCGTCGGCTAAAATAAGTTTTCTTTGCATCGTAATTCATACACACATACACACGTGCGCGCGCACACACACATATATATATATATATATTCACAACAACTGATCTTGTAAGTAAAAGATGCCTTTGTAAAAGGAAAAGCCATTTTATGTCTATTAAGTTTATTGATCTTTTTTCTAGTCTGAGAATAGAGTTACGTAAATGTGGCTGTCATTGACGTATAAAAGAGATACAGATTATTTTGGATCTACGCTTTCTACTCAAACGGGTCAGAAGTGTTTGTGTAAAAGTTTGATGAATATTTTTCCTACATTTGTTTTTATGTTTTGTTGTGCGGGGGGTTGAACCATATGATGTTTCTCTTCCTGATAGCATTTTTATATTCTGTGCTGTGTATGTGTGTGTTGCCAGGAATCCCCTATTTTTAGGGATGTTTCATAGTGTTTCTTAGCTTCATTGAATGTGGCTCCATTGGAAGAGTTGTCGGAAAGCCTACGGTTAATTGATTTTGGTATTGGCTTGATTATAGATGGCAGTTGATTGGAAGATGTGTGTATATAGAATGGTTTATCATTGAGTTCTCTATGTGGTTTTTATGTGACATTTTTAGGTTGAAGGCAACATCTAGAAAATATACTTCGTTTTGGTTGGTTTTTATGTCTATGACGAATTTCATACTTTTGAAAATTTTTATTATTGCTTTTCTAGTCCTGTATGGCATCCGACACACACACACACAGATATATATATATATATATATATATATATATATATATATATATATATATATATACAAAGATAAAAAAAAAATAGATTAAAAAATACAAGTAAAAACAAGCACAAAAGAAAAACTAAGAAAAGTTGTGGGGAAGGGTTTACATTATGAAGGGAGAGAACAGAAAAAAAGACCAGTTAATATAAAGGGTTAGAGAAAGTAAGGCGATAGCAAAGATAAATTTAAAATAGAACTAAAATAAAGTGTAAATAAAGTTCACAAAAGAAGGGGTTAAGATGGTGTCTATTTAAACAGCATCATCATCATATAATCATAATCATCATAATACTATTAATAATAATAAAAATATATATAAAAAACTGTATATATTATTATTATTATTATTATTATTATTATTATTATTATTATTATTATAAACATAAAAACTAAAGGATGAAAATGTATGTCGACTGCAAAATATACTAGGGTCAATAGAGCACCGTCTGTGAGAAAAAGAGCACCATAATGCTATTCACTCCACCAGAAATTTGGAAACGGCATGGTGTACTTCTTGGTATTCGCAGCGGAAGCTCCAATTCTGACTGTTTGGGTATCAATATGAGGGCAGTGCTGAGGATTCGGATAGAGTTGGATAACTCTCATGGCTATTACGAAGGTGTTTGGAGTGATCACTAGTGATGATGATGTATTGCCTCCATTCATCTTCCCACAGAGCTCCAGGCTCAATCCAGAGGCGTACATCAAATGCCTTGACGGCGTAATGCTGTCCTGGGTCAAGAGGGTGGCTGGTGGAAGAGCCTATGTTTGATAACAGGATCACGCACCATGCCACGCAAAAAAGAGGACCCAGTCATGGCTTTTAGACAATTTTTACGGCGACCACATCATCCTTTAAATTTCACCACCTAACTCTCCAGACTGAACCCGCTTAATTGTTATGTGTGTGGCGCAGTTGAGCGAGAGACCAACAAAACTCTTTAGTATTTCAAGATATTTTTGTATAATTTTGGTAAATATATCTGTTAAAATGAGATATCAATATTATTTTCATTTTTGCGAAATTTAGACGACAATTTGTCCATTGCTCCGTGTATATAGTTGCGAACACAGGTACATATATTATGATTATTACAAATTTCTGTTTGTTGGTTGGTTGGTTGGTTGGTTGGGTTTTATGGCATATCAACCACTGTGGGTTATTTAATGCCAAATCCAGTTTATATATATATGCCAAATATATCAATTTTAAATGCCTATTTTGTATGGAACATTTTTAGCAAGCTAGAGCTTATTTGCTTGCACTCAAAAACGTAGAGCTGGCAACATTATTGTTTCAAAAACTTAGAGCTGGCAACATTATTGTTTCAAAAACTTAGAGCTGGCAACATTATTTTTCTGAAAACATTATCTGAGACCTTGCTGTTGGATGTAGTTTATCGGCATACCCAGGACGCGGGTGTAGTTTACCGTCATACCCAGGACGCGGGTGTAGTTTACCGTCATACCCAGGACGCGGATGTAGTTTACCGTCATACCCAGGACGTGAGCAAAATCTGGAAAACTAGGAGTTCACTATTTGCCCATAGCTGGGACCCTAACAGGTGCTACCACCCCGGGTCAAGGTGTACCTGGGAACACCAGCAATTAAGAGGTGGTTCCACGCTCCTCAAAACCTCCAGATCAGAGGCCTTGCTGTTGGATGCAATTTAACGTCATACCCAGGACGCCTCATTGGGGGGTCTTACCTCTCTACAGAGGTGCAGTCGGCGTATTCTAAAGCCCCAGCCGACAGGGCTTATTTCTGTTTGTAAATTCAAGATAGTGAGATATGCTCGTGTTTTTTAGATTTTGTCTGAAGATTTTGGGGACTGTGGTTAGGTACATCCGTTAGAACTTCTGGAATAACATAAATGTATTCACATTGTATATGCATGCCTTTTACCTACTTGTGCATTCACTTATCTTAGAATTCAAAATAAAAAAAAAGACATCCAATATTGACTACCGAATCAAGTGCTTTCCATCTTCTGCAAGAAGAGATTGCATTGTAAAATACGTTTTGTGACCAATTTTAGCAAAACGTTGTGAAGAATAATCAAGGCCTTTCTCTGCGACCAAAACATTTACCCTTAAGACATATTGGAAAGAATTGAAATTCTATTCATATATTTAGCTGTCTTAAGACAAAGGATTTCCCTAATTTTCAAATTTGTGTTCCTTTTCGTTTCCGTATTTTGTACAGATATATTATTTTGATTTTCCCCTAAATTATATGACCTGAAGAGATATTGACAAATTCAATTTTGGTATGATTATTTTAAAGTAACTCATTAATAGTACCTCCTCTAATTCAATAAAATGATAAATCATAATAATGCAAGAGCTCTTTCTGTCTGCCACGCATTCCTCTTACATTCGCATACGACATCTATCTATCTATCTATCTATCTATCTATCTATCTATCTATCTATCCCAGTCTGTTCATATCTATCTATCTATCTATCTATCTATCTATCTATCTATCTATCTATCTATCTATCTATCCCAGTCTGTTCATATCTATCTATCTATCTATCTCTCTGTCTGTCTGTCTGTCTATCTATCTATCTATCTATCTATCTATCTATCTAACAAATGACATTCTCTTTTATACGCACGCCTATGTACTTTTCTTTCGTAACCATACACATGCACACGCACAAACCGGAACTCTCTCTCTCTCTCTCTATCTATCTATCTATCTATCTATCTATCTATCTATCTATCTATCTAAGGTATGACCTTCTCCTTTATACGTACGGCCATGTGCTTTCGTAACCACAAACATGTACACACACAAACTGGAACTATCTATCTATCTATCTATCTATCTATCTATCCATCTATCTATCTATCCATCTATCTATCTATCTATCTATCTATCTATCTATCTCAATGTTCACTCTATCTTCGTGTTCAATAAAGTCATAAATCATACAATAGAGCTCTTTCTGTCTGTCACTCGGTCCTCTTACATGCACGCGCATCCCACATCTATCTATCTATCTATCTATCTATCTATCTATCTATCTATCTATCTATCTATCTATCTAACAAATGACATTCTCTTTTATACGCACGCCTATGTACTTTTCTTTCGTAACCATACACATGCACACGCACAAACCGGAACTCTCTCTCTCTCTCTATCTATCTATCTATCTATCTATCTATCTATCTATCTATCTAAGGTATGACCTTCTCCTTTATACGTACGGCCATGTGCTTTCGTAACCACAAACATGTACACACACAAACTGGAACTATCTATCTATCTATCTATCTATCTATCTATCTATCTATCTATCTATCTATCTAAGGTATGACCTTCTCCTTTATACGTACGGCCATGTGCGTTCGTAACCACAAACATGTACACACACAAACTGGAACTATCTATCTATCTATCTATCTATCTATCTAAGGTATGACCTTCTCCTTTATACGTACGGCCATGTGTTTTCGTAACCACAAACATGTACACGCACAAACTGGAACTATCTATCTATCTATCTATCTATCTATCTATGTAAGGTATGACCTTCTCCTTTATACGTACGGCCATGTTCTTTCGTAACCACAAACATGTACACGCACAAACTGGAACTATCTATCTATCTATCTATCTATCTATCTATCTATCTATCTATCTATCTATCTATCTATTTCCGGTATTGCCTGGAATTTTACACATCCGTATGAACTTTCTTTTCATTACATACAGACACACACACAGAAATATATATATTCTGCATATATAATGTGATTGACCAGAAAAGCAGACAGGCAATTAAAGCTAAAAATCGGTCTGTTGTATACCTAAAAAAAAAAAAACAACAAAATTTGCTGTCTATTCTTATCGATTGATGGCTACTCCTTTCCTTATCAGTCACTTTTCTCTTCTGTGAACGGATTGCGTTTTTAGTCAATCCGTATCTGTCTTTGTAGTTTTTGTTATTTCACTCTCTTTGTGTCACTCTCTCTTTTCTGAGTTCCCCTCTCTCTCGGTCTCTCTCTTTGTCTCTGTTAATATTGCTCAATTTCATTGGCTTGTGCCGTCTCACATTTCTTATCACTCAAATGGAAAATTTCCTATCTAACCACGTTTCTCAAATATTTAAGTCTACATCTTACACTTTAGCTTTTTGTTGCATTTTTTTTTATTTCATTTTTTTACATTTTATCTGTCAATAAACGGTTGATTAGAGGTAGAATAAATCGAGAGAAGACATTTGGATCCCACGTCCGAAGCAACGAATGTTTGATTCAGTCTATTCTGGTTCAGCCAAATTATTCCAAACACTTCTACATCGTTTTTTTTTTTCTTTATATTTACATGCAGAACAAGTCTAAAGGTGGAGCGGGTAGAAGAGTCTGTTGCGTCCAGGATCGAAAAACTGTCAATCTAGAGAATCAGGTTCTGGTTTTTACTTAAACTCGAAACCTCTTCGCTAACACTGTATTTAATTGACCCCCTCCCCACTGAGTCAGGTTGTAACACAAGGTCGGTTTTTAACGTGGGGACCCGAGTGTTTTCACACGGGCCGCTGGTCTTAGCTGATCATAGTTTGTCCAAGCTGGTCTAAGCTGGTCAGAGCCAGTTTAAACTAGTCATAGATGTAATACTACCAGCGAAGGGACGGATCCTTGTGACCGTATCAGAATGTGCATACCACTCAAGAGAGGTTTATACACCCCTTCTTCGCTGACACCGGTGTAAAAAATGTCAGTATGTCAGTTTTATTAGTTCAAGTATTATTATAGTGGATATTCGTATTTGAAATAGGTGTCCCTTTTTAATTGTTAGACAGTGTGTATTGCTTACACTATATTCGAACGAGTGTCTCTATTTTTGTTGTTTTTATTACAACGTCTCGGCTGTTGCACACTCCAGCTTTTATCAGGTGTATATCGATATGAGTAACCTACAGGAAATTCTGAACTGAACACTTTATTTAATCTATTGGCTAGACTGTTCTCCTTCCACTGCTCATGTCTAGTGTGTATTACATCTATCTGTCTACACATTCGAAAAATCTGCTCTGCGACAAGGATCGAACTTGTGTACTCTTTGTAATTCACTACAAGCAGCGTCACTATTTAGTTAAACTCTATTTTCCCTTTTAAGGAAAACTCAATTCCACATTCAGATATTTTTCTCGGAAGCCCAGATCTGATCCAGTTCGTATTAGAAATGTAAATAAAACAACTTCTAAAGAATTAATGGATTTATTTTTAATCCGATATTTTCCTTAATTGAAACGATATAGACGATACTCGTATTCGAAACAAACGCCCTATTTTTTTATTTTGAAACTGTGTTTATTACTTCTATTGGTCTGCGCATTCGATAAATCTTAATAACGAACAACCTGTAGGGTCTTTTGTAGGTTAAACCTCCGTTTAATACGGTGCGCCACTCTGCTACAGAAAGTTGCCTCATTTTTATTTTTAAACGATATGTATTTCGTCTATCGGCCTCTACAAACGGGAAGCATTGTTTTTGTCTGTTATCCAGACAAATAATGCTGTCTTCTATGTTATCCAGACAAACAGTGCTATGTCTCTTCAAAACATGGGCGATCATGGATCTTCACAACTTCTTATCCTTTGTAGCTCTTAAAACTTTTTTTCTTTTTATTATCCTTTTAATTCCCCCAAAAATCTGCTGTTAAATGAAGAGTTTTTAAAAATCCAGAATTAATCATAGGCATTTTTTATTTATCATTTCACACCAAGAAAGGCAATAAAGTGGCTAAGACGGGAGGGGTTACTGACTGTGAGAGAATATGAGAAAGCAAAAGACTTTTAAGGGAAGAAAACGATAAAAAACAGGAGTTAAGAAGACAGAAGTTAACGATTGACATTGTATTTAAATTTTTGAATATCAAAGTTGACTGGGAAGCAAGAAGCTGGAAGAGAGTTTCACAAGAGTGAAGTGCAAGAGAAGAAACTGTTAGCATAGAACATACGGTTACATCTAGCCATTTCAACTGTAAAATAATGAGAATTTGCCGATAATCTTAGTACTGCCGTTAAATTCATAAAATTTAGGTACCAAAGAGGAAAGTTCATCAGAACAATTATCATGACATTATTTATATTAAATGGCACAGAGAAGTTATGTTTTGATGGTGGGAATGTGACTGAAGCCGAGACCAGTAACATTGCAGATAGTTTGTATTCTTTCAAGAATCTCTAAATACATAGCTGAAGCACCAGACAAGATGTGACAGTAATATTCAAGGCATGATAGACATATAAATATGTAATATAGATTCTGTCGAGAAAAAATTGTTTTATAAAACTCTAATGTCGGATGCTTATAACACCTCCCGTATTATAGGTCTATAAACATTATCTGGTTTAATTATAAGTTACTACCTAGCGATTCAAAAATATGATGTTAGGCGTGAAAGTTGGACCAATGTAACAATGCAAAGGTCTCAGACAAAGCTAATCTCCCACTGGTGCAATATCAGTCCCCTAGGAGCCAGAGGGGAGTGTTGCCGACCAATGATGTTAGCAGAAACAAACATCTTCAAACTTTGAAGAAGCCTGGCGTCAAAAAATCACTACTCAAACGGAAATGGGCTACAGTTAATTTTTGGCAGTGATCATTACCACTGACTCCCACAATACCTACATATATAGACACTGTGCATCCAGACTTGTCTTGCAGAGCTACATTCAGCTACTGATAAATGGCAAAGAAAAATCTACCTCGGACCCGAAAAATGAATGTCTAATATTAGAACTGCATATAGAATATTTATTTTCAAGATGTATAGTTTAATTATATGCAGATCAAGGAAAATTTAGATGAAATAAGAAATAAGGGAATTCGTATAAAAATACTTAAACTCTGATTTCTTCAGAAATTATTAAGGCATCTACTTAAAGTTTGTAGGTTGAGCTGATTTCTTGTTTTCGGAATCATCAGTTTGGACCTGTTTACCTAGATTCTATCTCAAATATGGGATCTGGGAGAATATCTTATCATGCTTATCAGGTAACGCAAATAAATTCATTAAAAATGAGATGAGAACGCAAGAAGTGTATTTCCATAATCCTATTTTTTGATACACCATAATCATTGTTATATGTCTTTCTATTGTAATACTATACGCATTTTGATTTCATACTCTCAACGTTTCGACTGGAGTAAACTTTGGCTTTCTGCAGAAAAAATATTCTACCATAATATACTACAACATAATATACAGGGTGCGATGGATAAATTGTTGTATAAATTACGCAAAAATGAAAATAACATTGACATATCATTTTAATATATATATATATATATATATATATATATATATATATATATATATATATGGAAATATATATTTAACAGATTTTAACAGATATATATATATACGGATATATATACGGATATATATTTACGGAAATTACACAAAAATATCCTGAAATAGTAAAGAATAAATTTATTCAATAAATTTGGATTGGTCTCAACCACGGCCCACAAACGACTACGGAATCTTTTGCAACTTTCTGAACGATCTCCTTGTTTAAGTTGGTGAATGTTGCTATAATCCTTGCCTTGAGTTCATCTTTGGTGTTACAAGGAATTTTTTGGTCTCTCGTTCAACTGCGTCCCACACATAATAATCAAGTTGGTTGCAATCTGGTGAGTTAGGTGTAAAGGGTAAAGGGTTGATGTGGTCGTAGAATTTGTTTAACAGCCATGACGCGGTTCTCTTGCTTGTGTGGCATGGTGCAGACTCCTTTTTCCAGGCATAGGTTCTTCTAGCAGACACCCTCTTGGCCCGGTGAAGCACTCCTTAAGGCACTTGATGTAGGCCTCCGGGTTGGGTCTGCGTCCCTCAGCACAATTTGGGAGCTCTTTTCTTATCATAACGATCGGAGTGAGTTTTCCCAGTTGCTGTACCTTTGTAATCGCTATTAGACCTATCCGACTCTTTCCGAATTTTCTGCATTGTCTTCATATTGACAAACATTCTAAAATGTTTGTCTTGGAGCTTCGGGCGCAAATAGCAAGCAGTACAGCCTGCCGTTTCCAAATTTCTGGCGGAGTAAATAGCGCCATGGTGTTCTTTTTCTCAAAGACAGTGTCCAACTGACCCTACTATGTTGTGCCGCCGACAAAATAGAAAAAAAAGCAATGCGAAAGTTTTTTTATTTTATTTCACACGAGTAAAAATATAGATAAAAGAAATATAAAATGCAACTAGAGTCTTTACGAATATTTATTTGGAACAAATTTATCGGTTTCAAAGTTCAATGATTTTCAAAAGTTAAGTTAAAATGGAGAGACTTTTGCTAGGCCATGATAAATCTCGCCTCATATATATATGTGTGTATGAAAGAGAGAGAGAGAGTGTATATATATATATATATATATATATATATATATATATATATATATATATATATATATATATGTATGTATGTATGTATGTATGTATATTAAAATATTGAAATAATATAAGTATATTAGCAATTATACATCTCAGAAATGAATGCTAAATTATGACAAAGGTAAAAACCTACCATCATAAGAAAATGTCAAAAACTATCTGGCATTGAATATAAAAGTTTTTAAAAAATACTGCACTTCATGACATCGGTATGGTGTATACAGGAGTTGATTATATGTCTGACTGTTATCTAGCGATCATAAATCAACGGATATCACAACATTGCTCAAACAATAGACACCTGATAATCGAAACGTTTAAGCTATAACATCTATAGCAGCAAAGATTAGAAAAATGGTTCAAAATAATATATTTACAATTACTCATCTTAGAAATGAAATCGTAAATTTCTGTTTTAATGTCGGAATAATATAGAAGAGGAATTTTCATCATTATATGCCTTTCTCCTCAGATTAATATGCCCATTATTTCAGCCACTTCAGGTGTCTCTCTTCTTATTGGGTAACTTATGTGTAATTTTCAAACAGAACACTTTATTCAATTCACGATGTGATATTGTTCTCAATTTGCCTTCTATGCTCAATGCAGCTTTTGTTTTTATTTGCCATTTTTCTTTCAGAGTGTGGATTATCATTGCTCTCTAAAACTTTCTGGCTTTTGATCCGCTGAGTATCTTTTACTTCTTTAACATAACTCTTTGTTCTTTTGATCTACCATCAATTCCATGCAAATCGTTAAATAAGTCCCACACTTTTACCCCCCAAATTTACTTGTCTCGCGAGTTTAGTGTAGTGAGTAGCTATGGTCAAAATGCAAAATAAGTAACAGAACTGTCCAATAAAAAGAAGTGACATAGATTTCAATAATCAATAACAAGAAAAAGAAAAGAAAAAGGCAAGAATAATACAAAGCAAGCAAATAATATTTACAAGTTAAATTTACAGTAATAAGGCAAAGCGACAGTAATATGGACAACACAAAATAAGAATTAGAGTTAGCACCAAAGAGGAAAATGCATTCTGACTTCAAGACGAGACAGACCGGCACCGAATCAGATGAAACCGAGAACCGGTCTATTTTATTGGCTAGGGAAAATCCCAGCAGGCATCTGTGCGCTTCTGCCTAGAAAATACGGATGTGAAAGTATTTTGCAGTCATTTCCAAAGAGATGGGAATCAACACAGTATCTGTTTTTCTTTTAGTTCCTATTTTCCTCAAATTGTTATAAAAAATGTTTATGGATAAGTTTGACTTGATGGGAAAAGCTATCTGATGAAAACTGTGTAAGCGACTAATTTTTATCATACAGACAAACGGTATCTACGAGAACGTAACATAAAATCCGTTAAGATTTTAGTTTTAAAAAGTTAACAGTCCAGGCCAGAAGACCAGAAATGGTGTTAGCAAACAAAAACAAAAATGTCTCTCGTCGATTTTAATGTTCCAGTCGACTGCATAGTGCATATGAAAGAGAAGGAAATGTCAACGTTACTTGAGAACTGATGTAGTTTTGAAATATGATGAAAATTGTGCTATTCGCAACCGGAATGAAAAATAATGGAGGAGTTGAAAATTATGGGTAACAGTTGGAATCATCCAGATGAAGATAATGTTGCAAGCAGAAATTCGGAAACCCCCTCCAAAAAAAAAACTTGAGATTTGAGGAGACTTGTTGTCACTTGACATCTCGTGTAAGCCACCAGTGTTTAATTGTGTGAACACTCAGTAAGTGAATAACAACAACCAAACCTCATAATTTTTGTTAAGTGTTTTGTCTCTAAATGATGTACGTTATCATGACTATACATAACTTTCTCTTTAATATCTGTAAACTAATTGTATTGGCCTGACTATTCTTAAGGAAGACAGTGGAGTGCTTTCTATTGTTTTGAATTCAGAGTAAATTTTCTACTCTAGTTGCTAAACAAGGCTTCAGAACCAAATCTGTCCTGAACAAGAGCGATCCGACGGAAAACGGAGACAACTAAAAGAGCAACTCTCTTTTTTGAAAATCTAAATCTGATTTTCTTTCTGAAATGTGTTCACAGATAATCTTATCAATGAATATTTCCATCAAATATCAATACACCTTAATAAACTATTCTTTATTCGTCATTCGATTCATTTTCATTTTTGATGTGAATTATTTATTTTTCTCTTTTTCTTCGAAAACTTCTTTGTCATATTAGCAATGACTAATTCAATTTAGATTTAACCAATGGACGCTCTTCAGAAGGAAATCACAATATCGAGTGTTAATGAATTCTTTACAGAACGAATGGATGACATATATCGATTTCATCAATCTGTCTGTCGATCTCATCAATCTGCCTATCTCAACCTAGCCATATCTATCTATCTATCTATCTATCTATCTATCTATCTATCTATCTATCTATCTATCTATTACAGTCAGTTCATATCTATCTATCTATCTATCTATCTATCTATCTATCTATCTATCTATCTATTATAGTCAGTTCATATCTATCTATCTATCTATCTATCTATCTATCTATCTATCTATTACAGTCAGTTCATATCTATCTATCTATCTATCTATCTATCTATCTATCTATCTATCTATCTATGTGTCTGTATGCATCTATATCTATGCGTTATCTATCACGGTTTGAACATTACTTTTAGGCTTAAGGCCATATGGCATTGAAACATCGGATCTCTTAAGATCACCGAAGTTAAGCAACGTTGAACCCGGTCTCTAGCTTGATGGTTGATTGCTCGAGAATATCAGATGCTGTGAGCGTGCATATGCGTGTAGTGTCGTATATAATGGCTCAGAAATATAAATCAGAAAACCGAGTTCCAATCACAGTTGGGTTCGTTATATTCGCTTACTCGAAAATACCTCCGAGAGAGGTATGAATCCACTTCTTTCACCGAGGTATGGGCTAATTAATAGGAATTATATAAGTAAATCATTATTACCATCCCAAAATTCTTACAATCTAAGATATATTCTTGCTTTTAATAAGCTGCAAAATATTCATAAGCCGTAAAATCCCCCCTCCAAAATTACTTTTACCACAAAAATTTGGCAGCAACATATATACATACGTAAATAAATAAATAAATATATATATATATATATATATATATATATATATATATATATATATATATATATATATATATACGCACATTTCATCGAATACAACAGATATGGTGCTTTGATTTTTTTGTACAATTTCTCATGTGATCTTATATTTTTTTCGAAAATTATAAGATTACATGAGAAATTGTATAAAACACTAAATAAAAGCACCTTGTCTGTCGTATTCAATGAAGTGTGCATGAAAGAATGATTGCTGCTTAAATACACAAATATATGTATGTGTGTGTGTGTGTGTGCGTGTGAGTGTAACTTCTAAAGATTAATGGATTCCGACATTATTTCTTATTACTTCAAACTTCCTTATTAATGTTTCTTGGATGCACAGACAGGTAGCCATAATACACACTTTATTTTTTAAATGGGGCCTTCTACTCAAGCAAGTTGTATCAAATAAAAATAACGTTTAGATATTAAGGAATATAAGTTTGTATGCATATAATTGTTTATTTCGGCAGCATCCCCTCTCTAATACATGTTCTTTAAAAATGACTGACAGTGTACATGTCACTCTTTTTTTCTTTTTGTAATATTTTGTATGCCAGTGTTTTCTTTGTTTTCTCCTGACTGTCAAAATTATTGACCAAATATTTGGTCAATTCGAGCGCTTTTGGCTAATCTATGAGCCATTTTCATGCGTTTCGATTGTGATATTGTAAATGGTGTCTAGATCCTGATATTCTTTCGAAAGCTGTATGTTTGAAATCGACTACGGGGATGTCATGTGTAACTGTTATTGAGAATAACGGTGACAAAAATAATACGATTTATTTATTTTTATTATTTTTAATTTACGTATTATTTGATTTTATTTATTTGTATTTTTTTATTTTATTAATATATATCTACTTTAAATAAAACACATGCATGATGCGGTGAATGATATTTTATTTAATGTAGTCGAAATTAAAGAAACACACACACACACACACACACACATATATATATATATATATATATATATATATATATATATATATATATCATTATAGTGATTCACCGAGTCTAGAAGAATCTTCAGGAGAAAGCACTGGACAGCCGTTTCGTCCACTACCAACATTCAAACACTTACCGTTTCGATACAACGCAACCATCATACCAACAGGCCTCGGTGACGAAGAAGAAACTCATCCAAATATTCATAACCCAACGGATTGTGCCGCAAGAGCCACGTCTTTCGTTTTCCCCGAAACGCTTCATCGCAGAGCATTAGCTGGGTCAAGCAAGGATATACAAGTTGAGTTATGAATACTTGGATGGGTATCACCATGGAATTTATGAGTTACGGTATTACATCGAGTCTATTTAGTTTCTTTGCGTAAATACCCCAAATTATATATATATATATATATATATATATTTTGAACAATAAAAATTAAAAAATTAAAATCCTCAGACACACTGGGTTGTAGATTAATATTCTTTCGTTTTTTTATTATTATTCCATTTAGATTCCTTTATATATATATATATATATATATATATATATATATATATATTGAAGAAAATGATAACAATAAGAGAAAACTTGTGGGAGGAATTTACACTACTGCTAATAATAATTGCCATAAGGAATACACATGAATACAAATATGAAAGAATTTAAATAAAATATGAACGCAAACGCCTGTTTTGGGGGATTCATATATTCATTTTTGTGTTCGCATTGTGGGTGCAATCATAGGTACATTTTTTATTCATAACTTTTAACGTCTTTTTCCAGATGCAACTTAGAAATGAATATTCACAGTATTTATCTTTTACGTTTACTTGCATAACCTTTATAAATAAGTAAGGATGTATACGTTACGTATTAAGAAGCCTACAGATTGCATATATTCTTTCATCAATGACTGAAATCACCCGGCAAGTTGTCCATAGTTATAAGACGGAATTTGTACATCGTTTCGGGGTTTTTCTTATCCAAGGTTTGATGTATAGACAAGCTGAGCAAAATGATTAGAGTTAGTAAAAGACAAAGAGGACAAATGAAAAAGAACGTCTAAAGAAAACATCAAAATTATCGCAGAATAAATATACGACGAGAAGCGAAAAATGATATAAAGAACAAAAGCGCGCAGGCACATCAGATTCATTTGGGAAGGGTTCAATTATTTCGCCGCGGTCTCTCCTCGAGTAAGCAGAGAACATACGATATCTATCAAAAATAATGAACACAATACACGCATGCTTGGCCTTACTGCGTCTGTGTATATGTACGTATGTCAGATTTGTGATTTTTTACTTGCTAACACATCAGCCATTAGCGAGAGGGAAAGTTGTCACCATCAAGCCAGTTCTTTAAATTTAAGTATGGTTAGCCGACTGGTTTTGTGCTTCAACCTCGAATTTCAAAGAATATATTTCGATGTGTCATTTCATGTTCATCGAGCTGGACGTCAAATCCAGCTAATCTAGCTAACCCCCACCGACGTAATTTAGCCGTTTCTATAAATACTTCCATGGTAATTGTTCCGATGAACTTTCCTCTTTGATGCTTTAGACTTTATAGAACAGTAGTAGATTGACGGCGAGGTTTCATCATTTTACTGTTGCAACTGATAAATGTAACCGTAAGTTCTATGCTAACAATTTCTTCGATCGCATTTCTCGCTTGTGTAAGTATTTTCCTGCTTCTTGCTTTCTAGTCAACTTTGATCTTCAAAAATTTAAATGCAATATCAATAGATATCTACTGTCTTCTTATTTCATGTTCTTTTATCGTTCTCGTTCATTAATTATGTTTTTTCTTTTCTTATATTCTTTTACTCTCTATAAATCCCTGTGTATTAATGGCTGATTATTGGGGTGAAATGATTAAAAAAAAAAACTCATACAGCGTTCGAAAACTACTTTTCGTCATTTTATATCGGTAAACATAAAACGAAGACATGCTGACTTGAACTTTTTTTTTTTTCGGAACATGGCTCTCCACTGATTTTTTTTTTCTGAGAATTCTTAGAAAAAATTCCCGTTACATGTTCATTGGTTTGGAATTCAAAGTTGTCCTTTTTTTTTCTTTTTTTTATAAATAGTCTAAAGAGACCAGTCTATGTGGCTTTTTAACACATAGCCAAAGGTGGAGAGATGGATTCATGCCATTCCTTAGGATAATATGTGGGAAAGTAAACGCCACAGTGTGGGTCAACATTTAAGCCTATACTTAAAGTATCTGTAACTATAAGCTTTGCTCTTTGTGCAAGCAGGCTAGTCAACTTCTGCGCTGACAACCGCTATATCTTTACATTAAAATGTCTAGATCTACCAGCGAATTCAAATAAACTGTTCTATGACATATACAGGCCCAAAATTACCGTATCTGTAACTATGTGCTTTGCTCTTCGTACAAGCAGGCTAATCAACTTCTGCTCCGATAAACGCTATATCTTCACATTAAAATGCTTAGATCTACCAGCGAATCGAAATAAACTGGCCTATGATATACGTAAGACTATACTTAACGTATCTGTAAATATATGCTTTGCACTTGGTTGTCGTGGTCGGCGGAACTCGTTGTTGCGTATTGTGGTACTGATCGACATTTCCTTCTGTGTGAAATAAGATCTAAGTTGGATCTGAAGGGACACCCGCAGCCAACGCATGGTGGGGTAAGACGGTTCAGCAGATAGTGAGATAGTGGCTTTCTTTGGGCTCTCTAACGTCTCTTCCATTTGCCTTTTGGCATTTTCGAAGAATGTTGATTTTTCGTGAACTGCTTTTCCCCAATAGGTTCTTTAAACGTAAGAAGAAAAGCCTTTGAGCATGAAAGCGTTGGCTGTGAATTATTTGAGGTGGACCAAGGGTCGCCACTCTTGGCAAACACACTTTAGTTGACACCATCGATTGCGGTAAACCAGGGCTTGACAGGCAGGTTCATGATGATAATTTGCATTAGGCTGCCGCCTTGTTCTCGTACATAGAACGTCACCCAGGCGTAGGATCGTACTTAGTTTAGTCCCTTCCCTAAATCCTTACCGCCATGGTGACCCTACCAGGAGACGGAGCTGCCGACGATATTGCATTCAGTTTCCTCGTGACACAAAAACTCATCCATTATATACGTGTTTCAAAAGCTCAAATCAAAATAATTAACTGATTTTTAAGTATATAAAAGGTTAGGTAACCAAAAACACTAGAAAGTAAAAAAATTACAAAGTATTTGGAATTCTAGAAAGAAAAGAAACACAAATTGAATATATATATATATATATATATATATATATATATATATATATATATATATATATATATATATATATATATCGGAATTTAAACCTAAATATTAGGTTGGTGCAAAAATAATGACGTAATAATGTCGTTTTTGACGTTAAAAAATACGTCAAAAAACGACATTATTACGTCATTATTTTTGCACCAA
The DNA here is from genome assembly GCA_963932145.1 of Acanthosepion lycidas. Taxonomy (NCBI): domain Eukaryota; kingdom Metazoa; phylum Mollusca; class Cephalopoda; order Sepiida; family Sepiidae; genus Acanthosepion; species Acanthosepion lycidas. The sequence continues at coordinate 36,885,623 of OZ010609.1, read as the reverse complement.
CCTAATATTATACTCAGAGAAGAAGTCATTATTTAACATACAATAAAATCATTAATACTATGTTTTTTCAATTGAGAAAAATAAACGAGTGCAAAGTAGATAAATATAAATTCAGGTAAACAAAAACAAAGTAAGAGAAAGGATCGTCATGTTATTTGACAAAAAAAACATAAATACGAATACAAAAAACTGCTAACTGTGGTAAAAGTTAAAAGAAATTTGTTTATTATTATTTAAACACTACATATATAACTTCTAATAAATATAATAATCATAATATATATATATATATGTATATATATATATATATATATATATATATATATATATATATATATATATATATATATATATAGGTACCTCCACTAGGTCACGTAAAAAAGCGGCCTATCACGATCAAAAATGACTCATAAATCAACGAAAACAAAGTTTTGTCTCAATATGTTTATGTTGTTATGAAAGAGGAAAGACCAAAGTATTTTTTAAATATTTTTTGAAATTTTTTACTCCTTTCTAACACGTAGAAAATTTTGGTTAAAAATTATGTTTTTTTTTACGACTGCGCGATAAGACTAAAAAAAGGTTTGTTTTATTTTGCGCTTTTCCCCGAGGAAAACACACGTTAATTAGGAAATTCTTGCAAAAATCAAATAATTGTTGGATTTTAATGTAACTTTCAGGACTTATTCAGAAATGAATGAAATTATTTAAAAAAAAATTTTTTTCAGAAAATCTTGTTAAAAAGACATTTTTTTTTTAACATGTTTCCACCCACTTACATATTTTCATGAAATTTCGAGAAATTAAATCAGAGTTCCCGGGATTTTTTTTATTAGTTATAAACAGGAATCATTGTAGAAAGTAAATCACCAATTTTTTTTTGTCAAACATTTGCTACTTTATAGAAAATCAGATTTGAATTGTAAAAAAAAAAATGTAAAAAGTATCTAATTTAATTAATTAGAAAAGCTTCCACCTGTTTTTGTAGATACGTTATACTAAGGACATTATTTTGTGAAGAAATAAAAATTTTTCGATGAATAATGTATTTTTTGCAAATTTTTTCCAGATTTTAAAAATTTATTCATTAACGTCTTAATACTTCAAAAATCGTTTAAAATTATTTATTTCAATCGTTCCCGCAATGTAATGATAACGGTAATGAAAATGTAAATTTACGAATCGAACTTTGAAAAGCACATAACACTCGTTTATGCAGAAATAATTTTAAAATAATTTTAAAAATAAATTTTTATTGAAAAACGTTCATAATTTCTATGTATGAAAATGTATACGCGACATAAAAATGTCACGTGATTTGTGTCGTCTGGCACCGCAGTTATTTCTCTTCTCTGTCCAGTTCAGATCCACATCGTTAACGTGTTTGCAGAAATTCTTTTCAAATTTTAAAAGTTGTAATTATTTTTAATTACTTTTTATTAAATATTTTTCTTTAAAGTATTTTCTTTTATTTTGGATAATATTTCATTGAAATAATTTTTTTCTTATTAATTAATTTAACATAAGATTGAGAAAGTAAGAGAAACGGAAAAACCAAGACAATAACATTACCTGAATAATAAAAAAAAGTTTAAAGAATTACGTGAATAATAAAAAAGTTTAAAGAATTACGTGAATAATAAAAAAAAAGTTTAAAGAATTACCTAAATAATAAAAAAAGGTTTAAAGAATTACCTAAATAATAAAAAAAGGTTAAAGGATTACCTAAATAATAAAAAAAGTTTAAAGAATTACCTAAATAATAAAAAAGTTTAAAGAATTATGCATTTAAAAAATTTAAACAATTATATAATTAAAACAATAAAGAATTAGTATCTAATAAAAACTTCAAACAATTATCTAAAAAAAAAAAAGTTAAAAAATTATTATCTAATGAAAAAGTTTGAATAAGAAAAGTTTATATACAATTATCTAATTAATAAGAAAAGTTTAAACAATTATGTAATGATTTAAAAAATTGTCTAATTAAGAAAGTATGAAATAAAAAAATTAAAAAAATAGTACATAATTGCTGAATAAAAATGTTAATATTTAAAAAGTACTAGTTACAAACGAAAAACGGCGTTCGCCTAATTTAAAAATTTGTCAATTTTGATCATCCATAGCTGTCTGTCATCGCCTCGTCAATTGCGAAATCGATGAAAGACATGCAAAAATTTCAGACACATCGTTAAGAAATGTTTGGATACAAATTTTTTAAGCTATAAGTAAGTACTGTTTGTTTCATATCAGATTATTTTAACTTTAAATTTTCTAATTTTACTCAAATAACGTGTCAAAAATATATAAATTTATTTTAGGAAGAAGTTTAAATTCAAAATTTTGTTTGTTTACAAATTTCTTAAAATTTAAGAAAATGTCCGCTTTTAAGAAAATTAAACAAAAATCGAGCATATATTTGACATTCCAATCTATATAATTTCTATCTAAAAGACTTCAGAATATTTTACTTAGTGTAAATAATAAATTTAATGCTTTAGCTTTCAATTAAATAACAACATATTTAAACAAAACTTTGTTTTCGTTGATTTATGAGTCATTTTTTATCGTGATATGCCGCTTTTTTACGTGACCTAGTGGACATACCTATATATATATATATATATATATATATATATAATACTTGCAAAGTATATTAAATTATTATATTACGTTTAGCAATATTTACATTCTTCAGTTAAACTTGAAATCCGTATTTTTTCACCTTCGTCCAAACGCATCATCTTTCCTCGAGTTCCGAACCTATAAGCATACTAATCATGATTCTTCATACAACGACCTCCTTCTCTCGTCCGATTTGTTAACCGACTTGGAATTTCAAAGATTCTTTCATTGCGCTATCCATATTTAGAGTTATTTCATATGACAATGTAGGATTAATAAGTGCTTAACACTTCTAATACTTCGGTGTATGGATCAATTATGACCAATTCATTATAGGAGATGAGGAATTTGAGCATTGAATAGGTTAATCTGGATGCAGTTTTGTCCAACAATTCAAGATAATACAAAATCAGAACACTCACATAAGATATCATGGTTTTAAATGGTCATATATACAACCCGTCTGAAGTTATTATGCAAATCACATAAACCTCAATAACTCGAATTTGCTTCGAAAAAATTTTGTCAAATTTAAAACGAGTAATGAAGACGTCAAAATAAAACATGAGTCCGTTTTAGATACTTTCAAGATGTTTTATTAAAGTTATTGGATTTATTATAAAAATCTACATTCTGAGGTCATGCAAAATGAGAAAATCACTTTTTACAAGATAATGAAATCATCAACAACTGATCAACAGCTCTAATGGACAAATAACAAATATATATATGTCTTTGAAGCATTTACTTCTTAATATTGTTACCCTTTTTGTCAATAGCAGCCAGCAAACTAGCAATACTTTGCAATTGTGGTCAAGATATTTAGTTGAAGCCATAAAATTGTGTTCAAAATGTTTAGATTTCAGCATTAAATTACCCATAGATGTTGGTATGTTGCTAAAGCAAATCATTTATCAAAACTCAAAGATAAGCTTCTACGAGCGAGTCCACATTGAAGATGAGTGATGTTTTTTCTACCGTGTAAATGAAATGTCTCACAGCAGTTCAGAAATTAGATAAGCAGTCACAGCGAAAGGAGGAACAACTTTGTCTCATCCATCTTATAGTCATGAATTGGCACTCTATGAGACTCGTAGAGGAAGCAGTCAAAAGGCAATTGTTTTTTTATGATGAGGAGGAGAAATTCGTGGTTAAAAAAATAGCAAATTAGTATTCAACTTCAGAATTCTACGATTGACAAAGAACGATACGATGTTGAAACTTTTGTGCTCATTTTGTATGCTTCTATTTTTAAATTCTCTTTAATTACAGAAGAAGAGCCATTCATTTTTGTACGACTCTCGTGTATATTCATCGGTTTACTTCGATGAATTTAATGATGAATCAAATATATAATTTATGTTTCATAAGAAGTAGAACCACGCAATATATCTCCTTATTACTGATGAACACTGGAAACAGTAGAACCCTGATACGGATCTATAATTCTGTTTTCTATGGAAGGTTATAACTGTTGATAAATTTGATTTCGCATAGGAGCTATACATTGATTAAAAGAAATACCTCATCAGTCACCAGAAGGGGTTGGCAAAATCCACTTAAGAAAATTAAGTTCTATGAAGAATATTTATCACGTATCGAAAAACGGAAAATCAATAAATACAGACAAATAAAATATAGACAAAACGCAAAGTCAATACAGACAAATGAAAACTTGACAGTGTTGGAGTATCGCCCTATAATGATAGCACTGGTTTACAAAGAAATTGAGGCAAGCATAAATTAAGTGCTCTAACCTAAATTTGGGTACTGATTTCATATAAGAAATGTTTTCACTCATCACATATAGTTTTTTAGTTATACATGTATACATATGTGTAAATATTCTCAGGTAGAGTGAATCTGTATAGGAAACAAATGAATAAAAAGAGATAAGAGGAAAAACTGTCAAAATATTCAACAATCGTGGAACAATCGAAAGAAAACGGCTAAATCCATCAACTCATGTTTTTGAAGATATACACCACGTACGTCCATCACATTCCATTTTGAAGATATACACCACATACGTCCCTCACATTCCATTTTGAAGATATACGCCACATACGTCCCTCACATTCCATTTTGAAGATATACACCACATACGTCCCTCACATTCCATTTTGAAGATATACACCACATACGTCCATCACATTCCATTTTGAAGATATACACCACATACGTCCATCACATTCCATTTTGAAGATATACACCACATACGTCCATCACATTCCATTTTGAAGATATACGCCACAAACGTCCCTCACATTCCATTTTGAAGATATACGCCACAAACGTCCCTCACATTCCATTTTGAAGATATACGCCACATACGTCCATCACATTCCATTTTGAAGATATACGCCACATACGTCCCTCACATTCCATTTTGAAGATATACACCACATACGTCCATCACATTCCATTTTGAAGATATACACCACATACGTCCATCACATTCCATTTTGAAGATATACGCCACAAACGTCCCTCACATTCCATTTTGAAGATATACGCCACAAACGTCCCTCACATTCCATTTTGAAGATATACGCCACATACGTCCCTCACATTCCATTTTGAAGATATACACCACATACGTACCTCACATTCCATTTTGAAGATATACAGCACATACGTCCCTCACATTCCATTTTGAAGATATACAGCACATACGTCCCTCACATTCCATTTTGAAGATATACAGCACATACGTCCCTCACATTCCATTTTGAAGATATACAGCACATACGTCCCTCACATTCCATTTTGAAGATATACAGCACATACGTCCCTCACATTCCATTTTGAAGATATACGCCACATACGTCCATCACATTCCATTTTGAAGAATTACGCCACAAACGTCCCTCACATTCCATTTTGAAGATATACGCCACAAACGTCCCTCACATTCCATTTTGAAGATATACGCCACAAACGTCCCTCACATTCCATTTTGAAGATATACGCCACAAACGTCCCTCACATTCCATTTTGAAGATATACGCCACATACGTCCCTCACATTCCATTTTGAAGATATACACCACATACGTACCTCACATTCCATTTTGAAGATATACAGCTCATACGTCCCTCACATTCCATTTTGAAGATATACAGCACATACGTCCCTCACATTCCATTTTGAAGATATACAGCACATACGTCCCTCACATTCCATTTTGAAGATATACACCACATACGTCCATCACATTCCATTTTGAAGATATACGCCACAAACGTCCCTCACATTCCATTTTGAAGATATACGCCACAAACGTCCCTCACATTCCATTTTGAAGATATACACCACATACGTACCTCACATTCCATTTTGAAGATATACAGCACATACGTCCCTCACATTCCATTTTGAAGATATACAGCACATACGTCCCTCACATTCCATTTTGAAGATATGCAGCACATACGTCCCTCACATTCCATTTTGAAGATATACGCCACAAACGTCCCTCACATTCCATTTTGAAGATATACGCCACAAACGTCCCTCACATTCCATTTTGAAGATATACGCCACAAACGTCCCTCACATTCCATTTTGAAGATATACGCCACAAACGTCCCTCACATTCCATTTTGAAGATATACGCCACATACGTCCATCACATTCCATTTTGAAGATATACACCACATACGTACCTCACATTCCATTTTGAAGATATACAGCACATACGTCCCTCACATTCCATTTTGAAGATATACAGCACATACGTCCCTCACATTCCATTTTGAAGATATACGCCACATACGTCCATCACATTCCATTTTGAAGAATTACGCCACAAACGTCCCTCACATTCCATTTTGAAGATATACGCCACAAACGTCCCTCACATTCCATTTTGAAGATATACGCCACAAACGTCCCTCACATTCCATTTTGAAGATATACGCCACAAACGTCCCTCACATTCCATTTTGAAGATATACGCCACATACGTCCCTCACATTCCATTTTGAAGATATACACCACATACGTACCTCACATTCCATTTTGAAGATATACAGCTCATACGTCCCTCACATTCCATTTTGAAGATATACAGCACATACGTCCCTCACATTCCATTTTGAAGATATACAGCACATACGTCCCTCACATTCCATTTTGAAGATATACACCACATACGTCCATCACATTCCATTTTGAAGATATACGCCACAAACGTCCCTCACATTCCATTTTGAAGATATACGCCACAAACGTCCCTCACATTCCATTTTGAAGATATACACCACATACGTACCTCACATTCCATTTTGAAGATATACAGCACATACGTCCCTCACATTCCATTTTGAAGATATACAGCACATACGTCCCTCACATTCCATTTTGAAGATATACAGCACATACGTCCCTCACATTCCATTTTGAAGATATACGCCACAAACGTCCCTCACATTCCATTTTGAAGATATACGCCACAAACGTCCCTCACATTCCATTTTGAAGATATACACCACAAACGTCCATCACATTCCATTTTGAAGATATACAGCACATACGTCCCTCACATTCCATTTTGAAGATATACAGCACATACGTCCCTCACATTCCATTTTGAAGATATACACCACATACGTCCATCACATTCCATTTTGAAGATATACGCCACAAACGTCCCTCACATTCCATTTTGAAGATATACGCCACAAACGTCCCTCACATTCCATTTTGAAGATATACACCACATACGTACCTCACATTCCATTTTGAAGATATACAGCACATACGTCCCTCACATTCCATTTTGAAGATATACAGCACATACGTCCCTCACATTCCATTTTGAAGATATGCAGCACATACGTCCCTCACATTCCATTTTGAAGATATACGCCACAAACGTCCCTCACATTCCATTTTGAAGATATACGCCACAAACGTCCCTCACATTCCATTTTGAAGATATACGCCACAAACGTCCCTCACATTCCATTTTGAAGATATACGCCACAAACGTCCCTCACATTCCATTTTGAAGATATACGCCACATACGTCCATCACATTCCATTTTGAAGATATACACCACATACGTACCTCACATTCCATTTTGAAGATATACAGCACATACGTCCCTCACATTCCATTTTGAAGATATACAGCACATACGTCCCTCACATTCCATTTTGAAGATATACGCCACATACGTCCATCACATTCCATTTTGAAGAATTACGCCACAAACGTCCCTCACATTCCATTTTGAAGATATACGCCACAAACGTCCCTCACATTCCATTTTGAAGATATACGCCACAAACGTCCCTCACATTCCATTTTGAAGATATACGCCACAAACGTCCCTCACATTCCATTTTGAAGATATACGCCACATACGTCCCTCACATTCCATTTTGAAGATATACACCACATACGTACCTCACATTCCATTTTGAAGATATACAGCTCATACGTCCCTCACATTCCATTTTGAAGATATACAGCACATACGTCCCTCACATTCCATTTTGAAGATATACAGCACATACGTCCCTCACATTCCATTTTGAAGATATACACCACATACGTCCATCACATTCCATTTTGAAGATATACGCCACAAACGTCCCTCACATTCCATTTTGAAGATATACGCCACAAACGTCCCTCACATTCCATTTTGAAGATATACACCACATACGTACCTCACATTCCATTTTGAAGATATACAGCACATACGTCCCTCACATTCCATTTTGAAGATATACAGCACATACGTCCCTCACATTCCATTTTGAAGATATACAGCACATACGTCCCTCACATTCCATTTTGAAGATATACGCCACAAACGTCCCTCACATTCCATTTTGAAGATATACGCCACAAACGTCCCTCACATTCCATTTTGAAGATATACACCACAAACGTCCATCACATTCCATTTTGAAGATATACGCCACAAACGTCCCTCACATTCCATTTTGAAGATATACGCCACATACGTCCATCACATTCCATTTTGAAGATATACACCACATACGTCCCTCACATTCCATTTTGAAGATATACACCACATACGTACCTCACATTCCATTTTGAAGATATACAGCACATACGTCCCTCACATTCCATTTTGAAGATATACAGCACATACGTCCCTCACATTCCATTTTGAAGATATACACCACATACGTCCCTCACATTCCATTTTGAAGATATACAGCACATACGTCCCTCACATTCCATTTTGAAGATATACAGCTCATACGTCCCTCACATTCCATTTTGAAGATATACGCCACATACGTCCATCACATTCCATTTTGAAGAATTACGCCACAAACGTCCCTCACATTCCATTTTGAAGATATACGCCACAAACGTCCCTCACATTCCATTTTGAAGATATACGCCACAAACGTCCCTCACATTCCATTTTGAAGATATACGCCACAAACGTCCCTCATATTCCATTTTGAAGATATACGCCACATACGTCCCTCACATTCCATTTTGAAGATATACACCACATACGTACCTCACATTCCATTTTGAAGATATACAGCTCATACGTCCCTCACATTCCATTTTGAAGATATACAGCACATACGTCCCTCACATTCCATTTTGAAGATATACAGCACATACGTCCCTCACATTCCATTTTGAAGATATACACCACATACGTCCATCACATTCCATTTTGAAGATATACGCCACAAACGTCCCTCACATTCCATTTTGAAGATATACGCCACAAACGTCCCTCACATTCCATTTTGAAGATATACACCACATACGTACCTCACATTCCATTTTGAAGATATACAGCACATACGTCCCTCACATTCCATTTTGAAGATATACAGCACATACGTCCCTCACATTCCATTTTGAAGATATACAGCACATACGTCCCTCACATTCCATTTTGAAGATATACGCCACAAACGTCCCTCACATTCCATTTTGAAGATATACGCCACAAACGTCCCTCACATTCCATTTTGAAGATATACGCCACAAACGTCCCTCACATTCCATTTTGAAGATATACGCCACAAACGTCCCTCACATTCCATTTTGAAGATATACGCCACATACGTCCATCACATTCCATTTTGAAGATATACACCACATACGTACCTCACATTCCATTTTGAAGATATACAGCACATACGTCCCTCACATTCCATTTTGAAGATATACAGCACATACGTCCCTCACATTCCATTTTGAAGATATACAGCACATACGTCCCTCACATTCCATTTTGAAGATATACGCCACAAACGTCCCTCACATTCCATTTTGAAGATATACGCCACAAACGTCCCTCACATTCCATTTTGAAGATATACGCCACAAACGTCCCTCACATTCCATTTTGAAGATATACGCCACAAACGTCCCTCACATTCCATTTTGAAGATATACGCCACATACGTCCATCACATTCCATTTTGAAGATATACACCACATACGTACCTCACATTCCATTTTGAAGATATACAGCACATACGTCCCTCACATTCCATTTTGAAGATATACAGCACATACGTCCCTCACATTCCATTTTGAAGATATACAGCACATACGTCCCTCACATTCCATTTTGAAGATATACGCCACAAACGTCCATCACATTCCATTTTGAAGATATACGCCACAAACGTCCCTCACATTCCATTTTGAAGATATACGCCACATACGTCCATCACATTCCATTTTGAAGATATACACCACATACGTCCATCACATTCCATTTTGAAGATATACACCACATACGTCCATCACATTCCATAACAATCTAATCACAATAACAATAATATAAACAATATCCTTTTATAAAAAAAAGTCTTGAATATTAAGTGGGACCATTTAACGAGACAGAAAGAGAAAAGAAAGAAAAGAGGAAAAGGAGAGGCAAAGGACCGAATCGTGAGTGATAAGCAAGAACACACACACGGCTAAGAGACAATGGATAAAAGGATATTTTGATATGTAACAAATGGCGAAAAAGTGTAATTATAATGAGAGGGAAAATCTGAGTTAAAAGAAAGGGAAAGAAAGAAAGAATCAGATATGTTTTGGTATCGGCTGTGTTATTTAAGGATATGAAAACAAACTATTGGTACGGGAAGACATCTTATTATCAACTACAGACCGGCTGTCCAAAGAAAAAAAAATTCAAATGAAAATGTTATTTCGATAAGTGACGAAAAACAGGCAACTAAAAGGACTTTGGACAGATATGAAAAATTAAAAACCACCTACGAGTGTCCGTTGACCGATTTTCCTTCGACGGAACATCCTTGGCCTGCGATAATAAACTTATGTTATCAGAAATATGTACCGAAGGAAAATGAATGGGAACCTAGAAGTGTTTTTTTTTCTTTCTTCGAGGCGACAGACTGACTGAAACTTTGGAGATGTTTCTTTTTGAGACCGTGTTAGGAAGACCACACATTCTGATAATTAGCGATAAAATACCTGACGTAAACCACGTGTAGAACAAGAGTTATGACCGCCATTGTCATATTGTCCTGTTCGCGGCCAGAGAAATGATAACGGCGATTAAGAGGAAGAAGAGGGAAAGAGAAGAGATAATTTTTTTTTTTAGTTAAGCAAGATATTTTTTTTTCTTCCTGAAACAAAGCCGCGGATTCGTCCACGCCCGACTGAGACATCATTGGTCGAGTGGTGATCACGTGACGCACGAGGGGGGCTGTTGCAGCCCATCTGGAGGATGAGTAAGAGAGGTCGCTACGAAGATGTGGGGAGGGCAGTTCACGCCCCGCTGAAGTATGATGAGAAGGTGGGAGTGAGTAAAGGTTCCCAAAAAGGGAAAAAGGTGGAAATTCCTAACCAGAGAGGTGGATATGTATTTAGAATTATCGAGGAACCCCCCCCCCCCCCGGCGCCGACAAACTCACCCCGGTTTTGGTCGGCGCCCATATAAACGAAGCCACAACGAGCAAAAGGAGTTGAGTTCCAGCAGTTCCCAGAGTCGGTCTTCAGTTGAAGCAAGCCTCGCAGATAGCTGACCAAGATTCACGCACATTCCGGACTTCTCTTCAACCCAAGAACAATTATTTTGAAGAGCGACTTAGATCCAGATCACTGAAATAAGTTTTTTTTTTGACTTTTGTCCAAAGACCCACCGAAACACCAATTTCTTAGAGAGCAGACAACTTGAAGTGTTAAAACTTGCCTAGCGGAAAACGACGTGTCACAATCCATAGAACGGGTCGGGAGATAGATGCAGTCCTATGTATCGAACAACTAGACATAAAGTTTGTTACCTTTTTCTTTGATACTTTGAACTTTTGAGTTTTCATTTTATTGTCTTTTATGCATATTTGTGTGGTATCACCCCCGTTGAACTCGGTTTGCAGTACGGCCCCAACCACTGTTTGATCTCGTCTGCCTAAGATCAATTCACAACGTGCGTAGGCGGACTGGGGGATCAGTGCAGTTACATGGTAACCAGGCGTTGGAAGCGAGTTGGGAACGACGAGGCTGATATCAAATTTAACCAGATTCCCACCCGAATCACCAAAAGGTTAGAACGTCACATTTCGAGCGGCGACACCCGAACGGAGCAGTGAGGAGCGAACGGCTGGCGCCGCGGCGAGGGCGTCACAATTGGTGCTGTTTAGGGACGTCACAGTTGGTGCCGTGGTAGACTAGGATAGAACGTCACGGTTGGCGCTGCGACCAGGGGACGACGTCACAATTAGTCGCCTGGTTATCTTGTGCTTACACCTGCAAAACATAATGATCTTATTCCTTCATCACGAGAAAAATTGCCTCCAGAAGAAAATTCTGCCAAGTCGGCCTCTTCTGAATACAATGAACCTTTTTATTCAGTAGCAGGAAGATCTGAATGACCTTGTCTATGATTTGTATCTATCTAGTAATTTTTCAAGTGTAGCTTAGATGTAGCACAAGGCCGAAAGTATAGGGCACCCAATGAGGATGTAACTCATTATTAAGTCATAAATGTTCTAGCGAGACAAGATGGCTCTAGATTTGTATCTATCTAAGCAGCAGTCAGAGCTCCTGGCATTCCGGCTTAAGTAGTGAAACCTTATGGCAGATGTAAGGATAGCCAGTTACAGGGCATAAAACAAGAACTTCACCTCATTCTTCGGCATGGAAAACAGATTGTGATGCTTCAGAGATTATCTTAAATGGACTTAGAGCATGGAAAGCATTTAAGCCAGTCTTCCATGTCTTCCTTGGTAATACACAAATCTCAGATTACCAAGAAATTGTAAGAGGCTTATGAGTATATATGAGAATATTACTCAAAATTTACTTTCTTCATTCCCACATATAACTTCTTCCCTGTGAACATCAGAGCAGTTAGTGAGAAGGGTTCCACCAAAATGGAAAGAAACTACCAAGGCCAGTGGGACCCCTGCATGACGGGGTACTTTTACCGAATGCTCCTACCCGACATACCGAATGCAAAGTATACGAAAAATAAACTCAATTCTGACTTTTCTGACTTAGCATGGCACATGCAAAATGTCAAGTGTGAAGCTTTCTCGTTTTGGCGCCCATTTGTTTAATGTCAGCTATTGTCTAGTTAATGATGTTGAAAATGTATTGCACTACGGAGACAGCCAAGTATATAAGGTTGATATTCTGTTTTGTGAATTCAACTCGCTATTCAACACCAGGCGCATACGGCAACGGCATTCTTTTCTTAATTTTTCTTTCATTTGGGTATGATTTATTCCATTTCCTTCACTGATTCCTAAATATTTATAGGCTTCTACTTGTTCCAGTTTCCTAATCTTTGTGACAAAATCTAGATCTATTGAATTTGTTACTGAAATTCTCCGTTTCTTGAATGTTACTTTTGAAGATTTATCTAATCCCAAATCTATACATATATCATCACTGAAATATTTTACAGTATTGAGGATAGCATTCATATAATTGTCGTCTTTGGAAAAAGTTTGAGATCATCCCTGTGGAGTAGGTGATTAAATACGTTTTTGTTTAGTTACTACTGTTTAGTTCATGTGTAATGGGGACAAACAGTGCAGACAAAACAGAAGGCGTGACAGAGTCTCCTTGAATGATTCCTCGCCGGATATTGAGGCGACAGGAGGTGGCAGCGCCTTTGGTATTTTTTAGGTATTATGTCGTTTTCCACAATCTCATGCTAGATTTAAGAAAATTTACTATAACTGAGGAGACTTTGTACATTTCCAAAGTCTGAATTGATGACAAATGATATAGCCAAAAATTGGATATCGTGTCACTTCCTGGGGTTTTCCATTTTTTGGAATTTCATTAGAGCTTGCCTAACATTATTCTTGGTTATATTTTTCCATTCTTCTTCTTCTTCTTCTTCTTCTTCTTCTTCTTCTTCTTATTATTATTATTATTATTATTATTATTATTATTATTTCCAGTCTCTTTGATCTGTAGTCTGATACAATCCTTTACCATTTGCGTGTGGTGTAATGTACACTTGCTCGGAATGAAAAATTAGAACCGAATTCGCTGCATTCCCTCACGCTCAAATACGCATGGGAAATGTATGAATCCTCTTCTTCTCCTCAATCTGTACGTGAAATAGCAGTGTAGACTGGGCTCTTTTTATATGGTTGGTAACCAATCTAGGAAAAGATAACTCTGAATTCCAAAGAGTAAATGGCGCTGATGCTGCGATAAATAAAAATAACGTAAATATGATCTCTATTATATTTTATCGAAAGTGCTTCACCAAAACAAAACAAAAAAAAAGTAACTCATTGAACAACAGATCCACGTAGTGGTTTATGCAATTATTCAATTTCTTTTGTTAAAATCCTTTAACAAGTTTTTTTTTTTCACCTGAGTCCTGAGATAAAGGACAGGTTTTCTTAGGAATCCAGGTAAAAAAAACAAAGAAACAGTCACAGGTAAAAAAGAGAAACAAGACATGTTTAGTGGACAAAATCTAAGCGGACAAAATCCCAGCCAATTATTCCAAAAGTAAGCAAAAACCCAGTCTCATAAAGAAATTGAAAAATGAAAGAACATTTCATTCAAATTCTAATGTGAAATTTACGTTCTTCACGTTGTGTCTTATGGGATTTTAGGTTTCCCTAATTATGAAATATATTGAATATGTATCCATAGCACTGTTAGAAAACGATTTTGTACAGTTTAATTTATCTTCATATACAATCATCGCGATTTGTTTATGTTTTGGCGCAAACACTCTTCTTAAGGCTTTCTTCACATAAATGAGATACCAGGATACCCCAACTATAAAATATATCGAATATACGATCTTGGTAATATTAGAAAACGTTTTCTTAGAGGTTGGATCGATTTACTATGAATTTTTTGTTTCAAACAGAGCGGACCCATAAACTCGTTAAGTACCCTATAGAAATATTACCGGCCACTACAAATTAATTGTGACTTTTTTCCTAGTTAGAGTTGTGACCTTTTCCTGTGACTTTATTACCGGTCACGGCATTTTCACACAGTGTCATTTTTTTAAATCGTTAATAAACCGTGGATCTTGTTAATATTTTTATCTGTACCATTTTTGATCATATCCATTATCCAATTATTCTCGGTCGTATAACAGTAGGTGTGAGGTGACACATTTTTTCGGTTCCAATTTCAAGATATTTTTTGCCATATTCTTTAACATATATTTCTTCTGAGGGCACTTCCATAACACTGAGATGGAATTTTATTCTTTGTAGTATTTATTAATCACAATGACTCGTCTATTATCTTTTTTTTTTTATATGTCTGTCATTATGAAGACCCAATGAAAACTATGACTATTTCAAGCTGATATTCATAATTCACTGTTATTATATATTAATATGTTTGTCACGCTTGTTGGAATGGCAAAGCGAAAGAGAGAAGCACATAGAGAGTACAACAAAAACAGAGAGAAAGACGTAGAAAAACAAAAACAGAGTGTGACACAGAGATTAGAAGGGGGTCATCAAAAATAAAGACATTTGTTTATAATATGGTGTTGAATCATATCACGTAACTGAACGATTGAGAACACATGTTGGCCCTTAAATGCAAATGACCTTTTGAAATTAAAATATTCCTTTTATTTGCATATTCTTATCTTCGTAAATACCGTTTTCATTTCATGCATGTATATTTCATTCTAGCATAGTTTGTCTGTTCCATAAAATTCAGATTTCATCGGACGGTTGTGATCTACTTTAATTCACTGTATGTTTTTTATTTTAAATAAACTATTTGAAAATAAAATTCAGCTTCCATAACATTGTAGATGTATAGAACGGCCTCAATTCAACCCGTGCATTTCTTTTTTACTTTACAAATGTGTCAGCAAACAAAAAGCAAACATGAGAAACAACACAAAACTTTTTTTATAATAACAAACAATCATCATTTTACTGTATGACATGAAAAAAGCAATCAAGTGTGTGATTTTTATATAGTAAGAGTTGAAATTAATAGCAGGAGTTATTCACATTTAACTGTTATTTGAATTAGTTAAGACTTTAAGGAAGATATATTTTTTGTATCTGGGCTCACAGAAGTTTGTGTTACTTGTAGTTGATGATTTAAGAGATGTTCAGTGTTCGTATTTACGTATGTGTGTGTGTGTGTGACAATCGCAACCTTTCCGCAGAACTACATTGCTGTGGGTCTGAGAAGACAGGAAAGAGAAAAAGTTGAAGTTGTCGCTTGCTATTTATAATGCTGCATGTCACGTGATAGGTTCGAAACACAGACAGATTTTTGGTGGAATTGTATTTTCGTTCAGGTCAGAATCTAGGTCGATACAATTCGGACGTAGGTGAAAACATGATATTAGTATTAATTGACCAATCATGTGTCAGAGAAATATCAAGGCTCTGCAATCCACTTTTTGCACAAAATTGAACAAGTTGTTTTCAGCTATTTGAAATAATGTAGAATTAGAATTCTACAACATCATCGACTTTAATATACCGTATTTTTTAAAAAAGTAAACATCCACTTTAATATAGCATGTTTTTTTAAGTAAACATCGACTTTAATATAGCGTGATTTTTTTAAATATGTATTTTTTTAAAATACAATTTTTAATAATTCTTAAAATATATTCTAAATAAAATTTAGATTATCTTTAAAAAAATAAAACGCATATATCCCTAAACCACAACTGTATTTAATTTTCTAGGTCACATGTCCATAAGATATGAGTAATGAATCCAACACTAGGACACTTACTTGTTACTTGTGTATGTGTGTCCGGGTTAAACGTCTAAACTACAATATTTGTACAAAAATTGAAATATAACTGAAACTGAATAGAGTATTTAAAAGTATTCATTGACAAAATAAAAAAAAGAAAAATCTATATATTATTTCTCTTGTTACGCTTGGTCGAGAGACAAAGAGAGAGAGAGAGGGGGGGGGCATAGAGAGTAAAAAAAAAGAGATCGCGAGCGATGTACCGAGATAAAATAAAGAGTGCTGCACAGAGATCAGGTCATCTTAGATAATGTAGTGAAGGGTTTAATCCTGTTTCGTGACCTAACGATGTGTTGAGAACATTTCAGCATTTCTAAAAGGGATTTTTAAATGAATGTCACTTTTCCATAACTATATCTGGGAATGGACATGGGTTGAGGCGTAAAGAAGTCAGCATTAAAAAAAAAATGATCCGTAAAAATCTGTGTGATTTACACGAGTCCTGCTACTGATTATTAATATAAATGTTCGTGATTATCTTTAGCTGCTTATTCCTTTAATTCAATCATTTAGTCAAGTGCTATACGTGATACACGCTTGAAAAATCAGATTTCTTTCCATTCATGACTGGCTAGGCAGAAGATTTTCCCGCAGGAGGTTCCCATCTATTTCTGTGGTAGACTGGTTACCAAGCAAGGCTATAGGATTCAGTCCGTCATGCTATTCAACCCGAATTTAGGAAAATTCGGTAATTTTGACAAGGTAGGAAAATTCAGAAACCATGAAATAAAAGTCGATTGAAAATTTATTTAGAGCTGTTCTGGCGTGGGGAATTGGGTGCTAGGGCCCCTCTTCAACTTTTTAAATGTGAAAATCATGGGGTCCAGATAAAACCCCATTACAACAATACCAGGGCCGTACTTTCAGAAGGGTTCTTAGGAGGCGAGGACTCCTTTCCTATAAAAAAATATTATTAACTATGGGGTGTAAAAAAAAAAACAAAAAAAAAAAACACTACAACAATACCAGCGCCGTACTTTGCGAAGTGTTGTTGTTGGTGGTGGTGGGGCTACCCTCTATTAGTTTAAATAAGTATTAATTAAAAAAAAAGAATGGGTCCAGTCCAGATAAAACTCCATTGCAACAATACCGTGACCGTACTTTCTGAATGTTGGGGTTAGGGGGCTAAGACACCCCCACCGCTAATATTTTTAAATATTTTTTTTAATAATAAGTATTTAATTATTATACTGAATTGTTTTCAAGCAAATAAAATCGATTTATCTAGTTAGTTCAGTTCTTGTATCTTCTTTCCAAATTATTTTAATAAAAAGTAGTAAATAAATTGTTTTAGATAGTTATTTATTTTTAAAAAGCAAACATTATATAGCGTCATTTCTATTTCAAAAATATAGGGGAGGGGGCTTAGCAAATAATCACTATTTCTGCGCCTAAACAAAATAATCAGATAAAAATAATAACTGAAAAAAAAATGTTCGATGATATTGATGCTAATTGTCGTCAACTATAATCAGAAGTATTCACTATTATTTCTCTAGTATTTTCGTCTCCAAGATTAAGACTGGTGGCTGTGGCGTCCACATCAGAACCGGATAAGACACAAGGGCGATGTTTAAAGTGGGTCTTTCAGCCGCACCGTACAAAAATTGCCTGTTCCCCTCGCTCGGTACTCCCTCAGGCACCGTGTAATAATCCTAACCACCTCCCGAGGGTGAGGTACTGCCTAGGGAGAAAAGTCTCCTGGATTTTGGGCTAATATTCTAAGAATACCAATCCAAACCAAGGTCAAGATTAGTTTTAACCTCCAGCTGTATCAACTGCTATTATATATGGTATAAATTTGCATATGAATACAACACTCAATTACAATTACAATTTAAATCAAAAAATATTTTTATGGCTTTAAATAACCTTTAAAAGTTTGATAAGTCATAATAAAAACCATGATCACCAGTAAAGAATTCTTCGGCTACTTATTTATTAATTAGGGATGTGATAAAAGAAGACATAAAAGAAATAAAAGTCATGAAGCAACTATAAGGACACATCTTTTTCTTTAAAAAAATGATCGAATACCATAGCTGGCCGGCCATGCGAGAATACCAGAATACAATGTATTCTGATATTCTCGCATGTCCTTTAGTCTACGAACTGGTACGTCTACTTACATTTATATCTTCGTCAGCCTACGAACTTTGCAGCCGACCCTCGTATTATAAAATTTTTATTTTACTATTTTAAAAATGGTAGACATGTATAAATGTTTAATAGTTTTGGTTGTTTTTTTTTTAATATACGTTAAATGTATTTTTAGGAAGGCCAGACGGTTTGTGTAAGAATTGTTAAATTTTTATGACCTTTCTCGCCTCAGTAGTTGAAACCCGTCAAAATTTGTGAAATATCCATCTCCAGTTCATGGAAAATTATTTTTTTCGTATATACTGACCAATAAGACGTGGTCTCAAGCCCTACTAACATCCCGAATATTGGGGCAGGTAAGTGAGCCTAATTTCTAAAATAAATAGAACTCAGGTTAGTAGAGGCGACGAGAAGACTTTTGACAGCAAAGAGACAAGTTGTCAACATCAATGAAGGAATCAGTTACCGCTCAGTCGTAGGGTGACCAAAAGTTCAAATGTATATTATTTTGTGGTTGAATAACTAAGAACGAAAATAATTCTAAGGAATTTTCCATGCACGAACTGTGTAAAGTTAAAAAGGACTTTAAAAAAAAAAAAAAACTGTATGTCCCAATGACACTCGTTGGGTAAGTGAAAGTAGGTCTTTTGGTTTTTTTCTCAAAGGTTGTTGCACATTTACTTTTTTACTGCCTTCTTGTATTGTTTTCTCTTTTTGCCATTTCAAAAATCCTTGTCTTCTCCCAAACTGTAATTTTTTTCCATTTTTACTGGTAATCCTTTCTATCAGAAATTGTAATCCTGCCTTAATAGGTGCACAAAAGGAAAATTTTTGTGCAAAATCTATGTGTATCTTTTTTTTTAATTATGTAAATAAATGTGTTTTTCCTTTTAGAATTTTACGCAGAGGTTGTCTTATTTTGTCATTTCTACTAAGTTTTTATGTCTGGCCCATGAACTTAGATGTGGTAGGGAATAAAATTTTATTATCTATCTATCTATCTATCTATCTATCTATCTATCTATCTATCTATCTATCTATCTATCTCTCTCTCTCTCTCTCTCTCTCTATATATATATATATATATATATATGCCAAAACAAACCAAGCGATTGGTAAAGCGTCAGAGAACAGCACTACTAAGCTTGCCGAAGGAAAAAAATTCTAAGAAAAGAAAAACTCTCAAAGAATTCTAAATAATATTCCGAAAAGCTAATGAATTTTTCCGAGATAAACAAGAGACAAACGTGTTTTTCCTAAAATGATGCGTGATTTTGTTTGAAGATCATATAAATATATATATATATATATATATATATATATATATATATATATATATATATATATATATATAAAGTTTAATCTTGCATAAAATATTTTTATTTGATAATTCTTGCTAACACCTTTTACATTGTCCCTAACACTCTCATTAGAGAGTGTCACGTACAAAAGAACAAAAGAAGCACACAGGCATAAACAAAGACAAAAACACAGACGCATATATATATATATATATATATATATATATATATATATATGCAAACAGGCAAAAACACAAAGAAACAAAACACGCACGCATATACACATACAGACACATATTAGTAATATAAAATATTTTTCGGCTATGAAACTAAAAAATGCTTTATTTTTATATTTTTAAAACACATTCATTATTTTTCCATTTATCATCTGCCAACTTTGCTTATTATTTATCGCTTTAATTTTAAAAGAAATCTAAAATGTGCCGGTTTTGGCCAATCTTTAAAAACTGTTCACTGATATAGAAGCCATTAGAATTTAAATCAAAAGTAATCTTTCTGAAGGAAATTCGTTGCAACTAAACGCTTCTAATGATACGGGGAAAACTCTAAAATGGTGTTTACAATTATAATGTTCAGGGAGGCCATTAATATGTTACGATGCCAGAACCTGTCAAACAAGGAATATATTCTTACGATCTTTGTAACCACACGGAAACATAAATTCAAATTTTGCTGGTGTCATAAAAATAACTTTTCGTTATAGTGTTGTGACAACCAACTCATACTAAAAGCAGTTGAGGTTGTGCAGCAAACTTTTGTCAAATAAATACTGGAAGCATTCTTAGTGCATCATTGAAGAAATGCAAGAGAAATGAATGGTCCGAGTCTGGGAATGCCTCGCATGAAAGATCTGACAGTATTTCTAATGTTATTAGTAGCAGTAATTTGCATCGAGCTACAAATCGAAACGAACCTTTGGCCAACCAGATCTCTGAAAGAAATATATGCTGTGTTATAGTTTGAATGTAAATGGGATGCATTGATATATAAAGTGTGTGATGAATGATGTTGAAGAACCTGTTACTGAATTCTCCCATAGGTCTTCTTCAGGGGATCCAGAACATTCTTCCAAGGAATATTAGTTTAAGAATATTGCTCTAAGGAACACTCGTCTAAAGAGTGTACGTCAAATAAATATTCGTCTAGAGTATTATGGCGTAATGGGTATTGTTACTAACCTGAAAACAGTTAGTAAACCAAAAAAATCCATAGGGCCATAAGCTTTTGCTTAAATATTATTCTGTAATATAGTGAATTTTGCTATAATTGGGTATTTTGTACATAAATAAAGAAATAATTTATTAAAAATTATTATTATAGGTCAATGGTCCTTAGGCGGGTATTCCATAGACCACTGTCGTTAAACAAGTATTCCTTTGACAGTTTTCCCTTAGACCGATATTTTTAGACGAATTTTCCTTGGACCAATGTTCCTTAGGCCAGTATTCCTTAAACTAATATTCCTAAATCCCTTTTTCAGAGATATTAAAAGACCATGTCATGTGATAGGCAAGTTGTCATTTCTTCCCTTCACAACCACTTGCCTATTTGACAGAAAAGGGCGGGTCTAATTAGTTTACGAATACAATTATAAAGAGGCCCATCAAAAAGAGTGGAGAAATTAGACTGTCTTTGTAAATAAGATAATGACTTTTATAATTACGTTTTATGGAACACGTTAATTGATTGAGGAAACCAATTACTGGGAAAAACGAGTTATCGTTCTTTTTTATTCCACACTAAAAGATGCTTATAGACTAGAAGAGAAGCTGTTATCAGTGATGAAGCATTATTACTAACAAAATGATTTGATGAACGGAGCGTAATGTTATTAGACCCGATATTTGTTGCGTCGACCGTTTAATTAACAAGCTCTTCGTAAAGAGAAGGTGAAAACCAGTGATCGAAGACAAGCGAATAACAGACGGTTGGTTTTCAATCAAGGTGTGTGAAACAGAAAAGAAAAGCGCCTCATTAATAAAATGTATTTTTCTTCTCGTGAACGCCATGACAGAATTAGTGTAAATGATCAGGGGAAAAATCGTTATAATACTAAACAAAATATAACTAATTCGATATTTCCCCTCTCCAGTTTTTAAAAAAATAGTCGATCAAGTCGCTACACAGATTCTGTTTATCTTTTATGTGTGGATAGCCTTTTCGGGAAGACAGTAAACTTATTGTCTCAACAATTTTGAATTCAGAGATGTTGTTTTCCTAGGATGGCTTCCAAGCAAGGCTGGATATTCCAGTCTTCCCTGATAATTGAAATAACTAGGGGTGGGGTGATGCATTTATGCTTTCCCTAAGAACATTTATGCACAAAAGGAACGCAACAGATTCGTTCAGTAATTAAATTTACTTTGTGATCACTCTAATCTTTCCATGCTGATAATCGTTGGTTAATGTTATAAACATGTGTGGTTGCACCAGAAAACAAATGAAATAAAAGTTAGCACTAGTTTCAAAAAGAAAAGACAAGCATTGTTGAGACAAAACTCTTTGTATTGCCGACTTAAGGGATGAAGGCGGAGTCTTTATTTGTGGATGAGGCAAGCGACATGTAGCATGAGGTGAGTCGGCGGAACCTGAAGTAGATGATTTGTCTGCTAAGTTGACGGAGGTCACTGGTGATGACGGTGGTAGCCTGCTCGCTAGTTCGCGACTGTCTGCCGACGGTGATGTGGATGGCGTTCTTAAATGCAGGCGGAGTGGATCATGTCTCTACTTTTTTTGTCACGCCTTTTGCTTTAGCGGCAACGTACGTGAGTGTCTCCTTTTTGTCATATTTCCATCTTTTTTTTTTCTTTGGAGGGGTTTTGTTTTGTGAGCGAGATTTGATGCTCGGAGACTTTGCGCAGTTAGCGACTTTTTATTTTTATTTTTGCTTTCTTAGCGTTCACAACAAACTGACAGATTTTGATTTAAAATGAATCAGAAAGAGATCCAGATTGAGACAGAGTATAATTCTAGGTGTTATTAGCGTTAAATGAAGAAAAGCATCTGTAGTAACTTTAGCCTTCTCTAAGAAGAATAAATTGACTTTTATGAAGGACACGTAATAAATAATGTGTTGATTTGTTTTGTTGTCAGTTTTTGTTTGTGTTTATGAACCGACCCGAAAGGGGCACAAAAAGAAAGCCATTCAAAAATTTTTTGACTAAAACGTCTTTCTTCTCATTTCTTCTGATTTTTAGTACAATAATTAGTTTCGTCTAGGAATGTTCATAAAAAAGCATTCGCCCACTCTCAACAACATATGGTATTATATTAAGTCTGATGTTGTTTAACAGTCATATACAGTTATCACCTAGTTTTGACATTAAACAACTAGCTTCAAAATAGTTCAATTCAATTTCACTAACCAGGCTTGTGTTAAATTGTGGTCTGGATTTCGAGCACTTCCCAACAGAGCGAAATGCTGAAATCGTCTTCCTAGGACGATATTATCAAGAAGTAACATCGTCGATGAAAATATTTGAACACAGGTTTAATGGTTGAAACATTTTACCATGCGTTCATTCACAAAAAGGCGCGTACGAACAAACACCAGAAAATAAACTATAGTCCAGGGTATGACAATAAACTAATTCAGGGCCTTTGATCGGGAGACCGGAGGGTTTGATGAGCGTGGAACCACTATTGCTGTTGTTCCCAGGTCCACCCTGCAATGGGTAAATAGTGACCCCCACCCACAAAAAAATAAAACACTATGAAAATATAAAAATAAATTTCCACAGTAAAAATACCAGCAATACATATTTATATGAAAAAATAATAGAAATACCTATTACAGTAAAATTAACGGCAGTACATTTTTATAACAAAATGACCAGCAATAGATTTTATCTGTAGTTGAAGGCATAGAATTGCGTTCATAATTTAGTTGCAGTCATAAAATAGTGTTTAAAATACTTAGATTTCGGTATTAAATATTCCATAGAGATTGATATGCCGTTAAAACAAAACAAGCAATCAAATAAACTATGTTGATATGAGGAAAATAGGGAAAAAAAAACGAGCACTTACACTTATAATCAGAACGAGATAAGTAAAATATCTAGCGCACATCACGAGGAAAAGGGAAATAGATTTTGTTACTCACAGGACTTGAAAGCAAGAAGACGAGAGGAAATAATCGAATAACCTACGTAAGGATCTTGCTCAAATGGCTGACAGAAGAGAAACGAGGAGGGATAATAAGAAAAGACAAACCTTCGTTAGAGATAAAAAAAAAATACAGGAAGATATAGATAGCTATGATCGCCCACGTTCTGAAGAGATATGACACATAGAAGAAGACGAAGGTATATTCCCTGTTTCTCTGGCTGATCTAGAAGAGTAGCCATTCATGACGATTTCATTTCGTGATTTGATAAGACAGATTGAATCAAATAAAAATTCAGTGAGAAACATAACCTTTAAATCTGTGAAGGAGATCACCCAGTTCACGAGGTTTGAGGAAAGATGTTCATTGCTGAATCCTCCATTCTTTTTTAATATTACAACACATGCAAGACTGTGTAAATGATATTGGGTAGGGATTATCAACTTAGTGGATATTCTATAGAAAATAAAGCCAGGATATCAAAAATACATACATAATAACACTTACTTCTTTACTTCATCCAAATAACGATAGATACGAGCTCTGACATACATCCTACGAGATGCCGATGCCTTTATGCGGGCTGTTGTGGCATCGGCCATTGTTTTTCCAGCACTATTTTATGGCTATCCGCCATTTTTTAAAATTCTATTTAAACTGACTTTATATTGTCGATCCTCACCTAATAATATACATCGTATATAGGAAGGTTGTATTTATCTTCCGGGAACAAATCATCATCGCCGCAAAACGTAGAAAACGTAAAGGAGTGTAAATAGTTTGCAACAAGGTGTTTGTACAAGATGTGCCCTGGCTAGGTATTTAAAAATAATCGATGATCTTTGATTCTTTTTTTACTTTTCTTTTTTTAAGAAGTTAGATTAACATTGGGAAATTATCCATGAACAAATTCAGAACAAAACAAAGAATTAAAACCGTTGATTTTTATTTTGTGTTTAACCAAATAATTTCACGAAATTCCGAAAATTTATGATCACAATGTACTCCTTAATATATGCAAAGCATTGGAATAGTTATATCCATTATTTTTTTTTTCTTTGATATCTGGCGTTTACACATTTCTTTCCGGGTCCCGCCCAGGGACCTAAGGTTATAAATGGCATCATGTCACTTTCCACTGACAAAAAAAAAAAAATGACATAGATAAAGCCCTTCGTAAAGTGTGGGCTGTACTTGTCAGAACAATTTTTTGTATCTCCTTGAGGCATGGACTTCCAGGAATCCCTTCAATTAGTCTACTGCAATCTTTTCCAACCAGTCCTAGGGCTCCAACTACAACAGGGATTGTTGATGTTCCCATATGTCACATTTTCGAAATTTCTGTTTCAAAGTCCTTGTATTTTGACAGCTTTTTGAATATCTTCAAAGATACATTGCAGTCAGCAGGGACTGCCATATCATTATTATTATTATTAATAATAAAATTAATATTGTTGTTAATATTGTTGTTTGGTCAACAAAAAGAGCAAATATTGGAGATAGAATAAAATTAGCAGCTGACCACAACCATTGGTCTAAGGGGTACATATTCATCATGATATGGGATACCTTCGGATTATACGAACAGTACCAAAGAGTGTAATATCATGTAAGTATCCAAACTTATATTTGACATAACCTTACCCAGATACGTTGGAAGTTCAATAAGTACAGTGTCCAGGGCAGCAACAAAACTCTCATGTTTCCCACTCTTTCATTGACCACACTTTATACACCTCCTATTTTAATATGTTATTATTATTATTATCCAAAATGATTGACGTAACTCTTTCAATATTTTGAATCAAAGAAAGGCGTTATTTAAGAAAAAAAGAAAAGAAAACACACAATGTTTAACAATATTTCCACAATATATTTGTTTTCATCCGCTATGTTTAGAATTTTACCACCAAACCGAGGGATTTGCAATGGGAACTCCCATAGTCATTAATTCTGCGAATGTTTTCATGACAAATTTGGAAGAAACACTACTTGAAGCATTAAAATAACAGTGCAAACATGAACCAGTATTTTGGCTGCCATTTATTGATAATATTTTCTTCATCTTGGAAGGTACACAAAAGTTTGATGGAATTTCTACAGATTTGTGAAACGTATGCGGAAAAGAACAATATTCGATCAAACATAAAAATTACATCCAGTTTCTCAAAAACTAGCGTTCAATCTTATGTCACAAGCGTAAAGTTCTCAAAGAGTCGTCTAATAACCGAGGTATTTTGCAAGCCTACCTCATCAAATATTTATCTTCATTGCCGTTCTGTTCATTCTTACGCTAAAATCAAACCCAACTTTTACGCATAAGACGAATATGCCGCTATATAAAAGATTACTGGAAACATGCCATTGATTTAATTCGGAATTATGTCAAGAACAATAAATAAGAATCGCGACTGAAATAAATTCTCAATGAAATGGTTGAAAAGAAAGATTGTCATAATTTTACCCCGGATCAAAGCACCGAAAATTATAATCAAAATCCAGCTATGAACATATTTCGCAAAAATATCCGTGTTTTCGGGATATTATTCCAATCCCCAGCGATTTGATTCAAAGGATACAAAAACATCAGAGAAAACTTTAACGGTTACCAACGGTCACACGCAAAACTCCGATTGTTATACACTAGCAAAGAGTCAGAGAAACAGAAAACCCTGTTCATTATGCAACAACACGGCTGAAGTCAATTCCATCACAAATTCAAAGACGGACATTACGATTTCTCCAAAAGGTGGCATTTGTACGTATTCTCGTCTGATGTATGCTGCCTTATATACCAAACATGATTTGATTTGTGTGGGTTTCACACTTAAAAAAAATGGACAAAAGATTTTATGGCTACAGGTATTATACCCGACACAATGTTGGGACTTCATCAGAATTTGCTAATCATTTTATCATAAACTAGTTTCATTTCGACGGATTTCTTAAACATTCTGGAAAAAAATATCCCAAATATATCGACCTCTCAAACTTTAAAACGGATGATGATAATTAAATATAAAAAATACTAACGCCCCACACCCAAGGGAATAAATAAAATGGCACAAGAGTTTCATTTCATTTATATTAAACTATTTGATTAATTGCTCTTACTAACTAACAGACTGACACAAAAAACAAAACAAAACAAAACAAAATGTGTACGGTTCCCATCACGTAACTCTCCTTTCAATTGTATTTTATTCAGACTGACTGCGTTTCGTTCGTTTTTCTTAAAACAAGCGAAATTTGTACAAAGATTATTTTTAAACTTGTATTTAGTTTTGAAAAACAAGTCTCCCATATTGTTGAAATATTGTTAAACATTCTTAAACACTGTTTTTTCTTTGTTTTTAAATAGCTCTATTCTCTAAATGTTGTATTATTATTTTTATTATTATAATTATTATTTGTATTTTCTTTGATTTATGGCGTTTACACATTTCTTTCCGGGTCCCGCCCAGGGACCTAAGGTTAGAAATGGCATCATGACACTTTCCACTGACAAAAAAAAAAAAAAAAAAAAAAAAATGACATAGATAAAGCCCTTCGTAAAGTGTGGGTTGTACTTGTCAGAACAATTTTTTGTATCTCCTTGAGACATGGACTTCCAGGAATCCCTTCAATTAGTCTACTGCAATATTTTCCAACCAGTCCTAGAGTTCCAACTACAACAGGGATTGTTGATTCTTGTATTTTGACAGCTTTTTGAATATCGTCAAAGATTCATTGCAGTCAGCAGGGACTGCCATATCAATAAGAAGGCACCGTTTTTGTTTGTGGTCTTTAATAACAATTTATTATTATTATTATTATTGTTATTATTATTATTATTATTATCATTGTTGTTGATGATGATGCTGAAAAGCAGTCAGAGAATTATTTCGATTGATGGTTTTATATGAATATTAAACGAATTTTCTCTCCTTTTTATGATGGGTTTTCTGATATTTTCCTTCTGAAATCTTTGTACACGGAAGCGTATCAATTTTCACAGTGTTCATGGCACCTTAAATGATCAAATCACGTGATGAATCATAAAAACACATCACTTCTTTCGAGTGTCATTCTCAGTCGGTTAGAGGCGGTTCAACAATTAAATACAAACTGATGTATGTGTCCATTGTTCAAACATCAAGTGAATGGATGAATCTTCTAGCAGAGACGATGTTTTATTTACAGAGAGCGCGTATGCAAGATTGAGCAGAAATTCTACTGAACAACAATCATTTCACTTTGAATACATTTTTGCTTCAATTTTATACTTGTACAAGTTTTTGTACAATAACATGAACATCGATTTTGGTTCACAGAGTACAGTTCTGTTGAATGGAATGAGTAGTTGGTGGGTAAGTATTCACAGCTCACTCTGCACGTTTGATGTAAGCCACTTCGATTTTACGAAAGATTGCATTCGTATATATTTCTCTGGTTTCCGAAATTGCGTAAAGCGAAAAGTCAATTATCGTTAATTTTTATAGAAATATGTTTTAAGATTTACAGAGCTTCAAATAATCTGGTCTGGTGCTCTTGCCATTCATCTCGAGGTTCTTGACAAAATCCAAAGAAGAATCGACTTGGCATCTCAACTTCAGTCACTTTCTCACCGACGGATCGTGGCTTCTCTCAGTCTTTTCTACAAATATTTTCATAGCAAGTACGTTGACGAGCTTTTCTGCTTTGTACCCTGACTAAATGAAGTTTAAGCTCGCTACTAGACTGGTATCTAGGTTTCATGCCATTTACTGTTGAAATAGTTGAATGTAAACACTACTCCGACTCCAGCAGTTTCGTTTTCTCGCACTTCAGCTTTCTTCCGTTTACTTGATTCCCTGATAACTACAATCCAATGTCAATCGCCATCTTCTATCGTCTTGAATCTCGTTCATCTTCAATTCTTTCCTCAATCCTCCTATACACAGTCTTTTCTCTTACTTTCACTCTCTGGGTGCTAATGGCATTCACGCCTTGCTTAGCGTGAAAGGCTTAAAAAGAAAAAAGAAAGATAAATTCAGTCTGTCAGCTCTCATGTCGAAAGTTGAGACTCGACACCACGTTTAGCTGATGTATTAGGTTGGTGCAAAAATAATGTCGTTTTCTCACATATGTTACTATGTGAGAAAACGACATTATTTTTGCACAAACCTAATAGATAGTTTTAGATACGGTAGCATACGTGACTTTTAGCGTCACACATTTTTATACATTTTGTTGGTGAACAATCCATCTTTAAAATGCACAATCAGCGTAGGCTTCTAAAATTTAGGCGATGCCACTTAGTAGACATTTCAGATCGGAAAGAAAGGATATGTTCCTGGTAAGAATTAGATAACCTTGCTTTAAAGCTATGAGACCGCAGTGTCTTTGCAAAAGTCTGCATCCAATATATAAAGTCATTATTCTATTTCAAGGTCTTTCTCGGTGCCAGATTTGCTTTTTGTTTTAAGCTAGTCTGACAAAGTCTGACAATATTTTATTTTTATTAGACCAAGCATTGCGGGCAATTCTAATATTATTATTATTACTGAGTGAACACCACACCAAAACATTGACTGTTGTGGTGTAGTTTCTGGCAAGACACAACACAATTACCCAGGACTACTTATCATGAATGGACTGATCCATTCATGACAGTAAGGAGAATAACTGGCTCTTATCACAACGGTGAAGCTGGCGTACAAATCTCTCTCTCTCTCTCTCTCTATATATATATATATATATATATATATATATATATATATATATATATATATATATATATACACATTAAGAAATGGACAAAGTCCGACAATTTATTTATTAAATACATTTTTATATTTAACGTTCTTTTTATAGATATAAGTATTTAAGTAAATGCTCTGTTTATAATAAACAGTATTAAATAACATTTACCGGCATTTCATAGAAAATATTCGTCCTTTGACAGGATTCGAACCTGCATCCTATACGGAACCGCAAAGGATCGTTCGGTTGGCAAGGTCGAATTTACTGCTTATAAACTTCAATCTTCCATGAATCTTGTAACGTGCGGTTAGGCACGTCAGGCTAAATGACGGTTCCGTATAGGATGCAGGTTCGAATCCTGTCAAAGGACGAATATTTTCTATGAAAATTTCTCGGACATTCAGGCCGGTAAATGTTATTTAATACTGTTTATTATAAACAGAGCATTTACTTAAATACTTGTATCTATAAAAAGAACGTTAAACATAAAAATGTCTTTAATATATATATATATATATATATATATATATATATATATATATATGCTCCCTAAGTAATCCCGTTCCATCATCACCGAGCGGACACTGAACTTTCATCTATCGATGAACGAGCGTTCTCTCAGGGATGCCCCGTGTCTTGAGCGGTTATTGGGATTTAAGCTTACCGAGAACTCGTACATACGATCTATTACTAAAGATGCAGGGAAATGGTCGGCTCTCTGTACCTCTCCAGTAAGTACCTGGGTCCTCATGCTATCCTCTACCTTACAAGAGCTAGATCAGGCTGAGAAGAAAGAGAGAATCTTCAATTTCTAGGCTCGAAAGAGTCCATAAGCGTCTACACGGCCTTTCGGGCGATGATTTTTCCACCTTAAAACCCCTTTCTCAAGCTTCTTAGTGTCTTGTCTCCCTTTTCTCTGTAGCTATTTCCAGGGAACATATTCAGACAAACTACATTCCTTAGTTCCCCTAGTTCTAACTTTCAAAGGTAAAACCCGTCATGCCAAGAACGTTGTAGCGAAACATTTTAATTCCCCCTCTAAGTTTTTTTTTGTAAGCGTTTCACCCCAAGCAAGGCGGGAAGCCACTAGGACGCAAGGGGTTACAGAAAAATTTGGAGCAAGATCAGATGGGAGTGACAGAAGAAAGGATGAGGAGAAGGGTAGTGGATAGATAAAGGCAACAAGAGATACAGAGGCCAGAGAGAGAGAGAGAGAGTACCGGGAACCCCTTCCTAAACAAGAAACAAGGCGTAAGCCTCTACTCATGTCCAAGAGAAGGGGGAGGGGTTTTGACCGGGCGGTAGGAAAGCCTACCTACTCCTATTACATAACACATAGAACAACAACAAAAACAGAGGGAACGATGAGAGGGGGAGGTAGGTTGCGAAGAGTCCTGGCTGACAGTTGGATTTACCCTTTCGCAACATTAAGTTTTAACTTAGTATAAGTCCCATTGACTTAAAAGGAATTGAAGTAACGAGACACTTTCGCATCTAGCCAAAGACATTCAATTTTCCCTTTTTTTCTGATTATTCTTTCGAAACGAAAAATAAAATAAAATTTGAGAATTAAAAAAAAAATAAAAAAAAATAAAGAATTTAAGAAAATAGAAAAAAAGATTAAAATGAGTTTTCGGTAGAACGAAATTATACTCCCACAGGGCAGCAAGTGTTTGTCCGCTTTCTTCCTCATGATAACAAGTGAATGTACAGCTTACCTTAACATCAAGCATCGACCCGGTGGGGGGTGATCAACGGCCAATCTACCCCCCTCACCAAATAGTGGGCCTGGGAGGCATGCTTTCAATAAAAATTAAGAACAGGAGAAAGAACCGCGAAAACAATTCCAAGTTCAGAAAATTTATCAAGCAAGAATAGTCGGCGACTAAATCATGAGAATACTGACGAGACACTTTCGCATCTAGCCAAAGACAATTCAATTTTCCCTTTTTTTCTGATTATTCTTTCAAAACGAAAAATGAGATGCAAGTTCCACTCGAACAGCTTCTTCCCCCAAACAGCTCCTTGGGGATCCGACTCTCACGAGGATGCTTCCTCTATCATTATAATCTTCATCTAGCTTTAATCGTTATCTTCCCCAAATAAACAGTGCCTCTCACCTTTTAGTCTGTAATACCAGAGCCAGTTGAGATAAAATGGAGTGACTCTTGGGCCTTGTACAGGGTGAATATTATTGTAAAACAAAGATAACAGTACATCAGATCCCAGAGTTCACACCCAACTGATTATGATCAGGAAACTGCCAAGCAAATCTGTGATACAGGATCGGATATTTACTGTATCCCATATTAATTTCCCAAGACAAAACACGTTTATGTTAAATATTATTATTTTTATTATTAACTAAAAGATTCAATGGACACAGGTATGATACCAGAGATTGCAGAAAATTTTATTACAAGTATCAAGGTGCATATTCTGAAAAGATATTCAGAATCTATCGACTTTTTGTTATGGTCTGGTTCCTTGTACCACGGTGATAGTCCAAGGTAGAACCAATAAAGAAGAACTCGAACACAGGTATGGAATAACACAGATATATTACAAACAGGAATATATACAGAGAAGTAGAAGTGTTAGTATAAACAATCAGGTTTAGTAGAGAGAACAATGTAGTCTCGACTAGTATCACTATTCTAATGTCTTGCAGTAATTGTCTGAAACGCGACTCTGTTTCGGACTGCCTCTGACTCGACTCTTGACTCGACTCTTGACTCGACTCTTGACTCGACTTGAACTACTGACTCCTTGAACTCCTTGCCTACTCCTGTGGCACAGTATTTATTAAGTATGGAATAGTCCATTATTATTATTATGGGTAAGATCACATAACACTTTTCCACAATGACGATGGTTACGTATGCAAAGAAGTAACTCCCCGGCCGGAAGAATGAGCAGAATGACAAAAGAATTTCATGAGATGTATTTGAGCCTGTTTGATAAATTCTTCTTCCTAACTAATCAACTAGCAGAAAATTTCAAGATGAACAAGATCACCATCGTATTAAGAACATTTCAGTTTCATGCCTTCGAAGTCGTGCGTTTCGTTCGTTTTGACTTGTTCATTACCAAGACAAGCAACGTTTGTACAAAGACATAATAATTTTTCCTCCTTGAGTGTCGATCGTCCTTGGGTGTCATTCCTCAGTCGAGTGACCTTTCTCGGCGTAGGCGAGTCATATGCCGATTTAGTTTGTCGGCGACCGAGTTTCGCTCTTTCTGGTCTTGGGTGACAGCGGCAAATTATCTCAGCAACCTTGAATTTTCGCTTACTTGGTGATTGTTTCGGAATCGGCTACCTCTCAACGACGTAGCGTTCAAATAGGGCTTGACAGATTTGCCAGACTGTCAACGATGTCACATTGGTTTAGAGGAAATGGCATTGACTTCTACCATTGTCCTAGGGTGGCCGTGCTTTGAGACTATGTCGGCGAATTGGCGGCTTGTATCGTTCCCGAAAAGCTCGTGCTCATTGATCGCATATGTGTCGGTACCCGTATTCTGGAGAGAAACAGATGATGTTTCAGACGCTGCTGGCCACGGCGCGAATGGAGGACGCGAATGGAGGAAATCTTGCGATGCGATCGCTATTCTCATCAGGATTTGCTCAGAGTCTTTCAGCATCAACTCAGGATGAAGATTAAAACTAATAGGAAGCGGTTGGTATCGACAGATTTCAACGAAAGTTCGGTAACTGGTGCGAACCTGGTTTGCCTGAAAAGGGTTAGCTCTGATATTCTTTTTTACGTCTCCCTAAGTCACAAGGGAGCGGTTTCCTGAGGAACCATCCTCTGGTTAAGATAGACACTTCCAAGTGTACCTAGTTAATGTGTGTAAGTGTTGTTCCCGGTCTGTTGCCGGCTTCTGCTTTTGTTATGATCCAAGTCGAGATTCCGAACCTCCCCATTTTGTTTTGGTCCGGCCTTTTCATATCGACTGGGTCAAATTTTGAATTTTCTAATGCCCATAATTTTTATCCTTTTCCTCTCCCTTAGGGACAGAGTCATTTGATTTTGTTGGAAGATTCTTATTCCTTCTTTTTCGGAGTCATCATTCCCACCCATAATTTCTTTCATAATATATATATATATATATATATATATATATATATAAGGCTCAAGCACTAATATTCCATGGTAATCACGATACAATTCATCAATCCTACAAATTTCTTTTTGAATTTGTAGATCTGATGAATTGAATCGTGATTACGATGCCAATGTAATAAATTACAACCATGGAATATTAGTGTTTGTATATATATATATATATATATATTGACCACAAATATTATCTCTCTCTCTCTGTCCCCATATATACATATATATATATATATATATATATATATATATATATATATATATATTGACCACAAATATTATCTATTTCTCTCTCTCTCCCCATATATATATATATATATATATATATATATATATATATATATATATTTATATTATACGCAATTATACATTTTGTGATTTTTAACTCATGGGATGGTTTTTCCTAGTAGCTGCCCTGTGTGTGTGTGAGGTATTTTGGTGTATGAAGGAGCGAATGATGACGGATAAATTCTTATCGTGAAAGAATATATTGTAACGAATGAATGGGTCGTGAATCCGATTAGCTAGGTATAAAATATCTAGTGATGACCGAACTTGACCAATCTCCTCCTTTTCTTCGGCCTTGTGCCACACTCACTGTATCAATAATAAATCTTAGAGAACAACGTTTGTACAAAGACTTATAATAATTGTTTATAGATTTAGATATCGTTATACTTGAAAAGATATTTTAAATATAACTTGAAGAAGACATTCTGTTGAAACATTTTCTTTTTCTTTTCCGAAATCGCACACTTCTCTTAATTATTATTATTATTATTATTTATTTTATCTTAATTTCTTATTTCTTTAGTAATAAATATTTTGAGCGGCATTTCAGTTCATCTTGGCCATCCCCTTTATCGCCTTTTAACAACATATTCGATCTTTTTGTATACTATTGCTATTATGAACAACAACAGTAAAATCTTCATTTATAAGCGTTTAGATCCCAAGGGGACAAGACTTGCTTCACCAGACTCTGACATATCTTCAATTTTCAACGGAACTTTCTTCGTATTTTTCTCAATATGAAACAATATTCAAATCTCCCTAATCTTTTATTACACAAATATATTTTACCCATGAATACAATTAATATATAATAATCTTTAAAGAAATTTTTATTATTAATGTTTGTATTTTACAGCTTATAAAATAAACATTGTATCTAAATTACTAATGAATAAATAAATAACAAAAAGAATATTAAAATTAAACAAAAAGTGACTATCACCACAATCGCCACCACCATCATCATCACTACTACTACTGCGTTTCTCTTTGTTTCTTTTTCTTCTTCCTTCCTCATCTATCTATCTATCTATCTATCTATCTATCTATCTATCTATCTATCTATCGCAATCTCTTTCTATCTAGTTAGCTACCTATAACTACCTAGTTCGCTAGCTATAACTACCTAGCTAGCTCAGTCTCTTCATATCTATCTATCTATCTATCTATCTATCTAAACTAAACGTCTGTGAATCCTGCATACGTCGGCCGTCGGGCGCATAATGATTTAAGTTTCTCTCTACCTCTCTCTTTTCAACTCTCTCTCTTTCCACCCTTCTCTCTCTCTCTCTCTTTCCACCTCTCACTTTTTCCATCTCTTTGTGATTGCGTGATTTCAGTTTTCATTAAACAAACAATATTTTAAATATTAAAACAAAAAAATGCCATATTAAAAAAAAAAAGAAAACAAAAAAAAAAAAAAACTTTTCAAGTGAATACGATTTAAAAATATTTCTTGGCATATTAAAAAATACTTTTAATTTAATCTGAGTTAAAAAAAATTTTAAGTGAATAAAACTAAAAAATACGAGTTGTTTATATATTAAGTATTTTTATTTCAACTTCCTTCATACAGATAATTTCCTTTTTTTCCCCCTTTTCTTTCTTTCAGTGTTAAAATCAACTTTATAATCTGAAGCATATTATTAACCTGAAGATTATTATTATTATTATTATTATTATTGTTGTTGTTGTTGTTGTTGTTGTTGTTGCCTTTATTCATTTTAAGTTTTAATTTCTTTTGTAATAACTATTTTTTGTGGCAATTCATTTCATCTGGGCCATCTGCTATATCGTCTTTTAATAACATATTCGTTCTTTAACTAAATCCTTTAATTATTAATGTCACATCTATTTAACAAAACCCATACTTAGAAGCACATACACACATACATTCATTGCATATATCATTTTCTTTTTTATTTCATGTCGTACTAGTCAATTATTAACTTTATAAACTTTTTCCTTCAAGGCATTCTCAACTTCTAAATTGACCAGTAATAATCTTGTGAATGATAACTGGTTTTCGTTTATTGACCGTATCGTTCGAAATCCCTGCACGCAACCTCCATTATTTGAAACTCTCTATTGGACACATTACATCTCAGTTCTTTACTTTGTTTCCAACAATATTTTATCCCTATGAGCCCGATTATGATTATTGTAGGTACCTCCACTTTTTCGGCATAAATTATCGATACCTAAGTTTAGGAATGTATTAAGTAGAAAAATACAACATAAAAAATTATTTGAAAAAAAAGTGGAATCACTAAATTTATTAAACTTTGCAATTTTGAACTCGTAAATTTTGTTTCTACTTAATTACTAATTATCACAAAGAAATAAGCTAATACAGAGTTTTGCACGATTTTTAAACTATTATAAATTATTATAATCAAAATGTAAAACAAATAAAAAATTCTTGTAAAATTTAATTATTCATCAGAAAAAATTTATTTCTTCAGGCAATAATGACCTTAATATTACTTATTTACAAAAGCAATTAAAAGCTTTTCTAATTAAGTAATATCATAGTTTTATTGGATTCATTATTTTTCTATTCAGAGCTCATTTTCCGTGAGTTGGAACAAATTTGAAAAAAAAAAGTAGGTGATTTACCATCTCCAATGACTCTTACTTTAAACAAAAAAAAATTGTAAGGAAATAAAAAGGATTGAACGAAATTTCGGGAAAATAAGTAAGTGGGGTGTAACATATTAAAAAAAAAAAATATTTTTTACTAAAATTTACTAAAAAGAAATATTTCAAAAATAATTTCATTCATTTGTGAATAAGTCCTGAAAATTTCATTAAAATCGGACAATTACTTTAATTTTACAAGAATTTCCAAATCAATGGGTTTTCAACGGGAAAAAAGCGCAAAAAAAACAATGTTATTTTTACAGCACCGCGATGACGTAAAAAAAAGAAAACTTTAAACAAAATTTCGAACGTGTTAAAAAATATTAAAAAATATCAAAAAATAATTAAAATATACTTTGGTCTTTCATCTTAATAATAACATAAGCGTTTTGACGATAAAAATTTATTTTCGGTAAGTTTGTGGCATTTGTTTATTACGCTATGCTGTTTTCCCGCGAAAAAGTGGAGGTACCTAGATTATTGCAATATTCCGATATTACGCCATATTGTATCGCATCCATATACGACAAAACAAAAATACATATGTGATTCTGAAAAACATTTTGAAAAAGGTTTTGAACATTGAAAATTTAAATGAACGATATTGTTATTTTTTAAATTTATTAAACGAATAATTGTCACTTATATCAATTTTGGATTGTTTGTTTAATCATTTCACCCCAATCAAAGCGGGAATACCACTGGTACGCAAGGATTACAGGGAGTGAAAATGAGAGAAAAAAACTGAGTATAGAAAGAATTAAGGAAAGGAAAAAACATTAATGGAATTCAAGAAGATAGAAGATGGCGATTGATGTTGCATTTAATCTTTTAAAGATTGTAGTTATCAGGGAATCAAGTAAACAGAAGGAAAATCTACAGGTAGTGTAACAATATGAGTCAAGAGGAGGTCTTGATAAATATAGCGGGACCTGTCGCACAACTCGATACGGGACATTTAATTTCGAGCAATGGCTATCAGTAATTTGAGTTAACTTCAAAATACACGAGAAAGAGGCTCACACTGAGAGAAAGTAACGGAAGGAAGGTTAATTTCGACGAAGATCACAAGACAAAGAAAACTGTTGTTTATAAAACTGAATAAAACAGAAGGGGTGAAGCGGCCCACGCAGAAAGACATAGACGACAGTCAGTACCTAAGAATAAAATCTTCATGACTGTTAGAAATTGTTTTGTTCTTCATTTGTGGGTAACAACCTGGCTGAAGGGTAATTTTTAAGCCGCAAGTGTTTGACCGCTTGAATTCATATAGTCCGTGTACCAGGGAAAATAGCTCGTCAGTACAGTTGCTATGAAAATATTTGTAGAAATAACAGAGAGAAACCACATCATATCGGTGAGAAAATAACCAAAGTCAAGATGCTTCGTCAGGATCGATTACATTACAGATCCATCTCAAAATGTACAGCAGGAGCATCAAACCAGATATGGCAGAAGTATTCTATGCATGAACGAATGCTAGATTTGTTCACAACGAACTTTGTTTCACAATTTGATAAGAACGATTGGATTAAATCAAACAATCGTCCTGTGATACCGTAACACTGGTGCTTGCGTAGAAGACCAGCCTGACATTGCCTGTCGAAAAGGTTTGAGATATCTAAAGCCACAGCTTGAGCTTCACCGTTATTATCAAGAACTTGATATACATATTAGTGATGTCCGTTAACACATCAGCGGTAAACCTGGCGAAATGGAAGCCATATTATTTGTTCGAGATTGTTTTTCTTTTATCTCATATTTTTTTAATACTTAGTAGTAACCATCATACGATCTGAATTTCTAGGGTGAAGCACTGTCAATTATTATTTTTTACTAATATTTTTTTCTTATTATTTCTTTTTAACATTTACATTTAATAATAACAGTCTTAATTTGCCTTAATTTCTTAAACAAAGCATTGTTAATTATAATTACTATTTGAATATTACTTTTTCACCACATTTCTCTTGTTTTAATTTCTCAGACGAAGTATTATCATTATTATTATTATCATTATTATTATTATTATTATTATTATTATTATTAATTTTTGACTTGTTTTTCTGTTATCCTGTACCTCTTGCTTTTAATGAGATTTTTCTCAAATGAAAATAGGCGCAAATAAACATTAAAATATTGGATAGTGTTATGGGAACTTACCCATAATAATAATGGACTATTCCTGACATAAATACTGCGCCTCTCAAGAGGTATGACGGATGTTGTAAGAGAGATAATTGAGAGCATATTGTAAAGATATTGAAATAGTGATACTTGTCGAGACAACATAGTTCACTCTAACCCAATCTGATAGTCATTACTAATACTTCTACTTCTTTGTATTATATTTCTGTTGTAATATATCTTTGTATTCCATACCTGTGTTCGTGTTATTCTTTCATTGGTTCGAACCTTGGACCATCACCTTGGTACAAGGAACTTGGACCATAACAGATAGAAAACACGGTTTGATTTTAATCAGATAAGAAACCTTGATGTTTTAAAATTTAGAAATATGTGAAGTTTAGCGGAAATTGATATCTGCATTTCCGTGACCAAAAATAGACATTACGTTAGGCTCACTGAGGCACCAATGAGAATCACTCGTGGATCACCAAAGCCCTTTCTCTTTTTTTTCTGTCTCCAGGCATTTGCCACAAGGCTTTGCCTTTTTTTATCATCGGTTTACACACCCCTGTAGAAAGCCATTGTGTTGACGTCTCCCAAAATGCAGCCTTCATAACAAGACATATTTCATTGCTGTGAAAAAGATTCATACAATTGTGCATTTCAGGTACGGATATTTATACACCGAACGAGCTTGTACATTTCTTTCTTATTAAAGTAGAACCTCGATTATCGGTTAACTCCTTTATCGTACGATTCGGTTATCGTTCACTTTTTTCGGCGAAAATATATCTTGGAAATTGTACATCTTCTCGGTTATCGAACAAGGAATTTCGTCCGATACGGATTTGTATATTCCTGTTGCGTGACTTCCTCCAGGCCAACCTCCCACATAAAGCATCGCGTGTGTGCGTGACTCCGCTTGCTTTTGTCTCTCGCTAAGTGAACATCTCCGGTATCATTCTATCGAAAATTGCCGTTTTGAATAGTGTTTGGGGTTTTACTTTTATATAGTTTTACTGTCAAATAAGCTAACATGGCTCCAACGAAAGTTCCGTGTGTGTCTTTGGGCTTGGATGTGAGTGATCAGGTGTTGCTTGAAGGAAGAGCTGATCGCTGAAGAACTCTAAGACCTTCAGCTGTAGCAGCGACAAGCGGCCGCAAAGAGGAGCTGGTGCAAAGGGGAGAATATGCCTTATTCATTGATTAAGAACATTTGCTCAAAAAAAAGTGAGGTGCAAAATTTTCTGGAAAAATATCACCGTAAAAAAGCTGTTGCAAGCCGTTTAATGACAATGCTGTAGAAGTCAAGTGACTTACCTGCCAACATGCCAAAATTCACCTGGAACCAGACCCTTGAGAAAGCATTTCAGGAATCAAAGCGGGTCATTGTTGAACTAGTAAAGCGGGGCGTCTCAACATTTGACATCAACAGAATTACCTGCTTAGCTCCTGACTGGAGTAAAGACGGCATGGGATTTTTACTTCTTCAGAAACACTGCACATGTGCAATCGAACGAGCCCCTGTCTGTTGCCCTGAAGGCTGGCATCTTGTGTTTGCTGGAAGCAGATTCTGTACTGAGGCTGAGCAAAGATATGCACCCATAGAAGGTGAAGCAGCAGCTATCAGCTGGGCACTTGAAAAGTGCCGCATGTTCATACTAGGTTGCCCAAACGTTATAGTCGTGACCGACCATGAACCACTCAAAGGACTTTTTGGTGATCGAGATCTCAGCAAAATTCACAACCCTCGCCTATTCCGACTCAAAGAGAAAAGCTTGAGATATCGTTTCACCATGCAACACTGCCCTGGAAAATGGCACAGAGCCTCTGATGCTATTTCCCGCAATCCAGTCACTACAGTACAAAGCCTACTTGATACATTCTCCATAGAACCCTCCCTTATAGAAATTGATGAATC
Organism: Acanthosepion lycidas; assembly: GCA_963932145.1. Lineage (NCBI taxonomy): Eukaryota > Metazoa > Mollusca > Cephalopoda > Sepiida > Sepiidae > Acanthosepion > Acanthosepion lycidas. Next base: position 36,844,396 of record OZ010609.1, on the reverse strand, counting down.
AGATGAGACTTGTGCAACAATGAGATTGACAGCCCTCACATCAATATCTCAATTAGATGATAATCCTGCCATAACTTCCCCTGACCACATTCGTTTTGCTGGTCAAGAAGACACACAATACACCCTATTACGGAAAACCATAGACAATGGTTTTCCAAACAGTCGTCAAGCAACACCACCTACAATCCGGGAATACTGGGAAGTTCGTAACCGCCTAAGCAATGAAAATGGTCTAATACTACTTGACAGGAGAGTAGTGATACCAACCTCCCAGCGCAAGAACATATTAAAATGCCTACATTCGGCTCATCAAGGAGTAGTTGGCATGAAAGCGCGTGCCAATGACTCAGTTTACTGGCCTGGAATGAATGCCTCAATTCGCAATTACAGGTATAATTGCATTACATGTTCAAGGAATGCCCAAAGTCTACCACATGAACCAATCCAAATGACACCTACACCTGAATGGCCATTTCAACAGATTGTAATGGATTTGTTCTATGTTAAATCCTTCACATATCTTGCTTGTGCAGACAGGCTCACTGGATGGCTCATTCTGTACCGCATCAAGCCAGGGCAAGCGGTTGCTTCCAGGTTGATTTCCATCTGCAGAGAAATATTCCAAACATATGGTGCACCTGAGGAACTTAGTACAGATGGTGGACCGCCATTCTCAGCTTACTCATTCCAACAGTTCCTAAAAACCTGGGCTGTTAAGCAAAGAATTTCATCAGTGGCCTATCCCCAGTCTAACGGACGTGCAGAATTGGCAGTCAAGACTGCAAAAAGACTCATAAAAGACTGCACAGGACACCAGGGTTCCTTGGACAATAACATGGCAGCACAAGCAATCTTGCAATATAGAAACACCCCTATCCAAGGCATTGGCTTATCACCAGCGCAACTCCTGCTTCATAGACGTCTTCGAGATTTTATCCCATCGCACCCACAGTTATATAAACCACACCCTGAATGGATAGCCGCAGCGCAAAAACGAGAACAGAGATTATCCAAACGCAATGCAGACCTCATCGAGAAGTACAACCGTACTGCACATGCACTATCCCCACTTTATAAAGGTGACACAGTCTCCATTCAAAACCCAAATAGCCGTCGATGGGACATAGCTGGGCGAATAGTAGAGACACTTCCCAACCGTCAATATAGAATTAGAGTTGCAGGATCAGGCAGAATAACCCTGCGGAACCGTAGGTTTCTAAGGAAACTTGAAGCACCCATAATCAAGACCCCCATACCAAGCGCCATGCCTGTGTCACCTGAGCCGACAATTACGGATACATGCAGACCACATCAATCTGCCAAAGACTTGGAAAATGGTGACATTACATTACAAAATAAACCAGCGTCCCAGGGCCCTACTCAATCACAGCCATCAAGAACGAGGATTCCCAGGGCGCTATCCCGACTACTCTCGTACAATCAGCCAGGCAATAGGGAATTAATTCCTCCCCAACGGCCAATATGCTTCCGCAATGGGGAGAGGAGGGAGATGTAGAAGTCAAGTGACTTACCTGCCAACATGGCTGCCTCCTATTTCCTTGTAAAAGCTGATTTTACCTTATTTTATAGGAGAGCGCCTAATACACCAGTTGGGTTGGTCCATTTTGCTAGAATGGACCTTCCCAATACATTTGCATGAGGGGTCTTTGTTCAGCTATATATTTCTCCATAAATGACTCAAGTCAGTTTTGGCTTTGGCTACATTTGCCTACTTGTGTGCTAAACCTCTGGCAAACTAGCTAATATTCAACAAATGCCTTGTCAAATTCCATGCAAATTTTAAAGCTGGGACAAAAACAAATCTCTCTGGGTAGCTTATCAGTAAGGGAGGGATTCAGTCAGTCTCAAGTAGATTTTAGTGGCACAAAGAGACAGAGAAGAGAAATAACCGCAACAAAAGACTGACCTGAAGTCTTTATGGATCCGGGTGGGGGGGTTCACCATCCAAACAATAACACCTCCCCCTCCCCCATCCTCACGGTATTACATAAGTCAGCAAGAATCTCCGATAAAGGTAAAATTAAATTAAATGTTCATTTATTTTATTTATTTGTCACTTGTATTTTTTCTGCCTGTAAATCTATAATTATTCTGTAAAAATGTATTTTTGTTAATATTTTTTGTGTGTGGAACGGTTTAATTTCATAAATATTACTTAATGAGAATATTACCTCGATTTCAAAGCATTTCTATTTTCGCCCGACATTCTGGAAAGTATTATGGTCGATAACCGAAGTTCCACTGTGTTAGAAATTGTTTTCTGCGTAACTCACAGTAAATTCTTAAGAAAATACACCCAAGAACGGTTCAAATGTGTTTACCTTGGAAATTCCACTCAAATACTCTGCAAGTCAAAAATTAAGTTAGGCTCAAATACTCTGTGGCCAAAAAATTAAGTTAGGCTACCGCGGAACCAATGAGAATCACTCGTGTGAGCGTCTATAAAAAAAAACAGAGGATCAAGACCCTTTCATTATCTTTTTTCTCTCTCTAGACGTTGTTCAAAAGATTTTATTTTACCGGTTCATCCCTGTTGATGTGTTAACATCGCTCAAAATTTAGTATTCACGACCAATTCCTCGTGCTAAAACAAACAAACAAAAATCACATACAATTGTAAATTTCAACCACACATGTGCATTTCTTTCTTATCATTTGTGAGTTAGAAATCGTTTTCTTTGCAGCTCAAATTAAATGCTTCGGTCTGATTGTGCTGGTTGTATCAGTTTTCTCGTCATTTGATTTCTTCTTTTTCTCCAAATCTGCTTTCTACGATTATTATGATTAATGGGAGTGTCAGATAGTAACATCATTTGCTACTTTCAGGCAGCATGACCATGTGTCATTGTTTGAATGTTATTTCGGGAGTTAGCTTTACAGGATTTATTTTAAAGGATTTACTTTAAAGAAAAGGAAATACCTAAGAACGGTTTAAAATTTTTAGTTTGGAAATTCCACTCAAAAAACTCTGCAAGTCAAACTTACTTTCATGGGATTGTTAGCCCTAAAAGCTTTACTTAAAAAGATAATATCTGCAACAAATATAAAACATTGCAAAAAATATTAGTTTATATGCCTCGATAATTTTATAAAGTTTTATATAGAAAAATCTTTCAAAACTTGTGCAGGTAGCAACACCATATTTAAAACTTACTTAAGTTAAGAATCAATTTTGGTGTACGGAAAAGTTCATGCTATTTCAAAAGATTTCAAATAAATGATGAGAGTTCTTGGAAAGGTCGAAGAGTTCAAGTAATGAAGAGACATTTTATGTTTGGTCCAACACTAGTAAGAGAATTGTATGATGAATGGTAAGGTCGATCAAATTGCATTGGAGAAATTGACCCCAAATCTGAGCAGCAGAATAGCCAAATTTTAGTAAATTGAGAAGAGAAGAATTTATATGACTTCTATGTATCTCAGGCTCAGATTTTTTGAGAAAATTGTATTAAGGAGTGTCAGAGAAAAGCATTGATAACAAAGTTGCAAAAAACATGCAATGATAACAGCAAAATTGCAATATGAGCACTGGTAAAAATGGTTGCTGAAAACATTAGATTTATAATACCCAGAAATTCATACCCAGATGTCCTCAAGTGGTGAGATCCAGTGACAGACCCAGAGAGTGTGAGTTCAATACCCGGTTAAGGCAGTGGAGAACTTTCAGAGGGAAAATTAGCAGGAGATAACTGATAACTGATATTCATCAAACATGACACGTGGAACTAGAACAGTCTACCCCAGGGATCGAAATAAAGGGTTAGGTTCGAAATTCCAGCCACCTGAAGAAGGCCGGAGCATACAACGGCCGAAACGTTGTGACAAATATGGCGACAAAGATGAGGACAATAGTCCGCATAATGTAAATACTGTACATAATACCTCATCTCAGAAATATAGACAGACTCCAAAATTGTATTTCTCTCTTTTTTTAAAAATTAGAATATAGGTAAGTTAGATTTCAGGAAATGACAAATTCTGTTTCACAACGCATTAAAATCTTTCCATTTTATATCGCATTCAGTAGATATGTAGCTAGATACTATAGTAGCGTTCTTCTTTCGATTATATTTCTTCTTTTGGTAGTCTGTTTTCCTGTCTGGTTTATGACAGTCTGCTTCTCTCTGGTTTATGACAGCCTGCTTCTCGCTGCCCATGTCGGGTTGTTTACTCATGATTTTCTCGGTTTTTTATCCAATAGGATCAAGTTGACATACAAATTTCCATTTGAAGAATTGTTTTGAGAAAAGAAATAGCTGGTTGATTATAAAATATGTTTTGCGGTTTGCAATTTCTTTATACTGTTTCTTTATCTTTTAACCACCTAATTTTTGTAATATCTTATTTATTAAAATTTATTCTGAGGTGATGCTTTTTATACTTTTTAGCAAATTTTGTAAATCTTATATACAATTTTTAATTTTATAATAAATTTATAAATATATGCCTATAGTCTTAAGTTGTCTGAATTCCTTATATGAAGCATTGTAAATTTTTATTAATTTTTAACTAGTTTTCCTTAATTATCTTTGTTTTTACATCTATCAAGAATAACCTGACGTTCTTTGAAGATTCGAGAAATTCGTTCTCACCATATCAATAGCGACAGTACTCGAAGAAATACACAAACTCCACGCGTTCCCACAGCAGTGTTGAACGTGAAATTAAGCTGGTATTAATACATTAGCGATTTAAAAGCTAACCACCTAGCGTCTACATATATTCCAATACCAAACGCCATTGACAAACTAGCGATTCGACATCTACGGAATATCAAAGTCTGTCCAATACGAGAACGATTTTTTACACACCCACACACACAGAAAAAAAAACAGTTGTTCGTAAAAAAACTGACAACACAAGATCAAGTACTACTATTATACGCAAGTTTTCGGAAAAAAACTATCGAAAATTTTTTTATATAACTGAGTTGAACTCGGGCATAAAATTATTCTCCCCTCAAATTCACTGAGGTCAGTTTTCTACTTTTTGTACCTCTATAAAAAAAAATACATAAGTGTGGTGAAAAATTATTCAATTACGTTAAAATTAACGGAACCACGGAAAAAAAAGCTAAACATACATAATTAGTTTAGTTTAACTATTGTCTGTGTATATTTTTTTCTGTAAAAGAAAAAAAAAGGAACAAAAATCTATCAAGATTTTTTTGTGTACCTCCTCTTAGTACACGTGTTTCAAAGCAACAAAACAGCGCTGTCATTTTTAAATATGGAAGCTTTGCAAAAAGTAGTTGCCCAAATGTTAAAACTAAATTTGGACCAGCAACAAAAATCAGAAGAAAGACAACAACTATTTTTGGATTGACATAAACAGCAAATGGAATTTTAAAAAAATTACGCTTCAGAATGCTGAACTACAACAGAAACAACTTAAAGAATTACTCGTAAATGCATTAAAAGGCTCAAACTCTGAAAAAGATACAATATTCTCCCAGAGTATAATCTACAATTCAATGGAAACCTTTGAATACGTACTAGGCTTTTTACAGGCGCTACGAAGATATTTTCAACGTAGACTGTGAACCATGGCCCAGTAAAAAAAAGGTACGTCTAGTATTGAGAAAACTGGGAACTACAGAACATAGTAGGTTCGTAGACTTCATACTACCCAAGAAAACGACTGACTTGGATTTTTCAGAGACGATTAAGCTCCTATCGGAATTATTCGGGCCTAACACAACCTTGTTCCACAAACGTTGGAAATGCCTGAACACAGTCAAAGACAACCAGCAAGATTTTCTAACGTTTGCAGCATCGGTGAACAAGCTATGTAATGATTTTAAACTAGCCGAACTGACTGCCGATGATTTTAAGTGCTTAATTTTCGCACAAGGTCTAGTATCTGCAGAAGACGCCGAAGTCAGACGACGGGTACTGACTAAGCTTGACAACGAACAAGGATTGACTCCCCAAAAACTGGCAGAGGACTGTCAAAGAGTAATATCTGTAAAGCGTGACTCAAACACTATCGAGGAATCAGGTGTGACTCAGATTAATAAAATCAGAAGTAAGTCTACCTCCTATTCCCCTCAAAATACAAAAGGCAAATCTCATGTCCTAAATTACGCAGTAACCAAAATTCAAATAAGTTAAAGAAACCGCCCGGACCATGTTACCATTGTAGTAAGTGGCATTGGATGAAATTCTGTCCAGTTAAGAACAAAAAATATTGCAAAAATTGCAATAAAAGTGGGCATACTTTAACTTCCTGCTGGTACGCCAACAGAACGAGAAAACCCAAAAATAAAATTAGCAAGCTCAATCTTACAATATTGTTAATAGGAATTTAAGAAAATATGTAACTGTGGATATTTTCAATAAGTCCATTAAATTCCAGCTTGACTCGGGTTCTGACATTTCAACCATTAACTGGCGTACTTGGCGAAAATTAAACAAGCCGACCTTATTAAAAACGGATAAAACAGCAAAATCCGTAACTGGCGAAAAGATTAACATTTTAGGCGAGGTAATACTTACAGTAACACTAAATGGAGTTACCAAAAAGCTCAAAGCCTACGTATTAAAAACTTCAGACAACTTATTTGGAACTGATTGGATAGAAAAATTCAATCTTTGGGATTGCCCAATGAGTACATTTTGTCGCAAGATACAAAGTACAACGTCCAATTTGGTAATTCTAAAAAAGGATCTCAAACAACAATTTCCCCAGGTTTTTTCTGGCGGCCTTGGGAAATGTACTAAAATGAAAGCTAAGTTCAAGGTTAAGGACGGTGCACAACCAGTATTGAAAAAAGAAACGGAATGTCCCGTTCGCTGATCTAGAGCAAATCAATAAAGAGTTAGATAGACTCGAACAAGCAAGTATTCTGTCAAAAACAGATTTCAGCGAGTGGGCAGCACCTACGGTCTACGTAAAAAAGAAGTCCAATCAAATACGAGTATGCGCAGATTTTTCCACAGGGTTAAACGATGCCTTGCAAGATCACCACTATCCTCTCCCAAGCCTTGAAGAAATTTTCAATAAAATGGTGGAAAATTTTTTTTCTAAAATTGACCTCTCGGACGCATACCTTCAGATAGAGGTGGAAGAAGAAAGTTCCAAATTGCTCTGCATAAACACCCATAGAGGGTTGTACGAATACAACAGGCTGGCTTTTGGAGTAAAGGTTGCGCCTGCAATTTTCCAGCAGGTCATGGATGCTGGGCGATCTTGACTACGCAACAGCCTATTTGGATGATATATTAGCTACTAGTAAAACTACGGCAGAGCACCGGAACCATATAATAAACGTATTCGAAAAGATACAAGAATACGGATTTAAGGTTAAGGAGGCAAAGTGTGACTTTTTCTTACCAGAGATTAAATACTTAGGTCACATTATAAATAAAGATGGTCGTCGGCCGGATCCAGAAAGAGCCAACGCGATCAGAAACATGCCGGCCCGAGATAACGTTCAAGTGTTACAAAGCTTCCTCGGCCTAGCTAACTTTTACCAAGGGTTCATTAAGAACATGCAAAATTTGAGAGGGCCTCTAAACCAACTTTTAAAAAAGGACAAACCATGGTCATGGACCCCGGAATGCCAAGTCGCATTCGAGAAGATCAAGAAAACTCTTACTTCAGACCTCTCCCTCACACATTTCGACCCTAGTCTCGACATCATAGTCGCAAGTGATGCAAGCTCGTACGGCATAGGCGCTTGCATATTACATAAACTGCCAGATGGTTCACGCATCAAAATCTCTACTTCCAGCTGAGAAACAATAAATCCCAAGAGAAAAAAGTATTAAGTTTTATTTTTTTCTCTCCGTTTCAAAAAAGAAAACTCTTTGGAAGGGGGGTATTGTGAGACCGGAAACTACCTACACAATAGACTCTTTCAGGCCTATATTAAGTAGGCGACATAGCACTCTACAAGAGAGTGATAGAGAGTGATATAGAGTCTAGTACGACTACCAGTGTTGGACACTAACTTATAGTAAGCTCCGCTTACACTATCTCTGTAACCTGTTGTTAATATATCTTTCTTACATCTAATCCGTATTCCGTGTTTTACTTCTGTGGGCCCAACTTTGGCACACACATCAATTTGATAGCTAATTGAAATTAGCTATTAATTTATGACTTATATTTCTTTTATTTTGACTACAGTTGATTTTTATTCCACTTCTCGGACCATATTTCTGCGGTCGGTAGTAAGGCAAGACGAATATGAATGAAAGTAAAATATCTGATGAAAACTCGAACTTGCTTCTCCTTTTGTCGGGATAAAATCTCAAGCTATATCGGAATCTTTTTTCTCACATATCTAAGTCTTCAGATTTAGAATGATGTAATAAAAAGTAGCAATAAAAGGAAGAAAAGTATTCAAATTACGATGCTTGATCGAACATAAATGAGTACTCTCCATTTTACGCGCCAAATTTTAATCCTCTGACATCATCAAATAAGCTTCTTTGCGTCTTTTTTAACGGTCACTGATTTAAACATTTTAATGGCATCGCCTTGATTATACTAGAATTAATGATAAATTGTTAGAACACGAATAAAAAACTTGACCATTTTTATGATCGTTATTAAAGCTGCATTGTTAGAATTGTTCTTGAATGAGGTAGTAGAATGGTTTCCATTCGCTTCACTAATGTTATGAATATAGAGTTATCTTTCTCCTAGATTGGTTGCCATCTAAAGCTAGAAATCTCATTTTACAATGCTATTTAATTTCTACTTGGGATAAAATATTTTACTGAAAATAACTGCCGTTTATATCTATGATGTGTTCTTAATTGTTGGAGTTATTACATATTTCATATTTATAAATACATAATTCATTTATCATTTCTCTGTTCTAGATATAATTACATTATTGTATTAATATTAAATATAATCACCTGATAACAAGAAATGTAGAAAAATATGATTGACGTTATCAGAGAGTGAATTTTCTAAATATCTTCAGGATGTAAGAAATCATCATTATCTGCAAGTTCCTTTTATTTCCTATCAGCGAATTATCGTGTATTCTTTGGATAATGGAGTGGTTTTTCGTTGCCTTCTCTACGGTTTGGAATTCAGTTTCCATCTTTTAGACTGATGTCCACAGAAAATACTAGAGATCCAAGTTTAATCAACTACCCCACCCAACAGCTCGGAGAAGAAGAAATGCATTCATGTTTAAGGATATTTACACGAAAGTGATTGCAATCGACTAGGCCGAGATTTGAAATCCGATCACCAATTTCTTTTTTCGCAGCATATCTGTTAAACTATTCGCACATCCTCACCTGATGGAGGAGTATCATCTCTGAGTTGCAAAAATAATCGAATACTCTGTTTTAAAATATCAGCTTTAATGACTTAAACACTGATTCTTGATCTTAACAGTGACGTAATTTTCGTGGAATAGCTTTCATCGAAGCCCAAATTATACTCTTTACATTTTGTCCTGTCGGCAATAATTATATCATATTGCAGTCATTGTTATTCAACACTAGTGGACAGAGAAAAATCTTTATTTGCAAAATACCATAAAAATATTTTCTGTTATGTTGATTAAACAGATCATTCGATGGACTGAAAAGCACGCTGTTTTAAATCAATGCATCTAAAAGTATAAAAATTGCGGGGTGAATTCCTTCTAAAACTAAACAAATGGCCCAGTGGATAAAAGCGTTGGTTGAAGTAATCGAATAGTTACTTCAGCGAAAGAGTTGCCAGTTCAATACCTGGCCACACACACAAAAAAAAAAAAAATAAAATAAAAAAAATAATGGAGAGCTGAGTTACTAAAGGGAATTAACTGAAAACTAAAATATCAAGAAAAGGCATAGCACGTGAAACTAAATAAAGGGTTCGGTTCGAAATTCCATCGTATATTACCTGAAGTGGAGCGGAACGTGCAACGGCCGAAACGTTTTCAATATGTTAATAAAGATAAGAACAACAGTCGGAACAATATAAATAGTGTAAATAGTTAAAATATCTCAACTCAGAAGTATAGACAGGTGAATACGTAAAAAATGACGGACATTTTATAAATCTTGTCTTAACATAAGTGAAATTGTAACTGAGAAGCAAGAAAAATGGATTTGGTCAGTTGATGAAAAATAGGATGTGAACAATCGAGCGTGTTAAATGAAGATCTTTCGAGCTGAATCAAGTTTTACCGTATTTGAAAATTCTAACACTTTCGCCCCAGCCCCTCAACCTCCGATGTCTTACTCTCTGGATTGAGTTGTCTACTCGGTCTTAACTGAACTTAAGGGAGTGGCCGTAGGTCCCATGAGTATCCGTAGATCTTTCGACCGGTCCACTAGTTTAATGCTGCTTCCTGACCACGTTGTGTTTGGTTTGATCCAGAAAGCAGAAGTGATGTACATTCATTCACGGTCGACTGAAGATGTAGACACGGCTGAAGAGTCTGTGCTAACAAATTTAGAATGCACCAATATATATATATATATATATATATATATATATATATATATATATATATCTGCAGAAAGCCGGACAAACAACTATTCAATGGTTGAATTGATAATGTCTTTTATATAGCAGAAAAAAATATTATAGAAATGAAACGGGTTACAGAAAAGAAAAAGAAAAACTGATACACTGGATTCTAGAGAGAGCGAGAGAGAGAGAGAGAGAGAGTTTTGATTAACTTGATAAATCGTCTCAGAACGATATGCGACTCTTGCGATGGAGAAGTAAATATTTCTGTGCGTGGCTTAAAGTTTATAGTTGCATTCCTCCTCGGCAGAAGTAACAGTAGTAGTAATGTTCGTGGTAGCAGAAGTATCGGTACTTATATTAACAGTACCTGTTAGCGGGGGTTTTGTTCCAATTTCTGACGTCACTTTCGTACTTCTTGGAGCCTTCAATTCAATTCTTCTCACTTTTAATCTCCGATATCTCTCCACCCAGCCCGACTGCACTCGAAGACAGACGAGCAAAAACCAACCTTTGGTTATTGTAGCTTGTTCGACGTTTCCGTTTCCAGTGGTAGTAATAATAGTAGCAGTAGCAGTCTTAGATTTTTGGAGGAGTAATTCTCTTGTACTTATATCAACAACATATGTTAGCGGATGTTTGGTTCCAATCTCTGACGTAACTTTCAATCTCCGACCTCTCTCCACATAGTTCGACTGCTTTCGACGGCAGACGAGCCAACCACTCTTTCGAAAAGATTTCTGTAGCACCGCGACCCTTAACGGCCGCCTGTGGGTGCCCATGCACGTGACGGCACACAGCGACAACGACGTGCCCATCGATCGCGGCCTCTCCCGTCTGGCCTCTTCCGTCTCGCTCGACCGTCTAGTACTTCTTCAGCATAATTACGTGTTTATATAGATAAATCTGGTTGATCATAAATCGACTCTTGGCCCGCACGCGTTTATCACTAGTGCCGTTTTCAGCCCCAAATCATGCTAATTTCAAAGTTCTCATAACCTTAGTAAGCTCTATTTCAAATTTTAACCGATAAAATTTATTTCGATCATTTACATTGTCTTTTTCACGACCCAATTCCAAATGGGCTAGATCAGATTTCCATCAGTAAACAAAATTGTTCTGATCTAATTTCGCTGTTCAAATCTACTCCAATTTCAATAAAAAAAAATATACGTGTGTGTGTGTTTGTGTGTGTTTCCCAAACTCACTCCGTTACAAAATTAATCAACATTGGAAATAGCTCCAAACACAAAATATGTAAATCCAGCTTTGAAAATCATTCGTTTATGTAAGTCATTTCTAAATAAGTTAAAGTATCTACTGGATTGTATGTAAGTGTTCTCATGTAATATAGTTAATATAGACATTTAAATATTATCTTTATTTTGCGAAATAAGCAAAAACAAACTTTTAAAATTAACCCCTTAGTTGTATCCAAATACAACGAAACTGCAACCATGAAGAATTTTACGATCAGTTTTATCTTAAACTTTAAAACTTTGGTATCTCACGAAATAAGCAGAATAAATTAGAAATAAAAGGAATTGATAAACGTGTCTATAGAACAGAGAACAAGACAGACTTTGTGCTTGAAATGACTCAGCCGATTGCCGAAACAAAAAGCGTTCCAATTTATTATGTTATGTGATAAATAAGACAAGAAAACTGTCCAATTCATTATGGTTCAAACATTTAATGAAGCCTGTTTGCCGTCTTAGCATTACAAAACTAATCAGAACAGATGAAAAGAAAGCGGCATACTCTCTTATTGCCGCTACTTTTACAGAGGAAAAGACATTTGAAGACACAGAAGGGAATAGAATATGGTTCCACAAAGCATCGTATTTTAGATTCGGAATCGTTGACGAGAGTAATGAAAGAGATTCCATTGATTTATTATTAAGTTGCTTATAGCTCGCAGTTAGGAGACATACAGTTTAATAAGTTGAAAAAGAGGCTGTAGGAATTTGTAGTGTGTATGTTTGTTCTCGGCAGTGAGAGTGGAATGAACAAAACGTAAAGTTAAAAATAACTGTTTAACAGCTTTTATTCGTGGTTGAAAGAGAATGCAAAATAGTGGCAATTTGCAGGGAAAAGATGCGAGTTTCCCAGTTAACAAAGTTCTTCGCCTGAGTAGATTTTAAGTAGAGAGAGATTTTTCCGAAAGTTCCCACGAGGAACGAGAAATTTGAGCGCGAAACTGCTCGGTCTGGTACGTGTCTTCCGCAGCAAGTTTTGTGGGCAGTTTTTTCTTTGGTGAGGCGTCTCGAAAGGGGATTTCTTCGCTTGTTCCCACAAGGAACGAGAAGTCTAAAATAAAGCTGCCAGGACAGGCCACGTGTCATCTGCAGAATATGTTATGAGTAGTCCTTCGAGCTAGGCCCTGAACGTAGTGGCCGCTGAAAAGGAAAGTGGAAAAGAGACCGAATAGGGTTCAGGCAGCGTTTTTATGATCATGAGACTTCCGCTTGTTCCCTGCTGATTAGTTCCGTTGTTTCTACTACTAAATAAGGCAAAGTAAGCCCCCCCCCCACCACATGCCACACTAGCCAACAAGTGGGATAGTTTCTATAATAGAGAACGTGATATAAAATCTTATATTATGCAATTTAGATCAGAAACCTGAAATATTTACCTTTCTTCAACTTTTATATGATCAGTTTTCTTTAAAAATAACAAACTAAATAGCTTCTGATAAATCACTCTTTGTCTTAAGTTGCCTTATAATCTCAATTGAAGATCATCTATTATTATATAACATTATATATTATTATATTATGATATATTATTATATATTATTATTATATATTTATTATTATTATTATGATAAATTAAAGATCATCTTTATTATGTGAAAGAAAATTATACTTGTCAATAAGTAAGAAATTTTCATGAAAAAGAAGAAAAGTATAGCGTTACAAGTTACTTAGAGCAACAAAATGCAGGAAGTTGTGAAGATCCACGATTGCATCCATCTTGAAAAGGCGTGGCACATAACAGAGGAATAAATATAAAGAAGTGATAAGTGGGCGAAGCTTGCTTGTGAAGTGAAGAGATTGAAGTGCATGGGTGTGGTAAAAGAGCCACGTATTGTTGCTGAGTTGAAAACGTCCGGAAGCCAAGCAATGTAGCTGGAAATTTGAAGGAGAATCGAGAACATTCATTCAAACAACGAAACATCATACTAAGGTGAGCGCGGGAATGTTAGGAAGGCAATTTCTCGTGTAAGCGACAATGAGTTTAGTAATAACAATGATAATAAATTGGTTGAATAGAAAACGGGAAACAATTACTAGTAAAAGCAGTTCAATTAAAGCAAAGTACATGAACATCCAAATGTGGTTGTAAAGAAAAGGAAAAAAAGACTGTCAACTTATAGCAGGAATAAACATCTGCAATAGATTTCTTCTGTCTCTCAATCGCAACACTTGTAGCCAAATCACAGTTCAAACGATAGTCCGTCGTAACAGTCCAACAGGCAACGTAGAAACGACAAAATGGGGTCACACATCCAACCTTCACTTCTCACCAGCAAAAACGCGTGTTCGTCCACCAAACTCAGAAAATCCAAATCTCTCACATAAGCGAAAAACAACGGCTTTTGTTCACCGAGATTGGTAACGCTATTTAGGGGAGGGAAGAATATTAGCATAAATTCTAGTCCTTAAAATAGATATTTGCTAACTATTAGGTCGGTGCAAAAATAATGATGTAATAATGTCGTTTTTTGACGTTAAAAATACGTCAAAATACGACATTATTACGTCATTATTTTTGCGCCAATCTAATACTTTTTGGTAATTTTTTTTTCGGCAGATCGCACACAAAACAAACTTTTTTCGAGGTAGCTGATTATCTCTTTCACTACACCAAATTAGGAATTACTGTAACGTTAACATTGTACTGGTGTATAAGAACACAAGAACAATTCTCTCATACATAAGATTGTTTATTTAACTTTTTACCCCTGTTAATGAATGCATGTATGCCGTTTGATGCTTTCTCCAAACATAGATGTTTCTGTTGTATATCCCCCTCGTTCTTGGGCGACGGTATAGATTCACTCATATATTGTAACTTTTCTCTCTTCCACTTTGTCAACTTCCGGGCGGTAATCGCTAGGTCATTTTGCTTCGGAGACAAAAGGACTTCAACAAAGGGAATTTTTTACTTCAATATTTTATTTATGTCGACGTATATGTCTCTTTCTAACCAGTGGGGTCTCTCTCACGCCCCAATGGGGAGCAAGTTCCCAGACGCGAAGGAACACGTCTACATTGCTTGATGTGTAAGAAACAAAGATTTTTCTGTATCTATCATTGCCACGCTGTCCTTAGCCAATCAAAATCGATTTTTTTTGTATTGTATCTGACCTCAAAGGTCAAATTAAGCTAGTCTGAGCAGATATTCAATTTTCTAAAAAATAAGAGTCTGCTAAACTATTATGTAATACTTTACCTCGCGAATATTTAAGATTCTCTTTCCGCTTTTCCCCTCTCGGATGGGTGCTTGTATATCTTCCTGTTATTGGTTTCGTTATTACAATGCGCCTAGTTTTACATTTTCCATCATCTGGTTTATTTTTTCCCGAACAGTTAAAATGCATATACTTCCTTTATTTTGACGTCTCCAATTTGTAATTCGCGTCATGAACTACCCCATTTGATAATGACCAATAATTATATTCTTTTGCTATTTATAGTCCATTCTTCTCAGTTTCCTTTATTACCTTGTCTATAGTTTCGTTTCTGTGCCAAAATAACCGAGTCATCAGCATATTTTTTTGAGGAAGTGTTCACCAATAATAAATCTCGTTAGATACTCCAGGTCTTCATTTCCAAATTACGGATATAAATGAATTAATCAAATACACAAAATAAAAAGGGGTGTAAAATAAAAGTGCATCTTCTCAACTGATTCATTTAATCTATGCAGCGTTTCTTCAGCAGACTAGTAAATGTCATTAAAATAACATGGAAACAGTAATCATAGCTAAAACTTGGCACAGATATAAAAATATTGTAGAATGTGAAGGTGATATAATCAGTGAAGGGATTTGAATATTCCTGAATAGTTTTAAAAAGAAGTGAAAAAATTGAGGTCGTATGTAGTATTCACATCACCCAGAAGACATTACTAAAATCAATATAATACTGATAAGGATGATGAAATATATATATTTTTTATCCGGCGGTGAACTATTGGAATGAACACTCCAGCTGAACCTCTGCCCCACAAATTTCAACATTTTAATTTGTCTGTGTTTTTTTTTTGGGGGGGGGCATCGAAAAATGTCTACCAATATGTCGAAATATAAATTACAAACAAACCTTCAGTTAGGAAGAGAGACCAGATGTTTTTCAAATATTCCAATGTTTTAATCTGTAATAAATCTGATTTTTTCTTATTTTTCATTCCCCTCCCCGAGAAGGCGCGTATTTATTTATTAATCTTCTGTTATTTATTAAGTGATGAATTTTTGTTCATTACTTTAGAAAATAAGGTAGAAAAGCTACGTTTTCAAAAGACCTGTTAATTATTGTCCTGTCACGACACGTTGTATATCTATAGACCTACAGTTTCAGTTGATTTGCACTGATTATTTCAGGAGGTTCTAAACATTTAATGATTATGACTAAACTTTTGGAGAGGATTTTATGAACATTTTTTTTAAAGCTAAAATTAAATCATTGTTGCGCTTTCATTCAGGTTTTCCTGTGACGAAAATACTTGTTGTCCTGGAAAACACCACCCAGAGTCCGGGTTCGATATCTGGCTAAAGGTTTTATGTTTAATGTAGACTAAGTTTGGCAATGACTGAAATCAACTTCTTGAGATACATCCCCTCATATGACAAAAATTTCATCACTTGGATACTGTATTTTTGGATATTGTATTGTTGGATACAGTAAAAGTTTACTAGTGATTATTTAAACATATCACATTCACATAATTATCTTTTTCAAACGCTATATCCCTTCAAGACGTAGGTGATCATGTCTCTCCACAGATTCCTTTTCTTTATTAACTTATAATTATTGTATCTTCTTAGGAAAGATAGTGAAGTTGTTTCCCATAGTCTCGACTTTGAATTTGAAGTTGTCCTATACTAGCTGCCACCCAAGTCTAAAAAGCTCCATTTACTCTGCTACTGAACATAGCTGACAGGAAGAAATAGATTCAAGCTCTTCGCAAGAGTATTAACGCTTAATGAACACTATAGACTCGGCCACCAGAAATTGACCTCTGCTCATCAGTTTTATTATGCGTGTGCCAATAAGCATTAATATATATGGATGTCCATCTCAAGTTATTATGCAAATCACATAAACCTTCAATAACCCGAGTTTGCTGTGAAAATCTGTCAAATTTTGAACGATTTATGTACAGGTCAAAACAAAACACGGGGTAAATTCTTGTGCACTTGCAACATTAAAATTATTGGATTTATTATGAAACTACAGTCTGAAGTTATACAAAACCAGAAAATCACATTTTACAAGATAATAAAATCATCAACAACTGATCAATACCTATGACAGAACAAATAAACAAAATTCTTTGAAGCAATTACATCATAATAATTTTCACAATAACAGCTAGCAAACTATTATCCGTTGATTTTGTTAAATGTTTTTACTTTAACGGGTTCTATTATCGATGTGGTGGTTAGAATTCGTTCCCATATGTCTGCTTTGCTTTCATATTTTTGTCACCTTTATATAACTACAACTTCATAATTGACCATAGATTTTCGATCGGATTCAGATTGGGACTTGACAATAGCCGTTCCATTATTTTCTCTCTTCTAAACATTTTCCACTGAAAACAAAGTGACCTTAGATACATATAGAAAGACAATTATCGCGCATAAATACAGACTTCACTTTGTAACTGTAAGCTTGGGATTTGTCTCTGAAAAGGCAAAAGTTAGCACATTTCAGTTTAACTCCTTCATTGGCTTTGTATAGTCAAACAATAGTTTGTTCGACAATTCCAGTTCCTATCAGCACACTACCGCTTCTTTGCTACCTTCACTTAGCTATAGGCACATCTGCATTGAATAACATCCGTTCTGTGACCTATCCATCAGTACCATCGCGTGTTACCCGAGGTTTGTCGGTGAAAATTACTTTAGAGAGTCAATTTTCATATATTTCTTGGTCCGATTTTGACGCTTTAAAATATTTGCTTTACTGAGAGGTGTTTCTTGAGAGATTTCAATTTCTGAAGTATTCCACACCTTTTTTTCATTCTTGGCACCCTCAATTCCAGCCTGTTCAAAGATCTGAGCACTAGTCAAAAGTTATTGTTTCGTTATAACTAACTCTAGTTTACGTCCCACTCGAGGAGATAAGTTATTAAAGCCTGTACTTTTGCTTCTTGTTTTCAGTTTAGTTATAATTTTAACGGCCATCTTTATCGTTCGATGATCTCTACGAAGCTCCTTTGATATTTGCAAAGTGGACATTTTCTTACACAATAACTTTCTTATTTTTCTGTTTTTCAGAATTTCTTAGATCATTTCCATTATCCATGTTTCAGTAAATGCTGAAGACAGAAATAGCTTTTCTTAGGTTTCAAAGGTTTAATTAGTTTAATCTGTATAATGACTTTATAATAAGTCCAATAAATTTAATGAAACATTGAAACTACCTAAAAATTATCTCAAATTAATCGTTTAATATTTGATAAAAAAAACTTTCAAAACAAGCTAATACCTGATAAAAAATAACTTTAGAACTGTTACACTCATTGTAAATCTTGCAACTCATTTTTATAAAATGATGTACTTGATTCAATTTCTGACAGGCCAACCCCAATTTAAAAAAAAAATGTCTATTTTCTAATATTAAGAAACTGTACTGATAAATCATCAGTTACCGTCCCTTAAGATCTAGGAGGTACAAAAAGCACTCTGTAAGACGAATAGTCAGAGTAAAGTGTAATAAAGCTTTGGTATAATTTTATTCATTGGTTCTGTTTTTACTACAGAAACAGCACTAAGTACACGTAATGGTTTATTTTTTTGACTACTTATTTTGAGACTTAGAATCATGTACTTTCATTGTACTACTTTTGAGATATCGAACATTAAACTCCTTCTCAAATCTATACATTCACCACAACACTACCTACATTTATCCTATATAAAAGAAACGAGAAAATGAAAGAATTTCAAATACGCACAAAGCTTGCATTCTCTATCAATTGCCGTTAATTCTACTGGAATTTTGCCCTAATGTAACGTTACGAACGACAACATCAAAGGCACCTCGCCTTTCACACGTGTCTTAGAATCATATATAACAATTCTTCTTTTTCTGTTTCTTCTTCTTCTTCTTCTTCTTCTTCTTCTTCTTCTTCTTCTTCTTCTTCTTCTTCACATTTCGCATTTCGGACTTCCTTCTTTTTTTCTTCTACCTCTTCCACTTTTTCTTCTTCGAACTTTCCTATCTTTTTCTTCGCACTCCTTTCTTCTTCTTCTTCTTCTTCTTCTTCTTCTTCTCAATTTCGTTTCCTTCCTTCCTTCTCAATCCTCTTCTTTTTCTCTCTTTATTCTAATTATTCTCTTTCTTCTTTTTTGTTCTTTTTCACTTATAACTCTAATGTTCCTTATTCTTCGCTTCTATTATCTTGCAAATTCTCTTGTCGGCCTTTTATTCCAATAAAAACAAATCTTGTGTCTTTTTTCTTTATTATGAATGGAAAACCTACGAATTCCATTCTAATGGCCATAACTAGAGAACTGTAAATAATCTGCAAATGAATTCCTGGAAAATGGCAGTTCTTTTAGTGGTGTTTTTTCTTCATTGAACTTATAAATGCATTCCATATGCACTTGTTTACTTCCGATGTTGACCTAAACTTATTAATGGCGTCTCTTCGTAGATTCGGATGACAATCGACTTTTGACAATGGTTGATTCAATTTTGATAAATCAATGATAGAAAATACTTGAGCATAAGATTTTAAAATAATCGAACGATTGTAAGTCTGAATGATTTGAAAATCATGGGTGATTATAAAATTTGGAAATTTCTTAGAAACACTGATTAATGAGGAAGAAATTTAGCAGTGAAGATCAATAAGTGTTTTTAATGATAATACTCAAAACGAACGTAATTATTGTTTTTTGTTCAACGTTAGCGTAAGAATATCAAACTGAGAAAAAATATCTGAAATATTTTATAATTACGACTTCAAAAGGCAATAAATCAGCAAGATGCTTAGTAAAAGAACGGAATTTATTTTTTCCAGGTTCTATGGAATGTCTAAGTTTTCAATAACAATAGAAACTTTCTTGGATACAGATCCTCAGATCAAAAACGTAAAAATGGTTGAACAAGTTTGACAGAAAAAGTGAGTCTCCTTGTAATAGACCTCGATGCGGATACGGTTGTACTTACATTACTTATAATTGCCTATATTGCTTACTGGTAGACATAGAATGTCAGTTGTAATAAAAAGTAACTGAAATCAAGATGAAAAAATGCCATGAAAAATTAACAAACCTGAGAGCGTTTCAAAGTAATATTAATCAAATCATTAATAATAAATTACAATGCTTCATCTATAAAGGTTCACAGATAAATTATCTCGTACACTTGTGGCACAGAATCAACTTTTACAGGTAGCTGGTCATAATCAAAATGAAGTATTTATTCTTCAATTAAAACAGAACAGAAGAATTTCTAGACTACTATTTTCATCTATATTGTTATCAACAGACGTTGTCTGGTCCCTTCTCAAGTCTTTAATGGAATAACAGTAATACTTCAACCCAGAACTTTAGATTATCTTGGAAAAGTTTGGAGAATGGATTGTTCAAAACAAAAAGGATGAAGATAATAGAAAACACACAAACACACACATATATGTTGATGTCGAACATTCAGGAATCTATCACTCCAACCATTCCGTCATGCATCAAGGTCGGAAGGTCATTAAGGTGGCATTAAATATTATAACATAGTTGGTATTTGCTGGACGACCAACCTCGTCTTGCGCCACGGCTAGGTGTCCAGAGCAGCAGATCACTCGCGAGTTTTTTTGTTCGCTAGTAGTGTTCTCCAAATCGCAGTCTACGTTCGTGTAAGATTGTAGAAATATCAGTCTTGGGTCCATTGAGCTTTGATTAAGTTGGATGTTTTATCCAAGAGATGTTAAATACAGTTCCCATTACCCGACTGTAGCTTCCATCAAGTTTAGACTCTAGAGTTTTAGTTAATGTGCAAGCAGTTGCACAATAGATTTACACCGTCTCTACAGTGGCTCGCAAGTATTCAGGTTTGAGGATTTCTAGTGGATCAGATTTTTAGATTACATCAGTTTTATTTGAGGCGGCCCAGGCTTTGGCTATGCGAATATTCACATCCTTTTCAGTAGAATATATTTCGCTTCCTAGTTATATAAAAGAATCGACATATTTTATTGATTCTCCTGGGATATTATTCTGTATTGAGCATTGCAGTTAAATTCAATTTTAGATGCATTAACAGAGAGTGCAACATCGTTAGCAGCACTTTCTAGATGATATAAGAGAACTATGTACAAATATTTGCTTCTACAACATATTTATTATGATACAAATCAAACCTTATGTATATATTATTAGTATTAGGTTGGTGCAAAAGTAATGACTTAATAATGTCGTTTTTTGACGTATTTTTTAACGTCAAAAAACGACATTATTACGTCATTATTTTTGCCCCAATCTAATACTACAATGTTGTTTTTCTACGTAGTCGTCATTATGGTTGTTGCATTTGTCAGACGATGGCGTCCTTGCACTACAAGAGCGGCAAGCGGCCCGAACCATTTTTGTACCTTTACAGTAAAAGCATCAAATGTGTGGAAGCGTTTCCCGGATGAACGTTGTTTGAGTCGCCCAAATGGAAAATATATCTTCTTCTACTTTACGTGCTGCGTCCCTTCACGGCGTAGACAAACACGGCTCTCCACAACTTCATGACCCATACAGCTCTTTTCGTGGTTTCTCCTAAATCCTGTTCCGTTATCCATTTACAAAAGCTCATTGAGTATATTATGCGCCGTTTTCATCTACCCTTCTTTCTCTTAATCTGTTCTGTGAGTATCGGACTCTCCAAACATCCCCTTCTTCATTATGAATCCCATAAATTTCAACTGTCTCTTCCTGATGTGAGGTATAACTATACTTTTTGTTTTCATTTTCCCTAAAGCCTCATCGTTTCTCGGTCCATGGTATCCTCAGCATCCTTCTGCAGAAGCACATTTCTGTTGCCTCAAGCCTCTTCCACATCTTTGAGGAGATTGTCCAGCATTCACTGTCATGTAAGAGTACAGATAATCTGAAGAAGCTAAATCTGAATTATGCAGTGGGTGTGTTAAATCATCCTAACCAAAACACTGGATACACTATTTTGTCGTAGGAGGGGTAGAATTGTCTTGCAGCAGAGTGACACCATTCCGCAAACATAAAACCTCAGGCTAACCAGTTTTTTCGCAATTTTTAAGATTTAAAGGACGTCTTATACGCGGCAATATACGGTAAGTGCATTAAGAACATATTATTATTTACGACCATTCCTGGGGTAAAAACCAAAATTCAGAAAACTACTGATTTGTTAAAAAATATTTGGACGAATGAAAGAAATCGCGGGATTATAGTGATTACATAAGCGTAGCTTAGATGTGGCACAAGGCTGAAAGTATGGAGCACACAGCTTGCCAACCATTGCACCACGTCGAAGAGGGCAAACTCGCCAAATTATAAATGTCAAAGAAAAGAAACAAATTAAATCTGAGCGAAGGAAATAAAAAAAATGAAAGAAAAAGTGAGGTAAGGAAAGGAAAAAGAATAAAAAAGGAAAGGAAAGAAAAAAGAGAAAATGACAATATAAAAAAAAGGAACGGAAATAAAAAGAAATTGAAAGAAAAACAAAGAAAAGGATTTCGAAAACAGAAAACGAATGACAAGAAAGAATAGAAAATAAAAATAAAAATCAAGAAAAATAAAAGGAAAAGTTCATTTGTTTTTATGGCTTATCAACCCTTTTTAGGTTATTTAAAGCCGAAACATATTTTAGTATTCTAAGGATAATTCTTTTTTTTTTACAATATTCTATTAACAATTGTTTGGAGATAATGATTTTCAAATACAAGTTCTACTATTTAATGTCTAGTTGTCGGGCGGGGGGTTGAGAAGAGATGGATTCATAAGTTTCTCAAGGGTAGTTGCACTTGAGGGAATTTAACGAACCCAACTGAAATTTGTACTCAGCTTACTCATACCGAATAGTTATATCCAGTACATCAGTCTCACAGTCTCACATCAAGTGTCACATCTAGTCCTACGGCACCTGTTATTCCAAAGTGGTCACTTATTAGGGTAGTGACCTGGCTCGATGTTGCTTCTCTTGGATGATCTGACAAGAACCGGTGTTTCAACGTGACATAACCGACAGCCCCAAAATGGAATGAAACCGAAGAAAAGAAACCTTTGAAAATAAAAGGAAAATTTTTAAAAAAATAAATGGAAAATAAAAGTTTTAAAAAAGAAAAAAATAGTAAAAGAAATTAAATCAAGATTCAAATAAATAAAGACGAGCGATGAAAATTGAAGGAAACAAAAGAGAAGGAAATGAAAGGAAAAGAAATGAGAGAAAAGAAATAAAAAGGAAAAGGAAAAGAAATAAAAAGGAATGAAAAGATCAAAGAAATGAAGAAAAACAGCATAAGTAAAAATAAGAATTGAAAGAGAAAAGAAGAGATCATAGAACAACAGGAATGAAGATCAAAAATGTCTGTTAAAATCTTGTGTCTTTATTGATTGGCTGACAAAAATTCAAATGTAAAAGCGTTACACTCACATATTTATTTTGCACCAATCAAAAGTGAATTTAAAGAATTTCTTCTTGGGATATAACCTTGCCGTTAGTTATTTGTAATGAATTTATATTAAAAAATCTCAAATATTCTCTAATCATAATCTAATCATCCAATATTTAAATTATAGCTGCGTTCAAATCAGATTAAAAATTTGTTCAGATTTTGATAGATATCTTTCGATATTTGTTAAGTGAAAACATCCTGAAAATTACAATATCAGATTAAGTAACATAATCGATGTAAAATTGGAATCGATGCGCTTTAAAGACGATTCCATTATCCATTCCTTTGTTTTAATCATTAAACATTAAATATGTATGATTATCCACGAGAACTTATCGTTCATCTAATCATGATGCCCACTCTGTACAAGGCCCAAGAGCCACTCGAGGCAGAAAATTACAAAGGAAGAGGTACCAATCCAAGCAAAGTCATAATGCCACCAAGACGCAAGGAAGTGAAAGAGATGGAAAATATCTCATCATATTCAAAAGACCGAGGAGGAGTGGGATCCAGGCGATAAGGCTTACGGCTACATCATGTTGAAACACCTGTAAGATCATTGAAGTTAAGCAGTGTCGAACCTGGTCAATATCTGACCACTTGAGAATGCCAGGTGCTGTAAGTTTCGATGTGCATATGGTGTAATGGATAATGGCTCGAATTCTTAATCGGAGAGCCGGGTTCTAATTCCAACTGGGTTTGTTATAGTTACTGACGCACAAATACACTTGGTAGTAGTATGACTCCACACCTTCTCCCTCCAGCTATGAGTTAATTAGTAATATTTATATCACTACAACCATTACTATCTCAAAAAATAAAATTGTGTACAAATTATTTAGATTTCGGTATTAAATAACCCATAGAGATGTTGATATAACGTCAAAAAAAAAACAATGATGATAGGCGAACCCATTTACTCTTTGAGGAAAGATAAAAGTAAATAATAAGTTAAGAGATTTAGGCTGAAACCTTAGAAGTATAGAGTTAAAGTAAACTTTAGAAGGAACTAAAAAACAATCCTCAACAGGAAACAAGGCTAAACTTCTATTCCCGTTCAAAAGACCGTGGAGAAGTTTGAACTGGTCGATAGGGGGAACCTTTTATACATTTTGAATTTTTCTCTCCGGATTTCTAAGAAGAGATGGTATCCTTACTTGCAATATCTACATTTGGATGAATATCTTCCTCTTTGTTGTTATTACCATAGCAATTAACCTTCTTCTTGTGTCTGTCGATCCGGGTAATCTTCAGTGAAAATGAAACATTTATTTATGTATTTATATATTGAGGGAAATCCGTGTTGAATGCTAAACAAGCGCATATTTTGGTTATGAGGGCCTCTTTAGTAGGCCCTTTTCTTACAATGATGTTCACCCTGTACGAGGCCAAAGATCCACTCGAGGTAGAAGATTACAGAGTAAGAAACACGGTTTATGGGAATATATGGGGAAGATAACGTTTGACAGGTTATGAATGGAGTGATCGGGAAAGCATCCAGTTCTACAACGCAGTGGTTTGTGGAAAGAAGCTTCTCGAGTTGAACTTACTATAAAATATAAATTGAATGACGATGGTTCGCTACAATGTGCGTGGCATGGCGGATTTTAGTTGAGAAGATTGGTGGAACTAAGAAATATAGTTTGTCTAAACACTTTCCATGGAAATAGCGATAGATCATGTAGAGGCTTGCAATATTTCATCTGTAAAAACGTGGGTAGAAGAGTGGAAAATAATTTTTATCACCCACAAAACTTAGTATCATATAATAATTATGTTTGTCTCTCCTTTCATTAATTTCTTAGTTCGCACTATCGTTACGTCCTGCCAATACCTCATAAATAATGAACTATTCCGTTTTGATAGCGTCAAAAGACATATCAGAGATGCTACTTAGTTTCAGTGAGAAAATGAAGGAAAGAAAGATAGTAAGAAAGAAATATAGAAAGAAGGGAAGATAGAAGTGTTTAACGCCTGTTTTAGTGAAATAAAAAAAAATGTTGTCAATGTCAATTTTTTTCATTTGTACCCACTTCTTAAAGTGGCGACCAGGATTCATATTTAGGATTGCTATTGCAATATTTTTTTTTTTTAAAGTTGTTAAGCTCAAATATTTATCGGTGTCATAGGGGGCGTTCTCTGGATATTTTATTGTCGTAGAACTCGCTTTGAGCTTATTTAATCCTTAACTTAAGAATTAAAATTCATCGGAAAATGAAAATAGGTAAACCGTGAATCTCTATCTATAAAAGGCAGGATGGGTGTGTGTGTGTGTGTGTGTGTGTGTGTGTGTGTGTGTAACGAATGCACGGCCCTAATTTTCGACGGATTTGCACCAAAATTTACATGCTCTTGCTCCAAGTTAGCGTGAAGGCCAAGACCGACTTTGCATTTCCCAAATCCCATCGATAGTGGAAATAATCGATTTTTCTTGCTTCTACGGCAGTTTTCATGTAGTTTGCGGCCATTTTCTACTGGCCTGAGTGAGAGCCAATAGGTGGCTGCCACGAATAGGCAGAAAGATTCTATTGGCCAGCGTGAGAGCCAACAGCTGACTGACACGAATGTTAGCTATCATGCTAGCATGCAAAAAAAAAATCGATAGCTGCATTCGTCACACGTGGGAAAAATTTAAATCTGCATGGCACTTTATTCCAATTGGCTCATTCGCTTGCTAAAACTCAACGTTGATTCTGATTCTGCAGAACTGGGGTGGATGTGAAAAAGTATGTTATTAACATTCTTTTTTCATTCGGTTTTTCCACTTACGAGTCCTTTTTTAAAGCTGATCGTTTTGTGTTCATTTTGTGTTCATTTTGTTTAGTTCTTTTTTCGTAACAGATTTAATGTTTACTATAGAGCTTAGAAAAAATTCTCAGTGTGAGATAGGCATGAAGTAAGGCATGTAGCAAAATCAGCACGGCAAAGGGTACTCTTTTAAAGGCAAGTGATAGCGATTGCTGTATGAGTCGTACGATTTTTGAATCAAGCACGGGCAACGCCGGACCATGCTGCTAGTACTATATGGGAGGCATTAATAAATAAAGCGAAGTAACATCAACAAATCAACAGCAGCAGTAATAAAAATAAAGAGGCGGAGGTAAATGCGGTCAAGCGTGAAAGCAGCAATAGCAAGAGAAGAATCAGTAGCAGCCAGGCAGGAAGATTATTAGGTTCAAGCCTTCTTGTTTGAGGCTCTAGGTTGGTTTTTATATCAACATTGCTCAGGGCGTCTATCTGGCATTTTACATTTTTAAGAAAAACTTTTGTTGAATTACAGTGTAACCCGGATATAAGAGAGTTGTCGGGACCGGAGAAGAATTCTCTTATATCCGGGTTTCTCTTATATCCGGGTTTGGTCTATTTTGTTTAGGTAAGTATGGGAATACTTCATGTAACGCTTTTTACGTACAGAACACTAGTTTATTTAACAGTTATAGACATAAAAAACACAGACAAAAATACATTTTCAATCAGTTTTCAAAATAATTCAATCAAAAATGACTTTTTCTTAAAAAAGTCAGTCATTTTTGATTGTACAGAAATCTCTTTGTTAACAACATGAACACTCATAGAGTCCGTAAATCATTTTCAATGCGCCATCAGGATTACTGGTTTTTGCTTCAAAGTAGGCTTTCAGAGTTTCAAGCGCATTCAATGCAGCCAGAGAATTTGGCACTGGTTTGTCACTTTCAGAAACTTCAGAACTTACGCTTTCAGCATCATCGTCTTCGTCAAAATCTTGATCATCCGATTTTATACCACGTGTGATGTCCGTGTCAGTCAGTTCTGCATAACATTGTGTACGGTCGTCGAAGCTGATAAATTCGTCAAAATCTGTTTGCCGTGGTTTTGCCGACTTACCAACAACTACAGCTTGCTTTTCACTGCCGTTTGTGAACTGAAGCATCGTGAGTCTGTCTTTGGGAACTTTTGTCCCATTTGACTGTTCGTCGCCGGCAAATCGCAAAGATCCAGACGGCATGGCTTTGCAGAAAATTCCCGTTTCATCACAGTTCCAAAAATGTTTGTCATCCATTCGTTGGCAGAACCGTGATCTGCTGACGTTGATTCGCCGTGAAATTTTTTGAACGAAACGTTATTGGCCTGCTTCCAGTGCATGAGCCAGCCATTGCTCGGTTCAAAATCAACTTCAAGATTTACGGCCAGTTGTGATGCTTTCTGCCTGATGACATGATCGGTGACGGTAGCTCCATGAGCACATGCTTGCGTAAACCATTGTGTAAGCGCTTCGTTAACGTCCTTGTGCAAGGATTGGCGCTTTCGTTTGCGATTATTGTTTCCGTTCATTTGCATGCAAGATCTGAGATCGTCTTCTTTCTTGAGAATTTTTGCTGCTGTTGAATAACCGATTCCGTACTTTTTGGCTGCAGCGGCCAGTTTGAGTTTCTTCACTTTGACATCGTCGATGAGCTCCAACTGTTCAGAAATGCTCAGAGTTTTTCGTTGAGACGCCGACGCCGACATCACTAATTGCAATGATCGCAAGCAAACTGTTTTCAGTAGCAAAATTAACAAACAGACAAACTTCTGACTCAACAGAACAGTGGGTAAAGTGAAAGTGCTGTCCAGTAAATGCAACGACAAGCAAAGTCGGCAAAAAAGCGGGCGGCGCTACCCTTAGACACACAAGGCAAAATCATAAGGTAGAGGGTGTCTCCTACAGACACAGATTGGACACACCGTGTCTCTAGACTAGTCAAGATTGTCATTGAACTTCACTCTCTCTCTAACTGACCTCTGTTTGACCGACTTACGACATCACACTGTCACTCAAAACGAACTCTCTTATATCGGGTAGGACGGGACCAGCGAAAATCTCTCTTATATCCAGGTTTCTTATATCCGGGTCTAATTTATATACATTAACACAGGCCCTAATTTGGGACCAGAGAAAATCTCTCTTATATCCGGGTTTCTCTTATATCCGGGTTACACTGTATTTTAACTTCTAATCAATTCTAATTCTATATATCTTCCAAATGTCCTTATTTGGTCATATATCGAATGTCAGTCCTTTCTTATCCCATCCATCATCCTTTATTTCCAGTCATTGTCTGCCAACTCCTCTGGTTTTCGCTAAATGTCTGTTTTCATGCTTTCCTCAACGGTTATCTTATCGATCAGTGTATTCATCTTGCACATTTCAGTATAACCCATGCCAGGCTACTTTGGGCAAGAGCATTAGGTGGTTATCTGGATGGACCTCAAATCCACACTTAATCGCTTAACATAATCGCACGTTCACGACGAGTAGCGTCTAAAATCCTATACTTAATATGAATTTAAGTAATGAGAATGTACATAGCGTGATTAAATCTATTAACGCCAAGCAATACTGTCGCTACTGATTTAACATAAGAATAGCTCTGTAATTAAAGATGAAAAGATTCTGAGTAAGATATGAGGTTGAAAGTGTTCTGGAAGAGATAATTAGTATCACTTTTGAAATATTAGGGTGAGTCATAAAATGATATCCATTTTTGGTTATCAACTTCATTCTCCAAAATGACACAATTTGATCATTATAAGTTCACCGTTATTTGCAGCGACTTGTCAATTATCTTCGATACCTTTTGAGAAAAATCTACAGGTTCTGATGTGAAAAGGTTTTCGACAAACTCTTTAAGCTATTTTCCAACAGAGAATGTTTTTTCCCAATCAAAGCGTTTTGAAGCGACGGAAAAAGGTAATTAACGGTTGGTGCAAAGTCAAGTAAATATGGCGATTGGGTTTGAACAGACCAAACGAATTCCTATTTTTTGCGTTATTCTTGCTGTATGCGGCCTTGAAATGTCATGACAAGGACTAATAGTTGTGCCTTTAACGAGCGCAGGGCGGTTTCGATCAAATCTTTTAGGCGCCATACAGCCGCTGAAGATATGAATGTAGCGTTATATTGAGCTTTAAGAACTAAAGATGAACAATAACCGACTACACGCACAACATTAACTTTCTTGCATTAAGATCAGCTATTCAGATTGATTTTGGATATTTACCCTTGGCAATCCACTGCTTTTTGCGTTAAACCAGTGTTTTCTCGCCTTTTTTTTCAACGAGCGCCCCCTTTTGGCACAAACACTTTTGTCACCCCATCATGTCAAATTAAAATTCTAGTATTACACTGAATTCATTTTTCATAGCTAGATAACACTTAGATATTAGCTCAAAATTTATTTTAATATAGTTTTCATTTCTATTATAAATGCCACTGGGAAACACTGCGTTAAACAAATTCATTCTTAACTACCACGAATGATATATATATATATATATATATATATATATATATATATATATATATATAATTCTCTATATGTCCCTTGTTATTTATGTCTTAATGAAAAATTTGAAATCATTAGATTAAATCAAAGAAATGAACTCACTGTTAATTGTAAACATAGCTATAAATTCAACTTAGGCTGTGTTACTGTATGTTTAGTATGTTATTACTTTTATTATGTGATAATCCTCCTATCTACGTAAATATATGTGGGTATACGTATATTATGTTGCTTGTGTATGCGCATGTGTGTATATATTTTTATTGATAGATGTATATATATGTATATGAATTTATATATATATATATATATATGTGTGTGTGTGTGTGCGTGTGTGTGTATATATATTTGTATTTTTATGTACTTGTATGTGTATATATGTTTATGTGTATGTAGGTATATATATATATATATATATATATATATATATATATATATAGTTGAA
Organism: Acanthosepion lycidas; assembly: GCA_963932145.1. Taxonomy (NCBI): domain Eukaryota; kingdom Metazoa; phylum Mollusca; class Cephalopoda; order Sepiida; family Sepiidae; genus Acanthosepion; species Acanthosepion lycidas. Next base: position 36,814,315 of record OZ010609.1, on the reverse strand, counting down.
TGCATGTATGTTTGCGTGTATGTATATATAAATATATTTGTACTTGTTATATATTTGGGTATACATATATATGTTTGTAGTAATGGTTGTTATATATGTGCTTATTTATATATTTAGGCGCTTGTATATGTATGAATGTGTGAGCTTATGTACGTATGTGCATGTGCGTATATATATATATATATATATATATATATGTGTGTGTGTGTGTGTGTATGTATGTGTGTGTGTTTGTGTGTGTGTGTGTGTGTGTGTGTGAAGAATATAGAGAAAATAGGAAAGAACTCGTTAGGTAATTAATCCAAAGTTCTTTAGTATTTTTGTTATTATTTTTTAAAAATAGTGCTCGAATACAAAAGTAGAGCATAAATATAATTATTTATTTAAAAATATGATTCCAACACGCTACATAAGAGTTCTCATGTTTCAAAACAAGACCCGAAAACTTCAATATAATTATTTGAATTAAATTGAATTAAAGTACTAAGCTCTGTTCCAACTTCAAGCGAAATTTTTTTTTTTAATAACTTATATCTGAAATTTACGTGTTTTATAAGCATATTCATTATTGAAATCAAAATTTCTATGGTAGCGGCTAGAGCAATTGTTTAAAGAAAAAGGGGCGTAAGGTGTTAATAATTTGTATCAATATCTCAGTTACATTCAACAGATGTTAAGTCAGGGTAAGGTTGGGGTGTCTAGTCTGGTTAAGAGTCTATGGAGATTTATTTATTTTTTTTTTTATTTTATTTTTTATTGTTTTGAAAGGGTTTTGTGTATATAAAAACTGTTGTAAATCGCTAACATTTTTTTTTGACGACTTCATACAGGGTTATCTTTTTTTGTAGGGCATTTAAACTATTTATTAGGACTATGTATTTTAAAAATTATTTTATTGTTTGTTTGTTTTTATGCTAATTATTCAATGTAAAAATTTGATGATGCCGGCAAAAAACCGTTAACTAATGTCTATGGTTTAATAGATTTTTATTATTTAGAAACTTAATAATGTGTAGTTTTTCATGTAGGCATGAAGGGCATGGGTGATCCCAAGTTTTACAAGTTCTAGTTTTGTTTATGATTTTCCATTTTACTTTTGGTGTTTTATTCATTTCCTTCAAATGCCAAAAATATTTAGATAGAGATGTCTGATTTCTTTTATTTATATTGTCGAAAGAGCACTTATGCTGTCTCCATCTGGCTTTAAATTCATTCTTCGTAGACCCAATGTATATCATATTAGTATTAGGACTCTCAGTGGATGAGATAGTACATTGGTATACCACAGATTTAACGCAGCATTTATTTTCCAATGGGCAGTCTTCTGGGTTTCTACAATCACATAATTTTTCACTATTTTTCTCTAATTTAAGTGTAGATTTTTTATTAATACTATTCAGGCATGGGGGTTTGTTCATGATTTTATTATTGTGTTTTTTTATTATACTTTCTAGATTTTCAGTGCAGCTGTAACTTAATTTTAGGGTGTTTTTCTTAAATATTTTACTAAGTCTACTATTGGTAGGAAAGTGTTTTTTAATTAAAGCTAGGAATTTCTATCCTAGCTTAATGCTAACCATTTGGTTGAACGGTCGGGGGTATACCAAATGTTTTTTCTTTTCCTGTTTTTTTTCTGGTTAGTACAATTGTTTCTATAATTGATGTTAGCATTTTTTTATCCACTATTTTTTAGGGCAGCGTTATAAAAGTTACTGTGTTGTTGGAATATTTCTTTGTTAGCGGAGTTAATGCTGATTCTATTCTCTATTGATAAGGGTATATGTTTAATTATGGATGGAGGGTAGTTTGACTTCGGGTGTATATATAAGGGGCTAGTATTTAGGTTTTTTATAAGGTTGGTATATGTTGTTAGTTAAGTCTAGAGTTACGTCGAGGAAGTTTACCCTTTTCAATTTAGTAAAGACTGTTATTTTAAGGTTAGATTTTTAAATTCACTAAATATAATCTTTCTAATTTTCTCTATCTTAAAATTAGTAGAACTCCTCACTACCATGAGCCCGTCATCTCTATACAGTCCGATGTCCTTAATATCTATTTCACGGTGCGCGGTCACGTTGTACAATATTAAAAGACCAACAAGGTCAGAAGACTCTGCAGAGTCTAAAGATCCCATAGTGATGTCAAAATGGTCATTATTTTTTTTATCCATTGGTCCCCATTATGAATGAGGACAGATTTTTTTGCACTGAGAATTATATCTATTTCTTCCTTTGTCAGGTTAGAATACACAGCGGCAAACTCCAGGGAAGTGGTGAATAGATCCTTCGATATTGACGGGTAGTAATCGACGATATCGAACTGTAATAGGGTGAAATCAGGTTTATTTTCAATATTGGTAAACCAGTTGATGACATCTTTGGTATTGATTTATAATTTTAATCCAAGGTGGTTTTTAATTTGGCAAGTAATTCTTTCCAGGATTCTTTTGCTGATCTTACCTATGTCGGGTCGGGTAGGGTTAATTATTTTTGTAGTAGGGTTTTCCATAAAATCTTGTTTGTGGTCTTTAAGAGTTATGTAGAATTCCTTTTCAGCAAGGTTAACCAGCTTGCAACAACAACATATGGTTAATAGCATTAACAGAGCTAGTAAAAAAAAAATTACTGATAAATTAAAAATTAGCGATAGAGTAGGCAAACTTGTTGAAAAGAAATTTGGGTGTGTTTATTTATATGTATGTGTGTGTTTATGTTTATATATGTATATGTTTTTATATATGTATGTATATATATATATATATATATGTGTGTGTGTGTGTGTATGTATGTGTATGTGTGTATATATATATGTATCCATATACATACGTATATTTATTTTATTTTTTATGTTACTGTGAAAGTTGATATATTTATGTATATTACTATGTGTGTGCATATGCATATGCGTATATGTATATGCATGTGTTTATGTATGTATATAGGTATATATATGTGTGTGTGTATGTATATGTGTATATATATGTATGTGCGTAGCTATATTTTAGTATGTTTGTATTTGTAGTGATGAATGTGTACGCACGTACGTATGTATGTATTTTTTTACTTATTGTTATATATTTGTACTCGTGTATGTGTACTCATGCGTATATAAGTGTATATATATATATATATATATATATATATATATATATATATATATATATATGTATATATATATATTAAGTTGGTGCAAAAATAATGACGTAATAATGTCGTTTTTTGACGTTAAAAATACGTCAAAAAACGACATTATTACGTCATTATTTTTGCACCAACCTAATATATATATATATATATATATATATATATATATATATATGTGTGTGTGTGTGTGTGTTGATGAGTTTTCTCCTTTATATATTAGATAGTTTTATTTTAAGTGTTATATTTTGCTTTGACATTTGAATTTGGTGTTTTCTTATGTGTGTGTATGTGTATATATTTATTTTTCTATTAATTTCTATATATTTTACGGTATTTTTTCTTTATGTTGTTCATTGACAAATATTTGTTTTTCTATTCTATATTAAATTTTATCTATTGAACCATTTTTCATCTATATATATTTGCTTGTGGAAGTTATATTTTAATAGTATGTTTGAATTCGTTTACTAACATTTATAAATTTGAATATTTCTTTGTGTGTAGATGTGTGTATGATCGCTTATATATGCCTTTCATTGTATGTATATGTTGACGGTTTTTTAAGAGTCGTGGGCATCTATTTCCTGTTTTGTTCGCGTTTTTGCGTGTTTATATATCTAGATATATCTACGTGTTTGTGTATTATAATCTGATTGCGTATGTATTGTCTTTTACAAGATTTCATCCTCCCCTGCCCGCATCATCACTTCGAATATATCTAAACTGTAGCGAAGCTTAGAACAACATTAAATTTTAACATTTATTCTAACTGAATTTTTGGCCTTTCAATAAAAACAAAATAAATAACAAAACATAGTTTTTCTACAGCTTTAAATAATTTTATATTTTTTTAAACTTAATAAAATAAAATAATTAAAAATTACATTAAAATTTAAAATTGGTATTTTTTAATTTTTAATTTTATAGTAAAATTTAATATTAATTAGAATGAATTCTATTTTAGTCTAATCCTAACATTAAATCATTAACTATTATAACCAAGGTTCGTTGTCAAGGTTTTTGAATTCTCATCTACTTGTATTTTGATTGGTGATTGTAGCTTATGTAACAGCGTTTCCCCAAGCGAGGGATGTTTGATTTATGTGAACCTTTTAAAACCCTTTATTCTATATTTAACACAATCACTTGATAAGGCACCAGAAGTGTTAAAACAAAATGACTATTTTTGAAGTGATTTTACAATACATTTATGTTATAATTTTCGAATAAATTATATTTTTTTTACTCTGTATTGAGCACTCTTTTAAGAATAGTATTTATTGGTTATTAGAATTTATTCCGTATACACCAATCCTATACTTATATATATATATATATATATATATATATATATATATATATATATATATATATATATATACATATATATATATATATATGACGAAATATAGTCTTAAGGTGTGCTATATTTATGGGATAAAGTGCTCAATATCAGAGATAGAGCGTATGTAAATATAAAAGTGAACATAGAAGTCAACACTCTGTTTCATGCATGAAACAGACTGTCGCCTCTAGGTGTTGACTTCTATGTTCACTTTTATATATATATATATATATATATATATATATATATATATATATATATATATATGCGTCATTACAATTGGTTCCAAACAACGGATATTACTTATGACTCAACTTATTACACTTTTCATATTTCCCCCACTATTTTTCAGACTTGAAAATACATTTAATTTCGGCCTTGTGCCACATCTAAGCTACTCTTAGAAAATCATCGATCTTCAGTGGCGTTATTATATTGCCGTTAACCACCAGACAGGAATTAACTGAACTATCAAACTCATTTCGTTTTCCCTTTTCTTTTTTTTTTTTTTGCCATTATGTAATTTTGACCAAATTTCCCGCCTTATTGCCTTATTCAGAAGTAGAGAATTTACTTTCCCCTTTTAAAAGATATCTGGATAATAAAATCATCATTCATTGTCAATTATAGAATTTCTATTTTTCTTTTTTGGGGAGAGATACTAATTCTTAATGAGCTGCCAAAACTTTGAGGATAATGTTTCAGTCAGAGTGTCAAAAGCCAGAAGAAAATAATGATTTGTTTTCGTGAACTCTGTGTCAGATTATATTTTTTGAAATAAAAATGTGACACTTCTATACTTCAAGAAGAAATAATACTGTATAGGCTGCAAAAATATGAATTATCGGTAAAACTCAATATATTTAGACATTGATATAAATCATATTTCATTTGCCACGTAACCTCTTGTCATTTGTTCATATATTTTTCGCGAATTTATTTACTCATCGCTTGATAAATTTCGTTTAATCTTTCTCTCTTTCGCTCAAATAAATGAATATAAAAAGGATGTGAACAGAATTTTGTTATTTTCTCATAAATTATTTTCAACGGCATCTAAAGAGATGTGTAGGGCTCATTGTCTATTTTTGAGCCCTACGTAGAATGAATAGTCAATAAATTTATTATTTTTTGAGAAAACTCCGCTAAATTTAACCTAGGTCATAGCACCACATGCTTCTTATACAAGTGGGCTAAAACTTCTAAGCATTGTACTAAGCTGATTGGTTGATTGTCGCTAATAGGTTAAGGTTGATCATTAATTTACAGATAATTCGATTATTTTAAAAGAAAAGAAATTCAAACTTTCTGATATCACTTTATTTTAAAATAATTCTAAGAGTTTCGCTACATTTGTTTTTATAAGATTCTGTAAAGTAATAAAAATATTACATTATCTCTAATAACAGTTTTGCCATTTTAATATCTAGAAAAAAAAGATTGACTTGGATAATAATAATAATAATAATAATAATAATAATAATAATAATAACAATAACAAAAACAATAATAATAATATCATACATAGTATTTTTATATGAGCATAACATGTCTGTTGAAAACGAAAATACTTGTTACAGACTCAAATAATAATAATAATAATAATAATAATAATAATAATAATAATATTTCAATGTCCTTGTATTTGACATATCTTTGAAGATATTCAAAAAGCTGTCAAAATACAAGGACCTTGAAATAGAAATCTCGAAGATGTGGCATATGGGAACATCAAAAATCCCTGTTGTAGTTGGAGCCCTAGGACCGGTTGGAAAAGATTGCAGTAGACTAATTGAAGGGATTCCTGGAAGTCCATACCGCAAAGAGATACAAAAAATTGTTCTGACAAGTACAGCCCACACTTTACGAAGGGCTATATCTATTTAATTTTCTTTTTGTCAGTGCAAAGTGTCATGATGCCATTTCTAACCTTAGGTCCCTGGGTGGGACCCGGAAATAAATGTGTAAACGCCAGAAATCAAAGAAAATAATAATAATAATAATAATAATAATAATAATAATAATAATAATAATAATAATAATAATAAACAGAATGTGCTTTTTTATTGACATAACAGTCTCTGCAGATTGTAATGTATGTTTGAACATCTTCAAAAAAAACAAAACAAAAAAAAAACAATCAAAATACAAGGATCTTGAAATTGAAAGCTAATAAATGTGGTACATGAGGACATCAATAATTTGAGTTGTAATTGGATCCATCGGATTGATTTGAAAAACGTCCTCATAGACTGATTGAAATGATTCCTGGTAGCCAATGCCTTAAATAAATACAAATGATTGTACTTAAAGCTCACACTTTATTAAGGGCTTTATCTATGTAAAACATGTGTGATCTTAGTTTTTATCTGCCTATATCTCTCAGATGAGCTGTTATGTCTATTTACATTATTCCAATTTTTATCCTCATCCTCATTGCTATATTCACAACGTTTCGGCCGTTGTACGCTCCGAACTTATTCATATGATTGGAATTTCAGACCGAACCCTTTATTTCATGCACCGGCGTAGACTATTCTAGTTCCACGTGCCATTCCTCTTCTGGATGTCTCAGCTCTCCAAATTTTTTGATTCACCACTGCTGTAGCCTGGTATTGAACTCACAACTCGTTGGTTAGATCCAGTCACTGGATCTAACCAACGCCTTTATTCACTGGGACATTTGAATGCGGCAATGAAGATGAGAATAACAGTCCAAATAATGTAAATAGGTTTTCTTTTGTTTGTCGTTTATTTTTTATTTTTTTTTTGTTTTTTGTTTTTTGTTTTTAAAAAAAAGAACAGAAAGATCGGTGGACAATGTCATGATGAAATTTCTGACCTTAGGTCTCTGGTTGGGACCCGGAAGGAAATGTGTACGTAACAGAAATCCAATAACAATAACTAGTGGAAGAAGAGAGCGTTCTTTTTCTTTTTCAAGGTGATCTTTGTGAAATCGAACGCAGTAGGTACGCTAGTATTTAAACAGGGTACGGAGATTTCAGTTTTCGCGCCGATAGCTGCTAAGCTGCTCGCTCATTCATAAGCTTTAAAATAAATGTCTGTAAAAATAAAATGAAACGACTTTTGATACAAGCGAATAAAAAAAATAATATTAATAATATCATGTAGTTATTGATAGAAAAACTAATGAAATGAAAATTTCCATATCAGTGATGAAGGAAGTTAAATCATTCAGAGTTAAGCTCTTGATTAAATGTTTAGATTTTAGCTCCAAAAATGTATATTTTGACGTACCAACATCAGTCATCATAATCCACGAATCAATGCATCATAAAAAATATTATTTTTTTGAGAATTTGAATCACGTTTGAAATAAACTTCAAGTTTTTTATTTATTTGATAAATCAAATTTGCTTTTCTTTGCGTTTATTTTGGAAATTATTTCTAAAACAACTCATTTCATTACTTTATTTTATTGTTTCTCTTTGGTTTGTTAGCAGTGTTTACTTTTATTAAATTAAATTAGGTTGGATTTATGAAACGAAAGCGAAGATTAAGAGGCATAATAAGCAAGGAGAAAACAAATTGCGTCGGTCTATCTATCTATCTGTCTGTCTGTCTGTGTGTCTATCAGTGTGTTCAGTATCTACCTAGCTCTCTATCTAGACTGTGCAGATCTTTTTCGCTCTCTATCAATGTATCTCACAAAGTTCAGACACATACATACATACAGAAACATATACATGTTCTAAGCCTCACACATAAAGAAGAGCAATAACTGATCATTTTTGTTGTGGAAACACATTTCAACTTATAAAACTAGAAAAAAAAATTAGATTCTGCCTTAATTTCTGTGCAGTTGAGGCCCATAGAAGTGGTTTATGGAAGAAGATGATCCATGTTCAGATCGTCCAAAAACCTCAGCCCCTGATGGTAAAGTTGATAACATTCACCGTTTTGGATGACAGACGTCTTACAGTCTTGCAGATAGCTAAATCCATGGGAACTCGTTCTGGTTCGGTTTATGTTGTTTTAACGGGTATGAGCGAGCTGTCTTGCAAGATACATCCCGAGAATGCTGGCACTCGAGCAGAAGCTGAAAAAGGTTGACATTTTCCTGATTTGCTTCCAGGCTGACCCTGAGAATTTTCATCGCAGATTAGTAACTCAAGATGAAACCTCAGTTTCCCACTTCGAACCTGAGACAAATATTCATAGCAAACAGTGGAAACACTCTGGATCCTCATCCGCGAATAAGTTCAAATAGGCAATGATGGCTATTGTATTTTTTTATCAATTTATGAAGAAATAAATGTGAAAACAATTTTTTATTCATAAATTTATAAACATTTATAAAGCAATTCTTATTATTTACCATTTTATAAAGTTTGAATATACAAGTCCAATGATATACAATTTAATAAATAATTAACACTTATTTTTGTTGTCAATTTTCAAGAACAAAGAAAATTCATTTTCATATTTTGGCTTTATTACAATTCGAATCATCGCTTTTTAAAATAATAAACATCGCAGAAGAGTGAAGGTAATATTAAAAAAAAAACGGTGTCATGAGGAAATATGTCCTTTTAAGAGATAACTTTATTGCCGGCACGCTTGTGCTTGTTAGCCAGACCTTATTTATCAATCGACCATGTGATGTTCAGATAATTTCATAAGGTTTAAATTTTTAAATAATATATACACTAGAAATTTTAAGAGAAGGACATTCTGTAAAACCTACGACACAGGGACTTCACTGTCATCGTCACAGGTTACTAGGCCATGACAGATCGAATCCCGGGTATAAAGAGTAGGACCAGTTCAGCGCACACTGTGTTTCATCTAAAAACTCCACTGCACAGGCACGAGGGAGACGTTCGCGGCAGAGGAACGCCAAAGAAGCGATTCAAATGTTGTCTGAAAAAATCCTTTGATGCCTGTCATTGACCATTGCCAATGGTCAATCTTAGCGTCTCATCATCAACCATGATGTCTCCTTATTTAAAAATACCTGTGGGGCCGCTCTCAGGGACAAGAGGCAGAGGAGGAAGTATTGCAACGCCATGAACTCGAGCCCAGGCCAGACTTTCAGCTGCACCTCTTGCGACCATATATGTCTGTCCCGCCTGCAAACGACGCTTACAGACTCCCTCATGATCTTTGTTTTGCGAAGCCAAGCCAATATGATGACACTAGAAATATGAAAAAAAAAAAAGAAAAAAAAAAAGACACAACCAAGAAATGTTAATATCACAAATAATTTTTCACGGAATTAAATTCTCTCAGGATATTAATTTTATATTAGATATCAGTCAATCACTTAAGTGTCATACACATTTGGGTGATCATGTCTGTTTCGATTTAGGACTGACTAGTTGCTGTTACTTTTTGCAGTACACTGGTTGCCAACCAAGGCTATAGGACATAGTCTGTTCTGGGTTAAATAGTTATTAGACGTAAACATTTAAAATCTAATTAATTTATTAAAGTATCTAAATGTAACATTATTAAATCCTTGTTTTATTTTCATGATAATGATATATGTTAAACCAGTCAGGGACAACATTTTTCGAGCAGAGGGATGCATGGTCTATGGTTCATCACAAGTAATGTACTAAAAGATTCAAATTCATTTTTCGTAGAAGATACATCAGTTATTTTCCCTGCAGGAGACCATATGCGCAAGCATATATATTAGAAATAGGAAAAAAATTGATTTTTTTTAATATAATTAAAAAAAAATCAAGTTTTGGTATAATATTATCACCGATGACAGTGTGATTAACACATGTCGCTGCCTGTGATTTACTTTTAATTGTAATAGAAATCATTGAATAAATTTTCATTTAAACATGAATTATTGATATTTTCTGTTCATAAATTTGGACATTATTAATTCAAAGAACTGATTTATAAAATATAAATATTTGTTATAGGGATTTATTAACATAGCTTAATTATTTCAATATGACATAAGTATGAGGCATCCAGTGAAGATTGAACTCAATATTCAGTCGTAATTAAATCTACCATGACAAGCTCCCTAAACCTTATCCCAGGTCGGAGTGCCCAAATGATTCTGTAGGAGTAAATCAGATATAGCATAAACCCGAAAATATGGACAACACAGTAAGGATCGAACCCACAAATCAGTCTTAAATGATCTAATAAATCAAACTTACTAACCATTACACGTCGAAGTAACTCTATGACTATTTGTTATAGTTTAACACAGTTACAGGCAAATTGCGGCCCTCGGGATGCTTGAGGCCTGTTTGGTCTTTCTGAATTGAGGCTTAATTTCATTCGTAAAATATCGTTTCTTAAATCGTTTCTTTTTATTTTGTTCTCCCTTGTTCCATCACACTCTTTCAAACATAATCATATAGACGGTGAGAAGACAAATTGTCGTCTAAATCACACAAAAATGACAATAACACTGACATCACATTTTGACATATATTTACCAAAACTACATAAAAATATCTTGAAATACTGAAGAGTAAATTTTATTCAATAAATTCGTCATTGGCTTCTCCAGACGACCGCGGAATCTCCTATAACTCTTCTGAAAGGACTCCGGTTTTGAGTTGGTGAATGCTGTCATAATCCTTGCATTCAGATCATATTTGGTGTTACAAGGAATTTTGTTGGTCTCTCGACTGGGTTCTCCTGCTTGTGTCGCATGGTGCAGAGTCTTGTTGCCAAAATACGGTCTTCCAGCAGTCACCCGCCACCCACTTGACGCAGGGCAGCGCTATCTCAACAAAAACCTTGATGTAGACCTCCGTGGTTAGTCTTAGAATCTTCTGCACTGTCCTCAGATTGACACCCAATCATTCTGAAATATTCGAATTGGAGCTTCTGGCGCGAATGTGAAGCAGTACAACTGACATTTCCAAATTTCTGTTGGGTTGAATAGCGTCATGGTGTTTTTTTCCTCACAGACAATGCCCAGCTGACAATACTATACTGTACAAGATCATTGACAAGGAACCCCATTGGAAAATTCGTAAACTTAAGGAATCAGCACATATGCTGGGCCACAAAAATCTCCTGAGCCGACCAAGCATAGAAATAAATACAATATACAGTAATAAGGAGTGCCAGAGAAAAGCGATAACAACAACAAAGTTGCAATATGAGCTCTGGTAAAAACATGCAATGCTAACAGTAAAATTGCAATATGAGCACTGGTAAAAATGGTTGCTGAAGACATTAGGTTTATAATAATAATACCCAGAAATTCATACACAAGGACACATGGCACAGTGGATAAAGGCGTTGGTTAGGTCCAGTGACAGGACCCAAAGATATGTGAGTTCAATACCCGGTTAAGGCAGTGGAGAACTTTCAGAGGGAAAATTAATAGGAGATAACTGATAGCTGACATCTATGGAACTAGAACAATCTAGCCCAGTGAGTGAAATAAAGGGTTCAGTCCGACATTCCAACCACCTGAAGAAGGCCGGAAAGCGCACAACGGCCGAAACGTTGTAATAAATATGGCGACAAAGATGAGGACAATAGTCCGAATAATGTAAATAATGTACTATACTGTACAGTACACAAAATAAAAAACAAACGTCGCGTATGCGCGAAATTAAAAAAATAAAATGGCGACAATTTGCCCATCGCATCCTGCACATAATTATTAAGAACGATGTCTTTTGAATTTTGTAAACATTCTGTAAAAGTAACGCTTTCATCATTTTAAACTATTGGCGATTTTCTCTAAGGAAGATCATACATGCAAATAGCTTTTACTTTCGAAACAGGAAACATTCATAATCATGTTTTTTCTCCGAAGAAGACTTATATGTTTTTATTTTCAAATGAATAAATTAAAAATAAGTTACACGCAGCGACATGTGTTATTCCTGATAATATTATACCAAGACTTCATTATCACTGAGCAGCTTTTTCCCTCGGATTTTGGAGAACTCCTAAGGGCACGTTTCCCCGATCACTGCTATCGTAATCTGTCCAACTCTAGGGTCAATCCTTATCTTCACCACATATCCGCATAAACTGTGCCTCTTACTCTGTAACACTCTACCTCGAGTGACTCTTGGACCTTGCATAGGATGAACATCGTAATCACACAAACCATAAAATTTTCACCAAACGCATACTAAATCCTTTCTTGAATGGACAACCATATTCGATTTAGCCTGTTCACTCTCACAAGGCATTCTCTGCGTTACTTTGGACTTTTGTGAATTCTCTATTTTTCATCAACAATATCTAATATCTCCAAAAATGGTGTGATATCTTCATGAAGGTGAAGAGACATGCAATTGTCTGCTTTTGTTTGGTTTCTCTCAAACTTTATGGAGAATCCATTTTTTCAGTTTAGGCCAATGCTTGCCATTAACGCGCTTTTATTCACCTTTTTCCGACAGTTTCGTGCTTAAAAAATGTCAATCACAAAGAAATAGACGCGAGGTATTTTTTCTACGCAACATGTTATCAACATGTTACACGCACAGTTTTCATATCGTTTATCTTTTATGTTTGAAAACTTTTCTTTCAAGTTGTAATTAATTCGATAAAGAGCTCCTTTTGAAGATATAAAGTCTTAGATCTTCTACATGACTTACAATAAATTTTCATGCAACGGACAATCGAGACATTTTCTATAACATATCAATCGTTTTCAAATATGATAATAATCAAGGTACAAGTTACGGTGGATAAATCGGAGAATAATAAGCCCTCCGGTTAGAAACAACTTGCATGGAATTCTTTCAACAAAGAAGAATTTTAATAATAATAATAATAATAATAATAATAATAATAATAATAATACAGTGTCACCCGGATATAAGAGAGTTGTCGAGACCGGAGAATAAGTCTCTTATATCCGGGTTTATCTTATATCCGGGTTTGGTCTATTATATATACATTAACACAGGCTCTAATTTGGGACCAGAGAAAATCTTTCTTATATCCGGGTTTCTCTCATATCCGGGTACACTGTAATAATAATAATAATAATAAGAAGAAGAATTTTAAGAATTTTAAGAAGAATTTTAAGAAGAAGAAGAAGAAGAAGAAGAACCTGGAGGAGGAGAATCTGGAAGGAGCGAAGCAAAGAAGTGGAAAGATTTCAATGCAATCACATCTTGCGTAAATTAATAAAAGTTTCTATTTCTCGTTGATAATGACGACCGTTGTTGATTCTTTTGCAAGCGCGATTCGCTTTGACACCAAGAAACCGTTTACGAGACATTACACTTAAAGCGGGTGAATGTTTATTACTTAAGTGCTGTAGTAATGTTAGATAAAAAGGCATGGGCAATGTCTATAACGTGGCAAAAACTAATATGGTAACAAAAGTTGCCAGAATGGTTTCTTTCGAGACAATAATAAAAGAATGCAGGAATGGCGGGAAGAAATTGTTATGTGTCTGAATAACTTTTAGCATATTACTTGTTCTGCTAATATTCTGCCAAATGCTTATTCGACATTTAATGAAAAGCGTTCATTTTTTTCTCGCTAAAACCCGCTTGCGGTATTTCTTTTCATTAAACAAAGAAACAGGATGAAAATTCATGTTTTTTTCATTCATTAGTTATTATCGCCTGGAGTTTTACATTTATTTTCGATTGTGAAAGTTACTCAAGATCGTTATTCGTAACGAATAAATCTCTAAAGTGACGTCTGAGATTGATAGCTATGACCTATGTTTCGTAAGTTTATTCCGTAATTACAAGTAGGGTATCGCTTTTGTCAGAGTTTCGTAGGTAATATAGTTCTATAGCACTTCATTGCATTCGAACGAGTCGTTGAACGCAGTTTCACTGGCTGTTTCCGGCGGAATATATTGTTGTAGATAAATGAGCTGAATAAGGCTAATCTTGTTACTTGGAAGCTGAGTATTTTGAGTCAGGCAATATAGAATTATGAACAAAATCAGTGGAGTTACCATCAGCTTCATAGGGAAACGTGTGAATTCTAAAATTCCTCAGAAAAGAGAGTGGATGTTTGAAAAGATAAAAATGGCAACGGCATAATCTTTTTAAATCGAATAAAATCACATGTACGACAATCGTAAAAGGTTACTGAATAAGAAAATCTGAGCAAGATCGAGGAACAAAACTTGCAAAACATTAAGAAAATGAGGAAACTTGTCCAAAAAATTGCTATTAATTTTATTCGTCCGTTTCATTTTTAATGAACTTATATATATATATATATATATATATATATATATATATATATATATATATATGTTTAGATACATATACATTTCATACACACACACACACACACACATATATATATAATTTATTTTGTTTAAACGTTATTTTGATGGATACTCATATGCTAGTAGAAGCTCTGTTTTTTAATTAAACAGTATACATTAGTATTTAAAGAAAAACGTCAACAAAAAACAACTCTTTGTGTTGTCCACATGCTTTGACTGACATTTCAACCACTTGATGAACATTCATGAACGTTCTCAAATTTTGGACTTTGTATATAAACACGTGCAGTAAAATAAATCCTACATTGCGCATATATATATATATATATATATATATATATATATATATATATATGTATATATATATATATATATATATATATATATATATATATATATGTATGTGGTGGGATGGGTAAATTTTCGCCAAATTATTTTAAATTTCGCGCATGCTCGTTGTTTGTTTTTGATTTTGTCGACAGTATAGTAGTTCAGTTGGGCGTCGTCTGTAAGCCCAAAAGAGTACTATGGCGCAGTTCAGGAGGATACATAGGGTTCGGTAAGGCTTGGATGATATATTCAGTCAACGTCATAGTTTTTGGAGTTGATCACTAGCGATGGCATGATTCTGCCTCCATTCATGCTTTGTTGAGGTAGTGTTGCCTTGGGTTAAGTGGCTGCTGGAAGACCCTATGTCTGACAACAAGACTCTACTCCATGCCATACAAGCAGAAGAACCCAATCATAGTTGTCAGACAATTTCTGCAACATCATCCCGAAATCTGGCCACATAACTCTCCAAACTACAACCCCCGTGGTTATTAGGTTATTATGTGTAGGGCGCAGTTGAAGGAGAGAGAGAGAGAGAGAGAGAGAGAGAGAGAGCAACAAAACTCCCTGTAAATATATATATATATATATATATATATATATATGTTGTCATCGCTGTATCACAGCTCATCAGTGTGGCTAGACATACGATTGCCTCAAGCTGGAATCAAAACCCGACTGATTTGGCATCAGTCAGAGATTTTACCCCTGAACTATTAGCTCCTGGTAGAAAGGGAGGCGGATTTTTACGTACTTATTCTTGGATAAACACGTCAATGACCAAGAGGGCTCAATTCATAGAAGAGCATTGCAGTATTAGCAATAGTAGCATATTCGCGCTTTCCCTCAAGGGTGCTCGAACGGAATTAAATTTTCCGGAGACATATATAGTGCCATCTACATACAGACTGTTTCGCTGTATCACAACTCATCAGTGTGTCTAGACATCCAATTGCCTCAAGCCTGGATCTGAATATATATATATATATATATATATATATGAAGAAAAATATACGGAAAAAACAAACATCCTTATATGCAATTATGCTGTTTTAATGTTAATATAATGTCAACGGCGTACGTTTCGGTCTAGCAGACCATCTTCAGGACATATTCATAAAACATAACATTAGACTATATTTAATTCAACATAAAAAGACGATGGACATGAGAGTAATTAATATCCATCGTTTTTTCGTGTTGAATTAAATATAGTCTAATGTTAATTATGTTTTTGAATATGTCCTGAAGATGGTCTGCTAGACCGAAACGTCCGACGTTGACATTATATTAACATTAAAACAGCGTAATTGCATATAAGGATTTTTGTTTGTTTTTTCCGTATATTTTTCTTCATACTGTTGGATCTATATCCATATATTTGCTTACATATATATATATATATATATATATATATATATATATATATATATATATATATATATATATATATATATTATATATATATAAAGAGAATTACATGTAAATGTATTCGACATTATTTTCCTTTTAGATTATTTTTTTTTAACTTGAGTTGATCCCGTTTGTTTACTCAGTTTTTAAAGCAATACATGATATTAAATTCGTGGTAATTAATTTTAATAATTATTTTATTAATAAATTGTTAGCATAGTTCAATTAGTTCAATTACTCTAGTTTTAATCTCACTTAAATTGAACGATTCTTATGACCTCTGCAAATTGTAATGTTCAGCTATGTAAACCCATGTAAAAAAATTAAACAAACAATCATTGACTTTTACGTCATGTTGGTTGACTGATTGATTTTGTTTAGCGGTATATCAATATATATAAATATTATTTAAAGCCGAAATCTAAATATTTTGAACACAATCTTACGGCTTCAGCTAAATAAATTTTGAGCGCAATTGTATGTATATATAAATTATATTGTTCGTCATTTTCTTATAAAATGTATTTTGGGTCATTTCACTATAAAATGTATTGTTGGTAATTCTACTGTTGTTGGTAATTTTTTATATAAAAATCTGCTGCTGGTAATTTCATTATAAAAATGTATTTTTATACTTCCATAGTGTTTAATTTTTAGGGGGTTCACTACTTGCCCCTAGCTGGAATCCTAACAGGTGCTACCACCCCTATTTAGGGAAACTGGGAACAGCAGCAATAAAGATTTGGTTCCACGCTTCTAAATATCTCCAATCTCCCGATTAGAGGCCTTGCTGCCGAATGTAGTTTATTGTCATACCCAGGAATCGCATCAAAATGGAAGCCGATGATCAATCAGAAGATCAGAAAAGTAATTTACTTTAAGAAAACTTCCAAATGTTTTGACATACCTCGTCTCATTGTTTTATGAATTGTTTATAAAAGAAGAAAGCTGGACAGTATAAACGTTTGAAAGATTGTATCATTCAAGGAAGTGATTAAAATCACAATATTGGATAAACTATATCCAGGCAGATCCGTAAATTCTCTGGAACATATATCCACCTTTTCAATAAATACTTTCAAGGTACATGTCCCGATGAACTCTGCTGTCTAGCACGTATTACTAGAATGGCGGTAAGATCATTTTACAGTCGAAATGGCAAGATGTAACCGGAAGTTAAATGCTAACAGTTTCTTTTTCTCGCTTTTGGAACTCTCTTCCGGTTTCTTGTTTTCCGTTCAAGTTTGATCTTCAAAAAATGAGATGCAAAGTCAGTCGTTATCTTCTGTCCTCTTAATTCCCCTTCTTTTACTGTTCTCGTTCATTAATAATGTTTTTCTTATATTCTTTTGCACTAAGTAAAAAAAAAAAAAATGTACGTTAGTGGCGCTGTTGCCTTGCTTAGGGTGAAAAGATTTTTAAAAAAATACCTAGAAAACTGAACAGACAATGACTCGCGGACGGATTATACGATAAAAAGCTACTACTATAGAAAAATGCATATAAAAAGGTTCATTTGTCAATCGCTAAAAATCATTCGGTTCAGTCGAATGATTAGTGGAATAGAAATCTTTGGTCAGATAAAACGAAAATTGAAATCTTCGTGCATAACGAGTAACGTTGCGTTTGAAGAAATAATAACATAACTCCTGATGGTAAAATTACTATTCCACCAGTGAAAGAATATGTCGAACAGACCATTTTATAGAGTTAATTTAACGCAGCAGGTACCAAAAAATTCAGCAGAATTGAAATTAATATGTATTTGCTAAAATATCTGCCCATTTTTTCGAAATACATCTACACTCTGATATCCTGAAGAAACTTGATAGGTGATTCTTCTTCTAATATAGTAATCACCCGAAACCTATTTCGTAAACATGCTGAAAATTGTTTACGAACAATAGTATTAATGAAGTGGCCTTTTCAATCTTCTTTTTTGTGTACTGTGTCCCATTGGGACGTAGGCAATAACAGCACACCACAGTTTCATGTCTCTTGTAGTTCTTAATAAGTTTTGTCTTTTTGCTATTTCTCCTAAACCCTGTTCCGCCATACATTTACTTAAGTTCATCAAGTATGTCACGCCTTGCCCTCTTTCCCTCAGTCTGTCCTGTGAGTATTTTCCACGTCCTCATTCCTCATTACGTTCCCTAGAAATTTCAACTGTCTCTTCCTGTATAAATTTTCTTTTTGTTTCCATTTTCTCTAAAATCTCGTCGTTGCTCACATGTTCAGTCCATGGTATACTCAGCATCCTTCTGTAGAAACACATTTCTGTTGCTTTAAATCCCTTTTTTATCTCTGAGCATATTGTCCAGCATTCCCATCTATATAGCTGAATAGTTATCACATAAAAGTTCACTACTCTTTTCTTTATTTCTAACAAAGATTTTCTATCTCTTTAACACTGCTTCGCTTTTGGAATGCATCTTTGGTTATCCCAATTCATCTTCGAATTTCAGTGTCACGCTTTTTGTCCTCTGTTAGAACATTTCCGACATATTTAAATTTTTCTACTTGTTTAGTATCTCTGATATATAATTTGCATTTTTGGTCTCATCCTTTTGCTAACGTTCGTGGATTCTGTCTTCTTGTAGATTATGTTTAGTCCTCTTTTCTCGATTCCCTTCGCTATTTTCTGTAGGCACTTTTTTTTAGATATCTTTTTGTGTCTGCTATCAACACTGTGTCATCTACGATTTTGGCAGCTAATAATGAATCCTGGCAGTACAACTAAATTTCTCGGAACCACCTCATTGCATAGGTTGATTTAGTCCGTTGAGAAAACATATCCTTGTCTTACACTGCTTTCTGTTTTTCTGTATGTGCTGAACTGATTTTCTATCCGTTTCAATCACCACACATAAATCCAATCGAACATTTGTCGCATGAAATGAAAATAGTTGTTCATAAAGGGAAGCTAGCTAATATGTATGATTTCAAAAGGATCTGCATATGGCCAGCAGTCAGTTATGTGGCATGCGTGATACACGTTTAGGCGATCATGTATCTTTCGATACATGTCTGACGAAGCAGATTTTATTACCCGCACTAGGTTGTAATTTCTTTCTGTGGTAGACCTGTTGCCACCGAATATTTACCCATAGTTGGAGGGAGAAGAGGAGGATTCATAAATTTCCCATGGTTATGAGCATATTAGTGAATGTAATGGATTCGACTAGAATTCGAACTCGGCTCTGCGATTCCTCAATCCGATCCGCTATCCATTATCCATTACTCCACCGTGCCTCCTACATATGGTA
>OZ010609.1:36682138-36789638 GCA_963932145.1 Acanthosepion lycidas | reverse complement strand
CTAAAAAGCGTGTGGCCAACCGATTACTTCAGAGAAACTTTATACCCTTGATAGAGTGTAGTCTTCATCTGCGTAATAACACAAAGATAATGATTTGATAAAAACTAATAATGTTGGCAGCTGGCTGAACTACAATTTGTAGTGCCACAGAGTAATTAGGCCAATGCAATGCTAATCAGCCGCCCTTTTCAAATGATAGAGAAACGGAGTAAGGGAAGGGAAGAGACCTTCTGCGTTCCACTGGTTTCAGGAAAATTCAATAAAAGGTTCAATCCTGATGGCTGGTAATTTACTTTTTAAAGTATGTAATTCATATCTTTTATATTATAATGGTGTTTCTGTATGCAGTTAAAAATTATATTGCTTATGTGAAAGTAATGACTTCACGTTAAGCTATAGTCGATGAATAGTATTTTAGAAATTATCATATCTTTTAAGGAAAATCGATAGGAAGTAATGAAAGCGGAATTTACACGAATATCTAACGACAAAACTAATGTAAAAATGTACAAACTGAAGAAACAAGTACTAATTTTTGGCAAGTGTTTCTTTCATCATCTCTTTGTTACTTATTTATCACAGATCACAGATCATTATTCTAAGACTTTTTCGTGCAAAACATTCGTTAGAAATAAAGTGAAGGATTTTTCAGTTATCCATAAGAGTCTGCCTTACCAGGACTACACCATACTTATTAGCCCACTTCTTTTTAAATAATTTAATTCCAGGCAAAGTGATAAAGCCACTCACACGAAAAAGACTGCTGGGAGTAAAATAACACGAGGAAAAAAAAAATAAGAAGAGATGACAATAAAAGAACAGGATTCAAAGAGAGAGATGATGACGATTGACATTGCATTTACGTTTTTGAATTTTAAATTTAACTGGCAAGCAAGAAGCCGTAAGAGAGTTCCACAAGGAGGCGTGCATAAGAAGAAACTGTTAGCATGGAACTTACGGTGACATCTACCAAATTCAAATGGAAAAGGATGATACCTAGTGCCATACGTGGTACACGTTTGGGTGATCATATCTCTTTCGATACATAATTGACTAAGCAGAAGATTTTCTCGTAGTTGGCTGCTGTTTATTTCTGCGGTAGACTGATTGCCAACCAAAGCTATAGGACATAACTCATAGCTTCATACCTTTCCCAAGTGTATTTGGGCGTAAGTAAAACCAAGTACTAATTCTAAAGTCGAAAGCGATATTTATTCTGTTAACTATAGAAATGTGGCACAAGGCCGAAAAGGGGATAGGGGAAAGGACGGTCTTCTTCTGTCTTAACTATAACTTAGCTAGCTGCAAATACTGACCCAATCGTACAAAACAAAATTCCTGACACCAAAACAACACATTCATACGTATCTTTCTTACTACAACCTCTATAATGCCTCTTTGTCTCTATGAAAATACTAACTAGTCTCCATATTTACAATTTGTTGTCTGTGGAGGGGGGGGAATAAAATAACTAACCCCAATGAATATTTACAATATGAATACAAAAGGCTATTTACAAGAAACTAAAGAAAATAAGATTAGTAATAAAACCCCACACAATCACTAAATGTGGCAGAAACATCACTTCACTGGCCGAAATCAATGCGAGACTATAATAGTATAAAACATTCATTCATCCCAAGTACTCACACTGACATGCACTCATTCAGACACGACAACAAATACGAAACCACTCACGCGAAACGAAAGGCGCCCCGCATCCACCAGCGAACTGACATCACTGACCACCTAACGAGGGAGGGGATGGGGAATTAAAACTTAAAAGTAGGGACAGAAATAAAAGGGACCAATGAGCATACATACCCTAGCTAAGTTAACTTGAAAAAGGAAACTAAAGCATCAAAAAACGGAAACCTAAGCTAGCCTAATTTCGGGATGGGTTGCACACGTTCAACCCAGGAAGAGCAATATCCTGATGCCTAACCGGCATCAATGTGCCACTCAAGGTCAGCCCCTTTCACACGACACAAGCGCGCAAGATTCACCCACCTTTTGCTGAATTCTGATGAAGTGAGCCGCCGCCTTTCCGTCCTAATCTTGACTTTAAGCTGATGCTTAAAGTACAAGATCAGTTGGGAAGAGGTGAACTTCTCGCCTCCATAGAATCCCTTCTGACGTGTCGTCCAAATCACGACTCTCATAACGCCTAGCAAGCAGTGGAACACATACTGTTCAGCCTTTGTCAGCGGCGGTGCTACATTGCTACAAACGGAAACGGCCTGAAGGACAAAGGACTTTCCCTGCAGCATGCGGACCATGAGGCCTTCAACAAACTTGACCAACGGGACTACCTGGCTGCAATGAAAGAAGGCGTGACCCAAGGTCTCGACCTCCCCACTACAACGTCGGCAGTTTGGAGAATTCTCCAAGCCAGCTGAGCAGAGTCTCTTGGCGACCCAGAGGGCCCTACGAATCACCAGCCAGGTGAGTGATGCCTCATCGTTATTGAGGCATTTCAACCCGGGCGCCCAAGGCCATATTGAGCGAGCCTTCTGCTTCGTCAGACCGACCTCGTCAATCAGATCATCATGCACGGACCCCTGAGTAAAACTTGATATAATGCCCTACGAGACAACGCCTGGACGCGTTGGAGAGGCCATCCGACGCCCGTAAGAGGCGCTTCAGAGCAATACGACATTCACGATAGAAGGAGCATTCGCCTCGGGGTAAACGGCGGGCCTCCTCCTCGCACGAATGCACACTTCTCAGGGATGGGAAGTTCTTTCGGGCGTCTTCCTTCCAGAAGGCGCCCTCCTCATCCGAATCGCGACACATTCGGTCCAGAAAGCTAATGCGAAGCATATGTTGACGAATCTCAATGCTCTGCATGCCCAGACCGCCTTCAGATGGATGAAGGCAACAGATCTCCCGACTGACTCTGGCAGCCTTGCCTCCCCACAAGAAGGAGAACAAGAGCTTCACTAACGCCAGTAAAGTGTCACACGGAAGTGGAAGCACAGAGAGCCGGTAAAGGAGAATCGGGTAGATGTGTGAAACACAAACTTCCGCCCTCCCCTTTCAGGAAAGATTCCTCCGAGACCACAAACTAATTGCGATCTCGGCCTTCCCTCGCACCTCCGACCAATTCATTTCCAACTGGAGATCAGGACCGAACAAGACGCCGAGAATCTTGACCGGCCCATCCGTCCAGCGGAAAGGACAAGCCTATGATCCGAATAAACTATCTCATGGAAACTTGGACAATCTAAGAGCCCTACATCGACTCTCCTAACTAAGACTCGGTCTAGATAATTAGCCGAGCCGCCACTATTAGTTCAAGTCCACACTACCTCCCGAGGGTGCTCATTCCGGTACTTATCGACAAGATCAAACCTGTCGATAAAGTCCCGAAATGGTTTCACGTCCCGGTTGTTAGTACCCGAATTTGTCCCTATACGATCTATAACGGGATCAAGGACGGCATTCCAATCACCCACTAAGACTACCCGACGTGATGTCGTCAAAAACTGCTCGATCTGACGAAACAAAGCAGGCCGCTCAGAATGGACATTGGGCGCATAAACCCCAATGAGACGAAGAGCCTTATCCTTTATGGTAACGTCCAGCACGCAAAGTCTGCCCGCCGGATCCGCGAAGACAAGAACACACGCAGCCTTCAATGACTTGCTCACCAGCCAAGAGACACCCCTCGAGCGTCCATCAAAACATGCTGAATAGAGGGAGAACCCCCTAGACAGAATGTTCTCATAGTCACGAGAAGAAAGACGGGTCTCTTGCACGCAACAGATATTCACCCCGAGACGCTGAAGGTCACGAGAGAGCCTCGCCCTGCGAGACTCCGACCTCAGGCCTCGGGCATTCACACTTGCTAACCAGAGAGCCATGATAAAACCGATTAGGGTTGCTCTCCTGCATTAAACATGGCCGGGGTCAGGACACCGACGGCCTCTCCCATTGAGCCAGTACCCATCTCACTTTTGATGGTGCCATCAAGAGACAGGCCGCCAATGTCCAGGGGGAATGTTAATTTCAACGCTCTATACAGGGAGGGGTGAACAAAAATCGGGAACCTCCCTGAACAAAATTTTTGTAATTTTTTAACATTGTCGTCATCAAAACATGACATTGGAGGAAACATGCCGAATGTTTCGTTAGCATCGGCCATCATGGCCCATATTTGCTGGCCAGCTACTCCGGATCTGACCACCGTGAGTACCCTTTTGGCATTGGGGAAGTTTCGGGGATTCTCAACGTCTAAATCTTTGATTTTTCTAAAATTAAGTAAAGTCTTTAAGTTTTTTAATTTTTTTGCGTGTACAAGTGCCTTCTCCTCGATTTCTTTTGAGACTCGGCACACGTCTTCCCCTGTATTGTAAGATGGTTTTGATTTTATTTTTTTCTCTAGTGTAGGTTCAGACGAATCAGACGATGGACTTCTTTGTCGTTTTTGTTTTTCTATTTTTGTTGGAGAGCTTTTGGGAGTTTGCATGGGTGATGGTTTGGGTGATGAATTCTTCAGAGTGGTTATGGTTGAGGTGACGTTTTGGATGGGTTTAACGATAGGGGGAGGGACCATGGGATGAAGTTTAGAAACAGGTGCCGATAAAGAGGTGGCAGATTTTCCTTCCGAAATTATCCTTTTAGATTTTAGAGCCTCTTTCAGTTGATGCAGTTCTTCTCTTTTTTCAAACGATGGTTCGTATTGAATCATTTTTTTTTCTTAATTTTTCCGAATAGCTGGCCGGAGAGTCGCCCTTTGCACTGGTAGAGGGAGTGGGACTGTCTGTGTCTTTTCCTGCTTTTGGTGTGGAACGAGGAACCGCTGCCTGGGTCTTCCCTTTAGTCCTACCAACGACCTGCCATTCCCCCTCTCCCTTCTCCCTAACGGCACTAGCCGCGGGCAAAGGCTCTTCGGGGAATGGGGGCTGAGATTTGGACCTAACCGGTGGATTTTCCACTCCGGTCCGGGTCGCTGGCATGCCCACTACGGGCGGGACGGATGGAACGGACTCGACCAAAGGGGGTTGGGTTGGGTGGGGGCCAGAACATCAGAGGCCTTCATCTCTGTGTAGGAGGAGGAAAGGTGACCAGTCTTTCCACACTTCCAGCATGCCGGTTTACGACCCGTGACAATAATCGGCATTTTCTGGCCCTTTACATCCAGACAGTTGGGGATGGAGCGGAAGGCATCCTGATTGATCATAATCTCGAAACTCCACCCCACGGTCAGATCATCTGAGGAAGCACTGAGTATCTGGCCAAACTGGGACAGATATGCGGCCAAGTGCTCCCCGACAATCTGAGGTGGAACTTCATATACCGAAACCTTGGTCCTCCGCCTGCCTTCATACTCGGTCCTCAATATTATATCTTTAGTGATTAGGTCGCGAGTAGCAGCAGCTTCACAGTCGGCAGGCGTGGGTAACAGTATGTCCCACATAAAAAAAGCCTTTCCCTTTAATGACCCTCTGAGCTTTGATGCCCAGAGAAGTCAAGGCTTTGATCACAGTGTCTTTTGTGGAGCGACAAATCTTGCGCGAACGCTTGTCCACCACAAAGACTGACAATTCTTTTCTCAACCTTTCTTAATTCCTCGGGATTAGGCAAGAGCCCATCTGCTGTCACCAGATGTGCGTAACTCTTTGCCCTCTCCAGGAACTCCGTAATGTTGATTTTGCATTTCGGCGGCGACTTCCAGCATGAGGGTGTCTCTCCGGCCGCTTGGTTTCTGTCATTTTTTGGAGTTGTCTGGTCGGTTGTTTTTTGGCTATCGGCCACCATACTCTTGTCTGATTTGCTGGTTTGGCTGCTTTCGGACACCATACTTTTGTCTAATTGGCTGATTTTAGCGTTTAGGCTGCTTTCGGCCACCATATTCTGGTCAGGAACACTTTGTTTGGTATTTTGGCTGTTTAAGGCCACCATACTTTTTTCAGGACTATTGTTTCCATCCTCTAAATTTCCACCTTTAGAGGACGCCATACATTTTCCTTCGCCATTTGGGCTTTCTTGCGAATCTTTATCGGGTGGGTCTTTTTTCTTTTTTTTTTTTTAGAACCAAATAGGTTCTTTCTTACAGTTCTTCTTGGACCCATTTTTTAAATTAAATTAAAAACAAGACTTTTTTTTTTCTCTTTCAGAACAAATAAAAGTATAAATTAAACAAAAGATAAATAAATCACGATAACAAAACGAAATTCAACGAGACAGAAACAATAAACAGTTAAACACGCAAAAAATAAATTACAAAAAACACGTACGCTAAAACGACAAAATACGTTAAAAGAAAAAACAGTTAACAATTACAGTTTACAAAACAGCGAGTACGAAAATGAAAATCACATTTTAAGACAAGAAATAAACAAAAGGTATTTTTTTTACAATAATACAACAAAAAATACGAAACAAAAAATGCCAAATGAAGTCACAAATACAATATAGCTGCCACTAGAAAATTCTAGTCAGCCCAAACACGAACGAAAACACAAACTAAAATAAAGAAGAACTAACGAATATAAAAATAAATGCGGAAAATAAATGCAAAAAATTACAATAAACACAGAAAAGACTTAAATAAAGGAACACGGGATATTTAACAGTTAATTACAACAAAGAACGACAAGGAACAATGAAAACACGTAGAAATAAAAATGTAAACAAAGAAAAACGAAGTCTTACGAGGGGCAAAATAAACAATGAAAAAATAAAGTTTGGCGTGGGGAAGTTACTAAAAAATGAAAGGAAAAATTAAAACTCAAAAATACGTATAAAAGAAAATGAAAATTAATAATAAAGAAACAACAAGGGATAAAGTATAAAAAAGAGGGGAGGGAAACGAAAGAAAAAACATATCGAACTTTTGGCAAAAAAGTCAATAAAAGGAACGTAAATTAAAAATAAAAGTGAACTTAACAAAGGTTGAAATCAAAAATCAGTTCGTAATCAACTCGTAAATGCTTCTGACGTGAAACACCGGTCGTATGCCGTCAGAAAAAGGAACTCTCCTCAAAGAGGAAAGCTCATCAGAACAATTACTATGAAAATATTTATAGAAAAGTCACAGGGAACCTAGGTTACTGCGGTGGGAAAGTAACTGAAGCTAAGGTATACGGTGTTACGTCAGAAGGTGAGCAATCATGAGCCTTCACAGCTTCATCATCTCCTTTGAAGCTCTAAGCAACTTCTAATATTTTACCAACCCGCTTTGTCCTTCTACCCCCAACACAAAATCCTTATATAGATTACTTTTTTTACTTACAGTTTTTCTTGTCTCTAGCATATCCCATTAGTGTTAAATTTTCCAATCATTCCCAGAAATTGTCCCTTTCTAATTTCATGTATATAACGTCACCTATTCAGTTATGAAAGCTAATAGTAGATATAGTTCAAGTGTCATATAGACACATCTTTCCTAGTTAAATTCTATCTCCACCTCATTTTGGCTTACCATGACAGGAATGTTACCAATTTGGTTGCGAAAATATAACCGGGAATCATTCAAATATAACTATTTTACTGTTTTTTTAATCGCTATACTGTCATCTTGCTTATTTATTTGCACTATTACTAACAGAGGTAATAGTATTTGAATATCTTAGTTTAATCATTACTATTCTACTTTTAGCTATTGTATCATTGTATCATTCGGCCTTCTTCAGGTGATACACGTTGGAACGTGTATCACCTGAAGAAGGCCGAAGCTAAAAATGACCGAAACCTCATGAATATAACTATAAAGATTTCAAATCGAACCCTTTATTTAGTCCACAGATATCTTTTTGGCTATCTTAGTTTCAGTTATTTCCCTTTACTAACTCAACACTTCAAGTGTTTGTTTGCCTCTGCTGGGGCCAGGTATTGAACTTACAACTATTTGTGTCAAGTCACTGGATTACTTTAACCGACACGTTTATCCATTGAGCCATGTGTCCTTGGGGATAAATAAAGGGTTTGGCTGAAAAAGTCCGGTGTGAACAACGGCCGAAACGTCGTGAATATGACAATAAAGATGATGAAAACAATCCAGACAATTTAAATAGTATAAATACTTACAATACCTCTTCTCAGAAACATAGACAGATATTAGAGATTTTCATTATATAAAATACAGATTTAATGTCGATAGTTGTTTTCTCATGTAGACTACCGCGTTGTTTTTGTTACCATTCTTCTGTTTCGTAAAGGAATGGAATATGAGTTAGAAGTTGGTCAAGTTTGTGGTTCAGTTGCTGTATAACCTGAACTTAGAACAAAAGGCTTTGTTGAAATTGCGGTATCTGAAAGTCTTATTTTTGTGCGACACTATCTTGGCAAAATATCTCGTCAGCTGCTCCAGGGAGTTCATTTCATTCAATAGCATTTTAATCAACTGCAATGAATCTTTATTCTATGTAAGAAAAAAAAAAACAAAAAAAAAAAAAAAACACAGAAAAAGGCAAGATAAAGATTTTTCTCGAGATAGCTCACTAGCCGCTTGCAATAACTTCATTTCGATTATCTTAAAAATTCCTCCGCCTGATATTGTAACAAAACAAAAACGAAAGACTCAATCGGTCATTGGATAATAAGTAAATGCTACCGTGAAAATAAATAACTCAATAAATAAATATCATTGTTAAAAATTATAAGCTATATAGAATTGTGTGTGCGTGGAAGCTATGCAAAAGAACTTTGATCGGCTCAAAACCCTCTTGGCAATATACTTGATAGGAATTTTGAAGATGAGAGTAAGAGTTAGTAGTCAGATCGTGACAGAATACAATAGCGGGAAGTTCTCTCTTGAGTAAGTTGGCTAAACCCAATTATAAATTATGGGAGAAGTGTTCTTTTCTCATAAAGTCTATTATTCTAAACGGTGATAATGCCTTCATAGTGTATCTGTATTGGTAAAATATAATTAGATAGTTTTAGTTCAGTGGTTACTAACAATTATACCAATAAAAATTACGCTATGTATCATTGACACGTGAAGAGGCAATATCTGATATGGAAATGTAAAATCGATTTACATTATCTATACACACACACACACACTATGAGGAGGCACGGTGGAGTAATGGATTGCGGCTCGAGTTCGAATTCCAGTCAAATCCATTACATTCACTTACGCGCTAATATCCTTAGTATGAATCCGCTTCTTCTCTCCTACACCCCAAATAGCAGAACGGACCGGGTTCTATAGTCTTGGATGGCAACTGGTCTACCTCAGAAAGAAAAAGCAACCTACTCGAGAAAAAATCTGCCTCGTCAGTCACGTATCGAAAAATACATGATTGTCTAAGCGTGTATCACGCATGGTACATAACAGACTGGCACACACACACATCTATCTATCTATCTATCTATCTATCTATCTACATACATACACAGGGTACGATTTGGTAAATTGTCGGCATGCGCATTGTTTGTGATTTTGCCGACTGCACCGTATAGTTGAGTCAGTTGGCCACCGTCTCTGAGTATCATGACGCAATTCTCTCCACCAGAAATTTGGAAACGGTATACTGTAGTGCTTGACATTCAAGCTAGAAGCTCCAATACGAAAATTTTAGTCTTTGGCTGTCGATCTGAGGAGAGTAAAGAGGACCGGAGGTCGATGAGTTTAATGGTGATTACGAAGGTACGGCATTGAAAGTTCACTCTGATCATTCTGATAAGATAAGTTAGTGAGAGCCTCAGACTCAACCCAGAGGCCTATATCAAGTGCCTTGAAGAAATGTTGCTGCCCTGCGTCAAGAGGTTGGTTGCTGGAAGACCCTATAATCTGGCAACAGGACTCTGTCCCATGCCACACAAGCAATGAACCCAGTCAAGGCTATCAGACAATTTTTGCGACCTGACCAGTTTTACAACTATTACCTTATAACCATCACTACCACCATTAGTACTATTTTAATATTTTCTTTATTGTAATTATTTTTACTTTATTATTATTGCCATTATCATCATTATTATGAATTACCACGACTATTATTATTATTATTATTATTATTATTATTATTATTATTATTGTGTTTACCACAACTATTATCATTATTATCATTTATATTATTTTATTTATTATTTATTTATTTATTATTATTTATTTTTATGCTGTTATCACTATTATTATCATTACTGTAGTTGTTGTTATTATTATTATTGTTTCCATCATTATTATGGATAACTACCGTTCATCGTAAATAATAACATAATATATACAGAACCCAACTTAACCCACGTGGAGCTAATAGACCTAGATCAATGAATGTGCGTGTGCCTCTACATATATGTATATGAGTGAGAGCATGTGTGCATGTCTGGCAACGCAAACAGCCGACCTGAAAAAAATCAAAGTCACACAATCTGTTCCCTACTAAGAGAACATTGCTACATATGAAATGCTACAATCCTGACACCGAAATAGACAGAATAAAAATTGCGTAAATACGTGTGAGTAAACGTATGAATGTGTAACTGCGCATAACGCAAGATTATGAATATGGGTGTGTATGTACAAACTAACATACATACGCCTGTATGCTTGTGTGTCTATGTATATATATGTCTCATCACAAACACAATTATTCAGCCAGTTATGTGCTATGCGTGATATACGCGATTAGGCGATCATTTATCGAAAGATACATGACTGAGGTGGCAGATTTTTTTTCCCGTGGTAGGTTGCCATTTCTTACTGCTGTAGACCAGTTGCCATTCAAGGCTATAGATCCCAGTCTGTCCTGCTATTTACCCATAGCTGGGGGGAGAAGAAAAGGAATAAAGCATAAACAGATCCACTTTTGAAAAAATAAACCATTTTGTCCGAAGCGAAAGCGTGAGACCTAAGGTCACAAACAACTCTCCGTGAAACCACACACACACACACACACACACACACACACATATATATATATATATATATATATATATATATGCATATATATATATATATATATGAGTCTGCTATGTCTATTTATCTATGAAGATTTGTTAATATCTATCTAAATTTGTTAATATCTGTCTATCTAAATTTGTTAATATCTGTCTATCTAAATTTGTTAATATCAATCTTCTCTGTGAATTTGCTAATATTTATCTATCTTTCTAAATTTGTTAATGTCAGTCAGTCTTATTCAGTTTTAATTATTGATATTTATGTTGATTTTTTCGATGAATATCGATGAATATTTACTCGTTCAAAATACTTGAATTAAAATGTAAGAAGCATAACATCTCTTTCTTTCTCTCCCTCGCACCAAATGTAACATTTAAAGTAATAAAAATAATCACTGATTATATATGAATTCCTTTGTAATTCCTTTGTTATATATATATATATATATATATATATATATATATATATATATGTGTGTGTGTGTGTGTGTGTGTGTGTGTGTGCGTGTGTGCGCGCGTATGTTTTTGTCTCTGTCTGTATTTCTGTGTGAATGTTATTTCCAATTTGCCTATATACGAAATAAAGTATGAAAATGTATCAAGTGCGCGATTCTTATTTCATCATAAATATTTTCATTACTTATTTAATATTTTTCATGCAAATTCATCAACCGATAACAAAGGGATTGAGACAGCAATTATCTATCCTTGATCAAGAAACTTCGCTTTAATATGAATGCAAATCTGTATTAGGGATTTTATTCAAACCGAGACTAAAAAAGGAGATTTTATGTAGTGCTTCCTCCTGATTTCTTTCCCGCCCATAAGTTCATAAACGCATAATTAATATTTTTTTATAAAGTATTCTCAAAAATCTTTAGCTACTCATCCTTTATTTGGTTAGTTGGTTGGTCGACACTTGAGAGATGTTTTTTTTTCCATTTTCTTATATATGCAGTTTTGATCTTCGATTTTCTAGACTTGCAAAGTTAATTCTCTCCGTTCTTCAATCTCTCACTTCAAGCTCGATATCCGCAGGTAATTGATTTTCCATCAATCAGGGAAGTGAAACGAACGACCAGCTCATGAGATTCAAAACTAATTCATCTTACCTGTTCCCACGCTCATTCTTTACTCACTAGAGATAGGCCGTGAAATGAAACAAAAAGACAACAACTGTCTCGTCTAGGTCTTCAGGTTGGCTATACCATACAGAATACGAAGACATAAAGGAAATTATCTCTGGTGAAAGCAAAATCATAGATGGTTAGATGGGAAGAAACTCTAATAGATACATAGATAGATAGATATGAAGAGAGTGATGCATATATATATATAGGCAGGATGTGTGTGTAACGAATGCACGGCCGTAATTTTCGACGGATTTGCACCAAAATTTACATGCACATGCTCCAAGTTAGCGGGAAGGCCAAGACCGTCTTTGCGTTTCCCAACTCCCATCGATAGTGTAAATAATCGATTTTTCATGTTTCTACGGTAGTTTTCATGTAGTTTGCGGCCATTTTCTACTGGCCAGAGTGAGAGCCTATAGCTGGCTGCCACGAATAGGCAGGAAGATTCTATTGGCCAGCGTGAGAGCCAACAGCTGACTGACACGAATGTTAACTAGCATGGTAGCTTGCAAAAAAATCGATAGCTGCATTCGTCACAAGTGGGAAAAATTTAAATCTGCATGGCACTTTACTCCAATTGGCTCATTCGCTTACTTAAAATCAACGTTGATTCTGATTCCGCAGAACTGGGTTTGGTGCGAAAAAGTATTTGTTGCTAACATTCTTTTTTCATTCGGTTTTTCCAGTCACGAGTCCTTTTTTAAAGCTGATCGTTTTGTGTTTGTTTTGTTTCGTTCTTTTTTCGTAAAAGATTTAATGTTTAGTATAGAGCTTAAAAAAATTCGCAGTGTGAGATAGGCAAGAAGTAAGGCATGTAGCAACATCAGCGCGGCAAAGGGCACTCCTTTAAAGGCAAGGAAGGGCAAAAATATTTTAAGTCAAGTGATAGCAATTGCGGTATGAGTCGTACGATTTTTGAATGAAGCACGGGCAGCACCGACCCATGCTGCTAGTACACACACACACACATATATATATATATATATATTTAAAGATATGATTTGTGGTATAAACCTTTATAACTTCCATAAAAAGACAAAAATTATTTTATTACCACTCATGATGATGATAGATAAAAAGTAAAACTGAAAAATAGGCTAGCTAACCGGTTTCGAGTGTCGCTCAACAGACCTAAATCGACGTTACTATATTAAACAGAATTATCACTAAAAAAGAATTTGTGATAAATAGATATGAATACAGCGAGATAGTTAAATACATACGAAGAGACTAAGATAGATAGATAGATAGATAGATATGAACAGACTGAGATATGAACAGACTGGAATAGATAGATAGATAGACTGACAGAGAGACAGACAGATAGATAGATAGATAGATAGATAGATATGAACAGACTGAGATAGATATGAACAGACTGAGATATGAACAGACTGGAATAGATAGATAGATAGACTGACAGAGAGACAGACAGATAGATAGATAGATAGATAGACTGACAGACAGACAGATAGATAGATAGATAGATAGATAGACAGACAGACAGATAGATAGATAGACTGATAGACAGACAGACAGACAGACAGACAGACAGATAGATAGATAGATAGATAGATAGACAGACAGACTGACAGATAGATAGATAGATAGATAGATAGATAGATAGATAGATATGAACAGACTGAGATATGAACAGACTGGAATAGATAGATAGATAGATAGATAGATAGATAGACAGACAGACAGATAGATAGATAGATAGATAGACTGACTGACAGATAGATAGACGGATAGACAGACTGATAGATAGATAGATAGATAGATAGATAGATAGATAGATAGATAGATAGATAGATATGAACAGACTGAGATATGAACAGACTGGAATAGATAGATAGATAGATAGATAGATAGATAGATAGATGCAGAATAATATCCGAATAAAATGTATGTAATAAAACAAAGGGGAAAACCTCTTCTTGTAACAATTGCAACACAGTGACTGAATTCACCCATTCAACGAATTGTTGGAAGCCAATTGACTTTTCTGAAGATTACAGAGGGAAGCTTTCGTTTGGCTTTTACACTTGAAGAAGGCTGTAGAATCGGCCAGCGTACACATTCTTCGAACAACACGAGAAACGCAAAGATTGAATTCATTTGTTCAACCACTTCTTGGAATCCAAGCGATTTTTGTTCAGCTTATAGAAGATAGATTAGATACCGAAGGAAGGCTGTAGAATAGATCGGCGAAAACATTCTTGTAACAATTTCAACATAAAGACTGAATTCAGGGGTTGGACCTAATCTTGGAATCCTATTGAGTTCCTTAAGATTATAGAATGGAAGTTTTGTATGGATCATACACTTGAGAAAGGCTGTAGAATAGATCAACCAAGACATTCTTGTAATAACTGCAGCACAAAGAAAAAATTTAGTCATTAGACACATTCCGAAATCTACGAGCTTCTAGCTACTTACGTTTCAACAGACAGAAAACATTTTATGGTAATTGTTAAGGGGTCCACCTCTTTTTCATACAAGTGGACTCGCCCAGTGTGTACTTGTACTGCTGAATACCCGAGAATAACAGTATAACTGAGATACACTGATACAGTGAGAGAGTGAGGTAACCACTTTGTAGGAGTCACAGTTGCGAGCACGTAGACTCAGAAGGAAGTTCTACTTAGATACTGAATTTCCCATTGTATATGTATTATTATTGCTACTAACCGCATTTCTGGATCTACTAAACGTATTACCAATTGTATTATTACGTCAATACATTTATTTGCAATATTTCATTCCTGCGTTTGTCATTCATTTGAGACCGGATTTCATCTCGGAATCCACAACAATAATGTTGTTAGATGTTGACACTTACAATAGAATTCGATTCCCCCAAAATACGACAGTAATAATTATTTTTATTTAGATTTTTTACAGCGAAAAGAAAATAATGAATAGTTAATTTTGTTGGCTGTAAATTTGCTATATACAATAGACATTCTTAACATTCCACCACTGAATACTTAAGACTAACGATCTACATTCTTGTTCTCGAAATGATTCAAAGAATAAATTTTTATATACAGATTTACTCTGTCTTTCCTTCTCATATTTCAGCATTCGTCAGATATTTGTGACATTTGGTAACCTTCCTGAATTTTCGAAACAAAATTTTTATTCACGTATATTGTTTATGTTACACTCTCCGCGTGAACGGATATATCGGATAGGCCTATAAGAAGGAGATCCAACAGGTATTTTATTCCGGTCACGAGAACTAAAACGGGCTCTACAGGTTCGCAACAGCCATCACTCCACGAGAACAAGCACGTTTTACTACCTCTACACATGCTCAAATATCACTATGCATACCACACCACACTTAGATCTTTTCATTGGTATTTATTATTAATTATTATAGGCCTAGCTGTATAAACATATGTTTACACCAAGAGTACCTACCTACCTACAGCCCCGGGATAGATGCATAGATGTGCAAATTAACGTAATGATGTGACTAAAGCTCGTCCAAACTTTCGGGTCATCATGTACCTGTTTATATTATTATTTTGTTTCGCAAGGACTTTTATGTATTGTAATTGTTAGAGATTACAATATCTTGAAGCAGAAAGCCAACGATACATGTTTCAATGTGTGTTGGATTACTTTAATAATATCTACATGTATGAGCCATACACATGTTACAGGCTTTGTGTAGAACTTGGATATCTGGATATTTTGTCAGTTGCAGTAACATCGACTGAAAGAGCTTTTAGTAAACCCAAAATTATCAAAAACTATTTGAGATCTACTATGTCTCAAATCGGACTTGGTAATCTAACATCACTGAGTATTGCCAGACAAATTGATTTTGATAGCGTTTTGACAGAAATTTTAAAAGCAAATCAGCCAGAAAAGTATATTTTAATTAGTAATCTAGTTAAATGTTAAATTTGTTTTTGTTTTGTTTTAAGAAAAGTATTTTCCTTTCAAATAAATCACTATAAACTTTTAAAACGCATTTCCCCGAAGAAAACCTAAAAGCAATTGGTGAATGTAACCGTAGATACTGATTTATGTTGCAATGTTAATTGAATATTTGTTACATTATGTTATATCTGAGCATGCAAATAAACCATCTATGAAACCTTACTTGCAGATTGGCATCAAATCCTCAATTTTGAGAAAAATTCTTGCCTGCCTCGAATGCTCAAAAGACGTCTTGTACCACCTTGCAAAATTACTCTTGGAGGCCCTGAGTTAACTTTACTCTTTCACTAAACCAGAAGACCATCTGCTCTAAGTAGTGAAACACATGTCTGCAAGATAACTCAAACCTCTTAACCAACGGCGTTATGTGCGTGGTCATAATCGGTGTATTTAAAAAAAAATAGGTAGAGTAATAGCGTGTAAAATCTCTTAATTTTGATCTTCACGCTTCTTTTTTTTAATATTTTCTGACGTCATATGAGATAACTTTCATCTCCGCTGGAAGTTCGATGATCTTCCTGATTGATCCTGCCTAGAGGACATCGCTCAATTTTTACCTGCTGTGCTATCCTTCGTCACTAACGAACAGAAATCAGTGAAGCAAAACTAAATCATTGCACACTGTCACACGTGGGATTTTCGCCTTTGAAATATACCAATCTAAAGAGAAGTCGAGGTGAGATGTGCCAAGATACTGACTAACATCTTTTGAAGATTACAGATGTTCCGAACGGTTGAAATTGGAAAGAAGTTGAAAGAAATACATATCGATAAATGCAAGCGCTTCCACACATATAAATCCATAACGCCATATATTAAGATAGGCAGCTAGATAAATAGGAAAAGTGGGAAAGAGTGTTCGATGGAGAGCAAGAGAAATGAAGAGGTAGATACAACGGAAAACATGAATAAACTTACTTCCAAACAACATTGAGAGAAAATCAGCAAAATTTTCGAAAGAACATCAATTTTCTTGTGAGAGAGTTAATGGGCTGACCGTATTTTTTCTGGCGAGGACAAAAAATCAAAATGGTTTCAAAGAATTCAAAATTATTTAATCTGAATCCAATACTATTTCGTAAACTATCACGGGTTTCAGGTATCCAACCCATATATATATATATATATATATATATATATATATATATATATATATATATATATATATATATATGTGTGTGTGTGTGTGTGTGTGTGTGTGTGTGTGTGTGTGTGTGTGCGCGCGCGCGCGTGTGTGTGTGTACTCATTTTAAACAGTATTTTGGCCCAAATAAAGTAAATGTAAGTAAATCTACTCGTTTAAACTTACGTAAAAATGTTAAATTTCATAAACATATTAAACACACACACAATTATTATTATTATTATTATTATTATTATTATTATTATTATTATTATTATTATTATCTATTTATTTATTTATTTCGCATGCATACACATTACCTTCTGCGTCCCATCCAGAGACATAAGGTCAGAAACGGCTCGATGATATTTTCCACTGAAAAAAAACCCCCAAAAAACCCACTAAGCGCACACCCATTTTACATAGGTAAAGCTCGTTTTAATATGTGAACTGTACTTGTCAATACAATCATTTGTATTTCTTTAAGGCATAGCTTACCAGGGTTACATTATTATTATTATTATTATTATTATTATTATTATTATTATTATTATTATTATTATTATTTCCTTCGAGTTCTGTTGTATACGCATTTACTTCCGGTTCCAACCAGAGACCTAAGATCAGAAATGGCATTTTCTATGTTAATAAAAAATAGCGCTTCGTACGGTATCAACTTGAAATATGAGTACATTTAAATATCAGAACATTTTCCAATCAATCCGGTGGTTCCAAATTCAACTGGAATTATTGAAGTCTTCATGTGCCACATTTTTTCAGATTTCCACTCCAAGATTCTTTATTTTTTGAGTCTTTTTTAAAGATCTCCAAAGATACATTACAATCTGCCAT
This sequence comes from Acanthosepion lycidas, assembly GCA_963932145.1. Classification (NCBI taxonomy): domain Eukaryota; kingdom Metazoa; phylum Mollusca; class Cephalopoda; order Sepiida; family Sepiidae; genus Acanthosepion; species Acanthosepion lycidas. The sequence continues at coordinate 36,771,713 of OZ010609.1, read as the reverse complement.
ATCAATAAGAAAGCACATTCCATTTTGTGGTCTTTGATCACGATGGCTGCGGGATCACCTTTGATTGTTCCGTCTGTGTTTATTGTAAAATCCCTTAAATTGTTACTGGTCCTATGTAACCGGGTCTGGCTGTTGTTCATACCATTTTCTTGCAGTTCCCTTCCCGTAAAAGATGCATATTTTCCAGTATAGTTATTGGCACATTCTATCATGCCGAGTTTTATATTCAGTGGTGACACAGTGCAACCTTGATACAAGATGGTCAACTGTTTCTGGATATTTATAACACCATCTGCATCTTGAATAAACAGTCTTTCAGTAACACGCTCTTTCCCAGTAACTGTAACTAAGGTCTGCTCAGCATAGTTGCAGTATAAACCACAGGTGGGCTCTGTGGGTGTTGAATAAACAAAAATTCGCCTGAGCAAGCTTCTGCAACAGGGATTAGATAGTCACCCTAGTAGACGGGTATCCTTGAATACAATGACCAGCTATACATACTTGTGCGTAATTTCTTTTTGTATTTTTTAATGTATTAGCTACCAGGAATCTCTTCAATCCGTCTATCAGAAACTTTCCCAATCAATCCGGTGGTTCCAAATGCAACTGGAATTATTGAAGTCTTCATGTGCCACATTTTTTGAGATTTCCACTTCAAGATCCTTTATTTTGAGAGTTTTTGAAGTTTTGGTACCATTATTATTATTATTATTATCATTATTATTATTATTATTATTATTATTATTATTAAATTCGATATAATAAAGCTCAATTTTTATCGAAGGTCGAGTAATTTTTCTATCACTCATCGGAATTATTGACAATAATGATTTTCTTTGATCAATTTAAAGGAAAAATATTTGATTGTTTCGCAAAAACACAGTTATATACACCAAATTTAAGTTTTACAGTTCCAACTGTCAATTCCCAAACATTATCTAACATCTGAAAAGTGGAAAAATATATTGTTTGTAATTTAAAATTTAAAATATACAGTTAAAATAGTCAGTTTCTTGAGCTCGCTACAACATTTCAAAAGGCAAATAATCATGTTACATATATATATATATATATATATATATATATATATATATATATATATATATATATATATATATATACATACATACATATATATATATATACATATATATATATATATATATATATATATATATATATATATATAGCAAAAATGTAAAGCCACTCCTTGGTACAATTAGTCCTTCACACACACACACATACACACACATACGCACACACACACACACATATATATATATAGTAATCTTAAGAAGTAAACAATTTATAGAATTTTAGGTAATTTGGCTTTATAGTTTTACTTTACGAAAACACTTTGTTATGAAATGTTAAATATTGCAAATAGAATTTAAATTTACTATAGTTCCTGCTCTTATTTTCTGATAATTTCGTGTATGGACGTCCGTATTAACAAAAATCGGCACGTTTATACTAGGACAAAAACTTCAAAATTATTAGGTTGGTGCAAAAATAATTTCGTTTTCTCACATAGTAACATATGTTAGAAAACGAAATTATTTTTGCACCAACCTAATATTTTAAAATACAGTTGGTACCTTAATTGTAGTAACCGTTTATATTTACATTTTCTAATAAAAAATATTCACTTGACGGCGACAATTAATAGTGAATTTTAAAAGTATTAAAAGTTTGTAAATTATTCTAATTAAAATAAAAAATAATTATTCCAAAAAAATCATTATTCATTGAAAGACATTTTTCTTACGAAAATAATGTCCATAATATATTTTATACATAAAAGTAATTAAAAGATTTTCTGCTTAAATATCTTAGTTCTATTGAAATTTTTATTTTACGATTCAGAACAAATTATCTGTAACCGGGAGTCCTGTTGGACCAAAAAGATTTGATAATTTAAATTCTCCTACGATTTATGCTTATAACTTTTTTCTGTAGTCATAAAAGCCATTGGTTTTCATTACACATGAATTAGCTAGACGAAAAAGTGAGACTGGTTAATTTTGTATTAGGTTGGTGCAAAAATAATGACGTAATAATGTCGTTTTTTGACGTTAAAAAATACGTCAAAAAACGACATTATTGCGTCATTATTTTTGCACCGACCTAATATTTGCCAGGTTGGTTGACATTTCTTTTCAGTGCATTTACTGTTTGCTCAAGGTAAGTAAGATTTATACCAGTCAGTAATTTATTAAACCGAAGTGGTATATTCAGATGTTCAGTATATGAGGATTGATTTAACCAAGTTTTAGCCAAAGGAAGGATGAATTCATTTGGTGAAAATTCTGGTGCATCTAAGCAGGCTAAAATCAAGAATATGTTATCTAGAAAGGTTATCCAGACAGGGTAACCAATAAATCTCTGAATTGCTCGTTGATTCTGGACTCCATTTCACCTTGGTTCGAGACAAGAATTTCATTGAACTCCTGCAATACTTTCAGTTTACTCCTATCCTGTCCCCATGACGAGGTTTCTCCAAAGGTTCCAGGAGGTTACGAAATTCTTGAAAACTTTCTTTACTGAACTGAGTTATGTGCGTCATATGCGGCTGTTGGTCAGTTGCCCAAAAAAGCTATTTTGTCATGACAGCCCACAATTTAGATGAAGGCTTGAACAGGAAGTCAGTAACTTTAGCCTGTTCCAGACAGAGTGGCGGTCATATATATGAGGTTCTGGCCCAAATCATTGAAATTATACTAAACGACCACTGCATCCACAAATGAAGATATAAGGACGATAATGCCACAGACTTTGTGTAGACTTTCAGGAAATCTGCTACTACTGAGGTTTCGAGGGAAGAAAACCCTAAGGAAAAATACGATGGTCCAAAGTGCTGTGATGTGAAAAGTTTGATTTTGATTGATTGATTCATTTTCTACGGCTTATCAAACTCTTTTGCACGTTATTAAAGCCAATAAATTATAATTAGATTGTGAGATTTTTTTGAGGTAATAATAGTTTAGTGACACAAGTCTTACTAATAAACACAGCTGGGGAGAAAAGGTTGATTCATATCTTTTCCAAGAGTATTTGCGCGTGAGTCAATATAACGAACCAAACTGGAATTGGAACTCCGCTTTCCGATTAACAAATCTGAACAATTATCCATTATGTCACCCGCATATCCCAACTTACATCACCTGGAATTCCCAAGTAGTCACGTATCTGGATACTAACCAGGCTTCGTTGATCTTAAGAAAACAACCTAAACTCTCTAACAAACATATTTGAACTTCAGAGATTGGAAGAAAAGGAAGTTCTTACAAGGAAGTCATTTGCCTAAGTTATCAACATCCTCTACCTAACGTCCTCTAGGGCAGTGGTTCCCAAACTTTGTTCCCTGGGCCGAATTATCGTAATTAAAATTTGCTGGGACCTCATCAAATTTTATGTGATAAAAAGTACAATGAAAAAAAAAAAAACAGAGGCAAGATAACCGCAGATTTGAAGTCAGAAATTGATCATTGATAACTCTCTCCTGCAATTTGCTGACCCTAGGTACTATATTCTTAATACAGTGTAACCCGGATATAAGAGACCCTGATATAAGATAAACCCGGATATAAGAGAGATTTTATATGGTCCCAAATTAGAGCCATACTTACCTAAACAAAATAGACCAAACCCGGATATAAGATAAACCCGGATATAAGATACATCTTATCCGGTCCCGACAACTCTCTTATATCCGGGTTACACTATACTTGTTATAATGTATAAAATATCACAGTGATAAAATCGATCAATTTATAACTATTTATATCGGGACTCATGCTTGCAATTAAAAGTAATTCATAATAATAATTTCAATATTGGAATCTTATTTATTTTTGGCAAACTGTTTCTAAATCATTGTATTTCAATCATCCCACCTCACCTGCTATTTTACTCCGCCGCACGTATGAGGCTCACTGCACCGTTTAGGAAACACTGCTCTAAAGTGATACTTATGCTGAGTTCCTTATCTTAACTAAAAGCAAAAGGATAAGCTGAGATTCCGTAAGCCATTATTGGAAGCTTTGTTCAGTGGAATTCATGCAACATTTGTTTTCCAGATACAAGATAAAAATTATTTATTGGCAGCATTTCTAGTCTCACTTACAAAAAGATGCATTAATTAGATGGTTATAAGAATTGTTCAACCTAAAAATAAATTCTCCTAAGAGCAGCAGAATGTGATCTAACGAGGACTCAGAGGATGAGTTTTTTCAAAGCGAAGTGAAGAATGTCACAACGTCAGTCCAATTATGTTATTATTCTTCTGTCTGTTTTGTCATTAGTGAATGACTAAAAGACTTTTCAGAATTGAAAATTCTCTTTAAAAAGTGCAATGTACGAAGACCCTCAGCGACGTCTATTGAGAGATTTTCGGTCTTGGAGGAATTATTGTCAGAATAATATAATTTAAATGATGAAAGTTTTGCAAAACATCTTTTGCTAAAGCTGAACACTAATTTGATAAAATATCTCAGTAGTGAATTTTATTCTTGTGGCATTTTTTTGTAGTTAGAATCTATACCTTATATGCTACTATTGAAGGGATTTTTATTCGTTTAAAAATCCTAAAAAAAAAAATTGTATGGGCACAAAGACAGACAGCATAAAACAAATTTAAAACAAAAACGATACATTTATTAACACACAAAATATTGAATTAATTACACAAGTGAATTGTGTGCTAAATGATAGCCAATAACATATATGTAAAAATAATCAATGCAAATGAAATATGCCTTTTACAATAAAACTATAATGCTACATAAGGTCCTCAGAAAAGAAAATTGCATATAAAATGCAGAAACGGCGAGAATAATTCTCTGAATAGTTTTCAAAGAATTAATACAGTTTTCGTAGTAAAAGCAAACAGAACAGTCAGTCAGTTATGTGACATGCGTGATACGCGCTTAGGCGATCATGTATCTTTCGATACATGACGGACAAAGCAGATTTTTTCCCGCAGTAGGTTATCATTTCTTTCTGCAGTAAACTAGTTGTCATCCAAGGCTATAGAACCCGGTCTGTTCTGCTATAGCTTGTGGGGGGGAGTAGAAGAGGAGGATTAATGCCTTTCCCAAGGCTATTAGCACGTAAGTGAATGTAAAGGATTCGATTGGAATTCGAACTCGGCTCTCCAATTCCTCAATCCGCGCCGCATCCATTACTCCACCGTGCCTTCTACCAGCCGGAAACTTTTCCTTGATGTGGGAACGACTTTGATGTTCCTTTCAATTCTTCTTTGTTGGTTGTTAAATTTCTTCTGTGTTGTTTTTCTTTTTGGACTGGGGCGACCTGGGTTCCAGCAGCAGGTGTTCGTCAACTCCTTCAATTAAATTCAAGTCTCCCCCATATATAACCTACAGGTAAGCCCTATATATCTCTTTTCGGAATTTAGTGGGTTAACCTGGTTCTGGATGAAAAACAAACGCAGCTGTTTTCCCACAAATCAAAATGTGCCAAAAATATTTTGAAATTCAAAAATTAAGTAAAGAGCCCAAAGCTGCGTTGCTTTCTCTTAAAAAAAATAAGACGATATTTATTCAAGCAGCTTCAATTATACTATGTCTCTCTAATAATAAATTAATGAGGTATAGTAGCGATTTTTGTTTTTGTATGAATATCCATCCATATACTTTTAAAAAATTTAGCTCACATCTCATTTTAAAACCGTGAATGTTGCTTTTAATTTTTCTTACTTTTGAAGGAATAAAATGTTGAATAGGACGTAGTAATGTTGAATAGAAGTGTAATGCTTACTTAATTTTTAAATAAAATTCAACTGGGTATTTTAAATTGCATTAAATATTCCATGAATTAGTCTGAAAATAGATAATTATTCAACGATAACTGCGTTAAAAAAGCTCACAATTGACATTAAAAAAAGAGAGAGAAATCTTTCAAAACGCGTTAAGTTTATGTGACGGTAGGGAAGATTAAACGGTAACAGTTTCGTTAACAAGCACCAAATGTTTCTATTTCACCCTCCATCAATGATCCACTTTTCCTACTCGGAAGGAAAAATATTTTACAGAAATGTCATAAATTGCAACAGTAAAAAATATTTTACGAAATGTTAACATTTTTTCAACTATGCTTAAGAAGGACACACAGTAAGTAAGGCGAAAATCAATTCATTAACTATTCAGAGATGAAAAGAACATTTGCACAGGGAATTGGCGAATTTATTCTGAAATATGACATTCTCGGAAATTCAAACTCAATGTTCAAATGAAAATATTTCAAGATTCTTTTTTCTGTGGGGTGAGGGTCAATAAAATTAACATTTATTTGGGAGATTTATTTGTTTTTGCATGCATGAAATGAATCTAAATTAAATTTCTAATTTTTTTATTCCCACGAAAGTTCGATTCTGGGGGCTTACAGCGGGAGCCGCTCCAGAATCTGAGGAGCGTGTATAGCCCTGCTGATAATATCTTAACATATTTGTAAAACATTTTGTAAAATGTAAATAATTTATATCGTATAACTTTTTTTCACGATAAAACCTCTTTGATTCAGTTAATAAAAATTGTAGTATCTTTTCTGTAAATTCACCACAAATAACATAAAGTTACTTATCGCAAATATTAATTCACCTCAAGAAACTATAAATTTTAAATCAAAATTTGTTTGCCTATTTTTACTCCAAACCTCAGAATGAAGATTACCAAAAATCAAGGAGTTATTCGCATTTCATAAGTGCAGACGGTATTCGAAGTACTTACAAGGAATTTTTACAATTAAAAAAAAAAAGAAACTCTTTGTGGCTTGTTTATCGGTGTGAGTGAGATGCAGACCCCACACGTAGAAATAGTGCATTTCAGTCGCCCCCATTCAACCAGAGCTCAATAGAAGGGCCTCGCTTTGGGAGAATTTGGTGGTGTGAATTTTAGTAAATATAAATTATTTTTTATTTTGGGGCGAATTAACAGAAAAGATCCAAGTTGTTAAAAAAAACAAAAAAACAAAAAAACATTGATATCAAAATATTTCCAATAAAATTTTAAATTATAAATATTTCCTCAATTTCTATGAAATTTGAGTATATATTCACAGGGATATAGCCTGTTTTGTTGATGGCATGAAGACAAAGCAGATGGTGGATATCCACTGAAATCAGAAATACTTCACAGCATACCGAATAAACCTTTCTGGAAATTATTCTACATACTCATATTTTCTATAATAAATGAATAAATAACATTTTCAAGGATTCGGCGGACATCTTGAGCACCATCTTGAATAAGCTCAAAGTGGAAATCATTTAACTACAAACAAGACGAGAATACCACTAGTACGTAGGCGGCTACAGGGAGCGAAAGTGCGAGTATAGGTTACAGGGAGTGAAAGACTGAGTATAGGGTGGATTGAGGAAGGGACAAAAGATTGTTTATTATATTATTGACCAGATTTCAGAATCACAAATAGATGTTCTTCAATATAAAATTCAAGATAGATTAAGACTTTAAAATACAAAACATTCTCCCCATCAAAGCAAGCAATTTGGAGTTACTTGCTGGGAGTAAGTGTGGCTTTTTCGGCGGATTTTAAACTGAAGGTAATCGAACGTAGTCGGGATCATCGAGTCAATTCGAATGTTTCTTTCCTAGCTGCATATTATGTGCCTCGTCAGGTATACATACAGTTTTGAATTCAGATTTTTCCTTCTATAGACTTGCCACCCAAGTCTATAGAACCCAGTCTGTCTTACTATTTACACAAAGCTGAGTGGGATGTAATAAACACGATTTGAATTCGAACTTGGCTCACCGATTTCTCAATCCTATCAGCAGTCCATTACTCTATCCATTGCAAAATGTGAAAATAATTTTAATTAATAGATTAGCATTGTTCGATATTTGCGGGGACAGGGGTACATTAACTATGGTTTATGTATATTTTAGTTGGTCTATTGTAAAATGTCTCAAGAGGCAAGTTTGAATAAAACGAAATTAGACGAACGATGGAAATAATACAAACAAGGGTAGGAATATTACAAAGTTGGAAATCAGTGTTTTGCTGTACTTAGCCCTGGGTATTTCATTTTTTTAATCGGCATCACCCCATGCATCGCTTACTGCCTTGCATTGGGTGATACCCTTGTATCTTACATGGTGTGGAAGAATTAGGAACAGAGAAATTAATAACGAACGGAAAGAGAAAAGAGGAAATAGGAGGACAGCAGATAGCGATTGACATTGCATTTAAATTTTTGAATATTAAAGTTGGCTGGTAAGTATAGAGCTGAAAGAGAGTTCAACAAGCGAGAAGTGCGAGAGAAGAAACTGTTAGCATGGAACTTACGGATACATCTAGCGAGCTTAACTGTAAATTGAGGAGACCTCGACACCAATCTAGTACTGCACTTAAATAATAAAAAAATCTAGTTACCATAACGGTGAACCAATCCGAACAATTACCATTAAAGTATTTATAGAAAATACACACGGATACAACATTAAGGCGGTGGAAAAGTGACTGATATATAATAAAATATAATGTGACCATTGTTCATGCAACCTAGTATGACTTAGTCCAACTGAATTACTCAGTAGTTATAAGAAGACATTAGTCGATGCCATTAACTTAATATATTTTCTTAATGTTCAAAACAATGTAATATTTAATTTAATAATTACGTTGTAAATACATTTGTTTATTAGTTCTTTGAATATTTTTAACGTTAATAATACACGAATGTGGGCTGAAAATGCCATAGGCTGATTATGAAGGAGTGATGATGGAGCTGTGAGATATTGTAGGCATTTATTCCAACTTCTTTTATTAACAACTAGATTCATTCTTTCCAAGTACAAGGGTGGGTTGAAAAGTTCAGAGGCTGGATATGAAGGAATAATACAAGAGCTGTGAAATCTTGTAGGCATTAATTTAAGCTCTTCTTATTAATAACTGTATTCTTTCTTTCCGGTTACAAGCGTACGCTGACTATGAAGAAATGATGCTAGAGCTTTGAAATATTGTATTCATTAATTTCAACTCTTATTAATAACTGCATTGTTTCTTTCCAGATACGAGGGTGGCCTAAAAAGTTCATAGACCGTCTATGAAGGAGTGATGCTAGAACAGTGAAATCATGCATACATCAATTTTAACTCTTTTTTTTATTTATTTATCCATAGCTGCATTGTTTATTTCCAGGTAAACTGACATTTATATGACTATTCAAAAGAAATGTTCATTTCAAAAACGCCATTAACAGCATATATGGCGTCATCATCACTGCAATACTGATTTACAGACAAGTTTATTTTAATGTTGGGGAACCGATGATAGTCATATTCGGAGAATAGGATGGGTGATCAACCAGTTCAACGCCACAGTCACACACAGTAGCCATTGAAACCAAGGACGTGTATGTTGCTGCATTGTCCTGATAAAACAAAACCCCTTTCATCAGTTTTCCTGATTGTTAAGTCTTGATAGACTTTCAGTCAGTTCTTCCTCAGCCAGTTGGCATAGTACTCTCCATCGATCATGTAGCCCTTTTGAAGATAATCAAAATACACAATGCCTTTTACATCCCCCAAAATGGAGGCCATCACCTTCTCTGCAGATGAAACGACCATGGCCTTATTTGGAACAGGTGACGATGATGTGTTTTCATTGCATGGATTGGCTCTGGCTCAAAATAATGAACCTAACACTCATTCCAAGTTAGGTAACGTTCAAGTAACCCAGCTGGATCTACCTCAAACACTGTCAGATTTTCCCGTGATGCGATCAGGTGTCAGAAGACGGTGGTACCTACTCAGCAGAAACCTTCGTCATGCAAAGTTCATTGTGCAGAATATGAACTTTGCATAACGAAGGTTTCTGCTGCGTAGGTACCACCGTCTTTGTATTGGCTATTTGATTTGTAGTCAATCGCCTGTCATCCATCAGCATGTGGTGAACACGATCAATGTTTCCCTCGGCAGTGACAGTTGTAGGACGTGCAGATGTTGGGTTATTTTTATTTCCATTCCTAAATTCAGCTGCCCACTTTTGCACGGTTGATAAAACTAGAGCGTCATCCCCTAATGTAGCAATCCCGTCGGCCAAATTTTGTCCATTTTCAAGAGAAATCGCTACAAGTTACGCTACAATTCAAAAATTTGAGGATCCCTGGTAATTTGTAAAATGGCCTCAAAAGTAGTTGTTTTGTACTTTAAACTAGAGAGAATTATTATACATAGTTTTAAAAAAGTGAGACATGATTTTTTTTATTAGAAATTTTATTACGATAAAAAGAAAGAAAAAAGCATTTTATGAGTAAATTTTGTTCTCGTCAAAATATCCTCCATTAGTCTTGATTACTGCAGCACAAATTTTTTGGTATTCGTTGCAGTCATTTTCTCAAAGTTTGTTAATTGATTCCATTCTTTTCAATGATTTCAGAGTTCGTTTTCAGTTTTTGTCATTCTTCTGTCAAGTTCATCCCATTCTGAGGCTAGTTTCATACTAGTTGGACTGTAGTGTAATCTGATGTCTTCTTTGAACAGTAGAATGTCAGTTTACATTGAACTACACAATTAAGTTAAGAAGAGTTTAAATTAATCCATGTAAGATTTCGCATCTCTAGCATCACAGTCAGCCTGTGAAGTTTTCTGCCCACGATCGCAAAGAGCAGAATTCTTGCTCACATTCAACAATAGAGTAAATTATAATGCTACATATATAAGATAAAATCACAAAGACCATAGAAATGGAATTGTCTCGTCAAATATTTTCATTAGTTTTAGCATTATTTTTTTTTTTAATTTCAAGTGCGACCTAGGAAAAAATATAAATGAATGTAGAAAAAAAATAGTCCAACTTAGCGATAAGAAACCTGAATTTTTAATGTCATATTCTCTCAGGGCGGAGGCGATAATGACTCTCCACAGATTCCCTTCCCTGCAAATTTTCTTGTATCATTCTTGGAAAAAATATTGCAGTAGTTTCATGTTGTTTCCACGCTCCTTTGAATGTAAGAGTATTATTTCTCGTAGACTAGATGACATCCACGTCTAGATGGCGCAATCTAGTCTGCTTCATATCTTGCCTTATCCAAAGGCATTTCTGCGATAGTGAACGACCTTGTTGAACATGTATTTTAAATCAATTATCTGATATGAAATCATATACTATTTTAATTCATATTTTTAATACGGATCTTTTCTTCTCATTCGCCCCAAATAATGTAAAGTTACTTAAATATTAATGCATCCCCCAAAATTATAAATTTTAAATCAAAGTTTGTTTACTTTGCCTTACAATAATTCCACCCCTCAGAATGAAAAATTACCAAAAACCAGGGAGTTATTCACATTTTATATGTGCGGACATTTGGGTCGATCGCCAAGATCAACCAAATCAGAGTGCAATGGAAGGGAGAATTTTACTAAATATAAATTCTTTATATTTTGGGGTGAATTAATAATTTAGGCTGAATTAACAGAAAAGATCCTTTAATTCTATTGTTCCATTGTAGATACGTAGGGGATCATGGCTCTCCACACATTCATTTATAACATGAGAATTCACCCGCATTCTAATGAAGTAGTTTTGTATTTTGCTCTTTTATATTGCTTGCCACTCAAGGCTAAAGAGCCCTATCTACCCCGATAATTAACCCATAGCTAGTGGGGAAGAGACGGATTCACGCGTTTCATAAGGGCATTTTAGCAGAAGTCACCGCAACAGACTAGAAGGATATATCAAAACTAAATCAGTCACTTTTGTCTTTTACACAAGAATGATAATTCACAGAAAATATTCGTAATTAAATCCTCAAAGGCATTGCAGACTCGATATCGTATGATGTTAAGCGGTATTTTCGCAGATTAATAAATAATATAAAATCGGACAATAACACAAAGCACGCAATCGAACAGATGACTCATTATGCAACCAGAACATACTTCCTCCTGGGAAGAAACTTTTAGCGGTAAGATGATGGATAATTTATGAGAGAAACCTTTGACAAAATCAAACATCTAGAGACCTAAGCGATACAATACGTTTTGTTCCAAAGCGATTTATTGGAAGCGAGGTTCTTATCATCTTATCAAAGGAAAGTAAATCCCAAATAATTGTTGCAAGTATTTTGTATTGAGCAACATAATTGATAAGAAACTTTAAACTGATATAATCAAGATAATCACCTAATAAAATTCTTCCTGAATTTCTTGAATGAGAGTTTAGCATTTGAAATGCTGCCCTCATATTTTTGTTGCTATCACAACGTTTCGACATTTGTTCTCTCCGGTCTTCATCAGTTGTTTGTTGATCTGTGTAGCCTTCAGAGAATTTTGAAATGAATAAATTATTTAATCAACTTGGTCTCTTCTTCTTCTTCTTATCTCATCTTGTTCTTCTTTAGTAATCCTTTACCTTTTGTTTTCATTAAGACATAGTCCATACTAAGCAACATATACATTGCGATCACGATTACTATGTTACCAAATTCACGAAGCGACGCTTTAATCCACGTCACTACTGTGCAGTATGACTATTCTGAATTTAGTATTTGAAGACCTAGGCTTAATGTTCTCCTATACAACCTGCTGCTGCCGCGAAGATAAGTGACTGCATTCACCACGGCTTCTCTTTTCTTGCTGCAGCTACTACAGTTCAACTCTTGCTGCCACTTCTATTCTTTTAATTATTAATGGCTCCTATATGGTATTTATTGTCATGTTAGTGCTCTTGAGGAGGCTTATATTCTAACATATGCGCCGATTCCTTCATTGACTAACTATTTTTACTTCATTCCATAGGTTTTGATGAGCACCCTTTTCCCTCCATACATTAACAGTTAAGCCTGATTTCATTGTCACACCCATCAAAAAGAGATTTTTAAATGCAAGATCTAAGTAAAATATCTATTATCCCCGAGAGTAATCTTTCAGGAGAAAATGATAGGATTTTATTTTTTCTCGGGAGACAGCTTATTTTTAAGCAGACAATGTTTTCTTGTTGTTTTTTTTAGTGAATTCTTTGCTTCCAATTATTTGTGTGGAATCACTAACGACCATAAATCTGATAAGTAATTTATGGGATTTCCGCTTTATAAGATATTTGATATCAGTGAAAAGACAAATAGAGAACACACACACATATATTTACACACACACACACACACACACACACATATATATATATATATATATGTATATATATATATATATATATATATATATTTATACTAACAATACGCAGCCACACATCCCTCATGAACTCACACACATGTATATGGATTTGTACACACACACTCGAATACCCACACACGCAAATATATTTAGATATATATAGGTAGATGTATAGGTAGGTGTGTGTTGGTGAGTGTGAGGGTGACTGTGATAATACAACGAAACTTAATCACACCAATATTTTTCGCAAAATAGCACATTGGCTGTGGTTTGCACAATGGGTTAGAAATGTACTGCCAACAAAGGGTAGTGGCAAATATCCGCATTAAGTCAGTTCAAATACACTGACATAAAAATACACGTCCGTGTATGTGTATATGTGTGTGTATATATATATATATATATATATATATATATATATATATATATATATATATATATATATGTATGTATGTATGTAAGTAATGAAAAGTTTGGTAATCCGTATGCATAATCCTAAGGAGGACATTTTTAAGGAGGAAATTTAAAAAAAAAATCCAGACGACATGCATTTAACGGATGTTAGATTTCATTGAAAAATACATCCCTGCCCCCTACCGAAACGTAACTAATAACTGATACATCAAAATACAGACATAATGAACAGGAGACATTCCTGTCTAGTGGAAGTGGATTTGTCTGTAACCTTGGAAACGTGAATTATGATTTTAGCTGTGTCTTTAAACCCCAGTAATTTTAAAAGTTACTCCAAAATTCGCTTGAGGATGAAATGGAACGAATGTCTTTAATTTAATTACAAAATTAAATTCGGGGCTTTTAGCTTTCACTTTTGAAACATGGTTAGAACTGTGTAGCGAAAAAAACGTATTTTAAATCAATTTATATATATATATATATATATATATATATATATATATATATATATATATATTAATGCACGTTTCATTAAATAATATAGACATGTTTTGTCTATTTATTATAAAAATAAATATAAGTTCCTTTCATATTGCCTGATAAGCTTAATAACATTATCATTGAAAGACGAAAGGAAATCACCATATTGATACATGGTTAAATCCAATCTAAGATTTCGGCTTACATAAGCTATTATCAAAGATGTCAACTACTTTTCAATATATCAAACAATACACGGACGAAACAATAATGATAGTCTATTTTTGTGGCATGAAAAAACCCTTGCATCTTAGTGGCTTTATCGCCTCTTTTGGGGTGAAAATATTTAAAAAAATTCTTTCATATCTTCATTATTGATTTTTATTCTTCATTATTTTATTTTTATATATATTTTTTATTTTTTCGGCATCTATTTTGTTCTGTTTTTTTTTTTTTTTTTTTTTAATTTTTTTTACTTTAAACCTTTCTATATTTTCTTTATTTCATCTTGCCTCTTCTTTCATTTTCCTTTTTCATTCTGAGATTTGATTTTCTTTCCTTCTTTCTTTCTTTTGGATTTCTTAATTTTTCGCTACCCTCCTTTTTTTCCCCTCTCTCTATTTCTCTTTATAAAACCCTCTCCATGTTTCTTTCTTTATATCTTTTGGTCATATTGGTGAATCCAACACAGAAAAGTACAAAGAATGTCGGCAATATATTGATATGAAAACACAAAGTGAACAAAAAATGTTAAATGCAAAGAAAAGAATTAAAACGACAAGAAAAACATATCAACCGTAATTCCAAATCTGAAAACTTAATTTCTTTTCATACGTGTTTATCAATATGCACGCACATACCGAACAGAGCAGTTGTGTATCTCATAAACAGAATTACAAATTTTACTCATACAAATTCGTCCCAGAATACAATGAGATTTTCCTAAATGACGTTCTTTCTTTCTCTATCGCTGGGTTACTATTTACATATAAATATATACAATACTCGCCACAAGTATATGAACAAACAAACATTTTGCTTTGAATAGCTTGATTTCAAAATTCAATATCATGAATATTATACATGAATCACTTTTCATAGCTATCGCCATAACAACGCTTTCATTTTGTCATGATTTGTCATTCTGAATGATACACTTCTGAAAAAGAAAATTGCTAGATGAGCAAATTTAAGTCTATTATTTTTATATTCTAAAATATCGCTTCAAATCGATCAACGGGATTAAAAATCGAAACAACACTGACTTTTGGAAGAGTTGAAAAATAATATTTGAATCACTTCAATTAAAAATCCATAATTATCCTTGCATTCTGAGGCAATAAAAAAGACTCGGTGTCAGTACACTCGCGTAAACACACAAAAGAAATAGATTCATTTGGTGATCGATGAGGAAGTTCGGAAAACCGTTGTTGATTAGCGTCTGTTTAACATTATTAAGTTCTTTAAGTAAAAGGGTGGATCAAATCTAATATTCTGAAAATTATTTGGATAATTTTACATAGTTTATGTCCAGAAAAGAACACACTTATAGAAACACAAGAAAAATTAAATAAAAGCTTAATCGCGTTACCTTGCCACCAGAAACTTGTATAAAAGAGGGATTGCTAGCCAAATACACAATCACTCACTCACACACACACACACACACACACACACACACATATATATATATATATATATATATATATATATATATATATATATATATATGCGTGTGTCTGTGTGTGTTTTGTTTGTGTTTGTTTATATATATATATAGTCAATATCGGAATCACTACTGCATGGTGACTGTCGGGTTCACACTTCCATGTGGCGTGTTCTGAAAACTGGATTGAAGCGTATAGGTATCGGTTACCATGCAGCGTTAATTCATACTCCCAAATTACCTATATCTAAAAATGTTCTATCCTCAATATTCAATACTTCCACTATACTTTACGTATTAAACCTTAATCTATCTATCTATCTATCTATCTATCTATCTATCTATCTATCTATCTATCTATCTATCTAATGATATAATGATATAATTATATAGGATTTTGTAAAATTCTATATAACCAAGAGTATTTAGGAAAAAATTAAAAAAATGTAAAAGTTTTGGTAAGGCGATTCATCCGTTAGAATCTCATCGGACTGGACTTTGTTGACGTTGCCACGCCTACACATAGGCACGAAACGAGAAAAAAGAAAATGAATACAAATAAATTTGGCGAGATTGAACACACACACACACACACACACATATATATATATACATACATACATATATACACACACACACACACACACACACACACACACATATATATATATATATATATATATAGATGTATGTATACATATATATATATGGTTTCAAATATTTTTGAGATCTCTAGTTTTGTGTGCAACGTCAACAAACCCATTCCGATGAAATCCTAACGGATGAAACGTGTCACAAAATCTTTAAATTGTCATACACACCCACACCCACATACACGCACGCACATATATATATATATATATATATATATATATATATATACATACATACATACATATCTATATCTATATATATATATATACAGATATATATATATATACACACACACACATATATATGTATAGATACATATATATATATACATATGCATATATATATACATACATACATATATATACACACACGCGCACACACACACATATGTACATATATATATATATGTATATATGTATGTATACATATATATATATATATATATATATATATATATATATATATATATATATATATGCTTTCAAATAATTTTGAGATCCCTAGTTTTGTGCGCAACGTCAACAAATTCCGATGAAATCCTAACGGATGAAACGTGCCACAAAATGCACACACACACACACACACACAAACACACACACACACGGACACCACCCACACACAAACACACACACACATATATGTAGGAATTTCTTACATAAACCTTGTCTTACTGCACCTCCCCGCCTAAAATACCCCCAAAGATATCCATTTGTGTTAGGTTAGGTAAACGTGGTGGCCATTCGATGCTGCCCCTTCTTCCAAACCAAAGATGTGGAAAGGTTTGGTTAAGGTAGTCCCTCACTGCCAAAGCATAATGGGGAAGTTGCTGAAAGAACAGTTCGGCGAAATTAGCTCTGCTTCTGAGCGGTGATCTAAACCGTAAAACGAATAGCGAAACAAATATAAGCCTACTTTTCGCCCACTCTGTATGGTGAATGTAGATTAAGAGGTGACAAAATGTTTGTCTTTTTCACATTTAAGGAAAAAAAAAATGCAATCAATGCCCCCACTTCCCAAAAAAGACAAAAATACCTAATTTTCTTGATATTTTATCTCGGAATAAGCAAGTAAGAAATGATATATTGATTCCCCACCAAAATTTTATATTGGCCCATCACCACCAATAACATATTGAACTCCCCCACCCCCAAATAAAATGCCTAATTTTCTTGATATTTTATTTCGGAGTAAGGAAGACAGAAATGATATATTGACCCGCACTCAAGCCAAAAAAAAAAAAAAAAAAAAAAGTCTTGCATCACTTTAAGGTAGATAGACGGATAATATGATATGAATTTCTGTCAATAATGATTTCATATTTTATCGCGAAAAAATGACAATTGGCAAATTAAGAAGTAAAAAATCAGCTTAAAACAACATCAATAAAATTTGCAAAACGTAAACACCACAACAATCATAAGAAATTTGAATGCAAAATGACAAAGCAAATATGTGTTTGTACATTTATATATATATATATATATATATATATATATATATATATATATATATATATATGTGTGTGTGTGTGTGTGTGTGTTTGTATGCATGTATATATATTCGTGATTGCGCATGACGAGAAGGAAGACAATAACAAAAAAAGCCTTAGGATAGAGATATTGAAAAATGAGATTGCACCCTCACGTGGAAGTAGGGTGCATGCATGTCGATAGTCGATGGGGCAAGAATATTATGCATGGCATGTCATTATCAATCATTATATCGGGTTTGTAAAAGTGAATTTTAATAGAAAGCTTCTGCAATATTCAATCCCGGCTCGAAACGCAAGCAACAATGCGCACATCATTTTAATGGTGGGGGTTCAATGTCAAAGAAGCGATGACGACACGTATTTGAAATATTTTCTTTTAGAAGACAGAAATATCCTTCACATGCAATTGTTGAATGGATATGAAATAAATAGTATCAAATTGGTGACAGGGCAGGGGAAGCGTCTCATCTGACTGTCTCCATTAACACTATCTCCTCAAAACTAAAACATCCATTTGAAATTTGTTTTAGTTTTGTACGGCAAGTAAGCACTATATATTTTGCAAATTTTGTTGTTAACAGGCACATATACACACAAGCACAAACACAGGTTCACATGCGCGCACACACATACAAATAGACACTTACAGACACAGAAACACAAATACACACTACAACATGCATACACACTATAAATCATATGAATTCACATTGTCAGTGCTGTTAATTTACTGATAAATATTAATGAAATATATCGGGAATTATAGAGTAAATTAATAGAGAATTATATCATGGATCAATTAAAAATTGTAGGGTAAATTAACTGAGAATAAATAAACCACAGAAGATATGCATTTGTTGTTCATGTTCACCATAACGAAACTGTCCACAATTTTGACATAAAAATGTTTCTCTAATTAAAAGAGGAAATAATTCACTAAGACGAAAATGTCTAGTTTTTTCAGTTGTGCGTTCATCCACTGTAAAATGACGTCCAGGTTCTTACAATGTTTTACAATTCTTGGTAGATTTTCTGTTATCACAATGTAGAATAACTAATAACGAAGATGATGAAAAGAAAAAGAATATAAACGAATTTGGCTGTACTGTAAAAAATTGTTTCAAAAATTTTCAAACTACCATCTTCTCTCGTTCAAGCGCATGTGTAGTTACAACAACGTCAACAAATCCAGTCCAAAAGACAAAAACAAAAGACTCCTAAAATATTCCAAAATAGAAAAGCTGTACTTCCTGACAAAACCAACGAATAAAAAAATATTATTCTACCCACTAACTCGTTCACAACTACAACTGAAAAGAATTTATCTAAACTCAGTATAAAAATTGTCACAACTACATCGAAAACAATGAAAGACTTAATCAAAACATAACAAAGCAACAAGCCAAAACTTGGAAAAATTTATTCTATCAACTGCAAGGATTGCCAGAAAGAATATATTGGAAAAATCTCAAAGATTTTAAACAAAAGACTATATGAAAACAAAAGAGACATTTAAAAAAAAAAAAAAAAAAAACAACAGCACGCAAAACGCATTTGTTGTTCACCATAACGAAACTGACCACAATTTTGACATAAAAATGTTTCTCTAATTAAAAGAGGAAATAATTCACTAAGACGAAAAATACGATAGCGGCAAGGTTAACTTCCCGACAAACAAGGGTGAGATTCGAAAGCGAAGTTTCTAACAAGTCGACCGCGCATTTATATACAGAGAGTTAATTTACACGTCCCCCAACTCGCATGCGCGCACACGCACCCATCTACACACACAAAACACACACGCACATATATATGCCTGTGTGTGTGTGTGTGTGTGTGTGTGTGTGAGAGAGAGAGAGAGACTTTTCTGATGAAAATCGATAGGAAATCAATATATACAATTTTATATATCAGGAACAATTTTAGAGAGATCAATAAGAAAGTGGTAAAAATGTACGTGTGACGCGTTCCATCTTTTACGCGGTTGACATGCGCAGTCGCATCAATATAATCATCATTTTATTCCTAAATGACGAAACGCATCATACGAAAACTTTTCCCACATTTTTGTCGTAAATGTTACTCAAATATAAATTGATCTAATAATTGTAGAGATTTACTTAACGTCTAGTCGCATCAAACAGTTTGCGTGATGATCAACATTAGATTTGTTACAGTCCTGCGGTGTTCATGCTACAGTATATTTTTGCAAATTGTATTTTGATCTCACTCGAAATGTTAATAATAGTGGTTCGCTTTAATATCAGATGTGTATTAAATAAGCTGAAATTGGAACACAAAGGAATAGGAGGTGATGTCCAGTAGGCAATCGATACGCTTACATGATATGTGAGACTACATAGATATTTCGCTCCAGCCATTTATTTGAAAGTTGGTAGTAACCAATCACTATTCAGTCCTAATTTATCTAGCGAGACAAGCTCGTTAACCATTATACTCTAACATGCAAATTCATGTGCGTGGGCACTTTACATAAAAAAAGATGTTATGTCACATTCCATACTTCTTGGGGAAGTCAGTTAAATACCTTCCCAGACTGTTCATTTATTACACACACACACACACACACACACACACACACACACACACACACACACACATATATATATATATATATATATATATATATATATATGTATGTTGCGTGATGTTATAACGTTTTTATGTTATCATTTTTGAATAAATACTATTTGCTCTACTCTGTATTGAGCACTCTTTTAAGAATAGTGTGTTTCGGTTATTGGAATTTTATTTCGTCTATACTAATCTTATACTTATATATATATATATATATATATATATATATATATATATATATATATATATATATATGTAAAGTTAGTCTTTGAAGATGTATTGTATCATTATTATTATTATTGCTATTGACTGAGAGTGCAATATGCCAGCAGACTGATGTTTGTTATACATATAGAGAGACTAATACACTCATCATGATAACCAGTGCGTTAAGGAGATTCCAAGAACATGGATCACAGCCAAAAGAATTTTCAAAACGTGTTCATTGATTCTAAGTGAAATAGGCAGGCTTTACTTATTATTAGACCATTTTCTCTCAAGAAAAGTTAAAATGGCGTCTTCACAGAAACAAATGACTTTGTAATTTATACAAAATAATCTTCTCAAATGCGGCATATAAAAATTTTAACAAGCTATTTATCGCTCAAAGACTTTCCTCGGTCGATTATAACAATTATAGTTTCTAACAATTAAATGACAAAATAATTGAGAAATATCTACGATGCGAGGAAAAGTCAACATTCCCAAAATATCAAAATCTCGCTCTGAAATTCTTTTGAGTCAGTTGTGTAATTTTAGTCAATTTATCACTATATCTGTGTCAATATATTTCCATTTGCAATTCACGTAAGGAAAATTTGGTTGTTCTTTTTTAACTTGTGATAAATGGTGATATGTGGATAGTTTACAACAATGTCAGATAGAATTGATCGTAACGCAAAACCAAATTCACTAATAAAAATCGTACAAAAAGCCTATTTTTTGCTTATATTACGTAATGATCGCTATTGAAAGGGAGTTCACTACGATTATTGAATCGAACAAACGTTACTGTCAATTAGACCAATGGAAAACCTAAATCGACATGAAGCATCCGGTGTTTGTTAAAGGGAATCGGACAATATTCCCTCAGGGTAATGATTTTTCTTTGGAGATTAAAAAAACGTTCCAATTTAACTGGAATGTATTCTTCCGTATTCAATAAGTATTGCGCCTTTCGATTAACAGATATGGCAGCCTTTGTAGGATTCATCGAATGGAAAAAATGTTTCTTTGGAAAACTGAAAAAGACAAAATAAGTCTTTCTTACCTCGTCAGATAAAAATCTATCTGCGAGAATGGATACTGATTGATGACAGACGATAGTCAAAAAACGATAAATATGGCTTCAGGTATAGGTGATATCGAAAAACATTAAAATATGTTGCTTTGATTCTACTTTAAACCGAGCAATCGTTTCAGATACATAAATTTAGGAATAATTACATATAATTTAAATTATTCGGATTGTTATCCTCATCTTCATTTCCATATTCACAACGATTCGGCTGTTGTACGCTCCGGCCTTCTTCAGGTGATTGGAATTTCGAATCGAATCCTTTATTTCATCGACCGTGGTAGATTCTTTTAGTTCCACGTACCATGCATCTTCTGGATATCTTAGTTAGATCCTTTTAACTCATCTCTCCGAGTTTTCGTTCATCACTGCTGTATGGCAATGAAGATGAAGATAATTGTCCCAATAATGTAAATAATATAAGTAATCATAATATCTCATCTAAGAGATATAGACAGATAAATTTATGAATCTTGTTAGAAGCTTTGAAATATTTTGCAGTTGAAGAAATAAGCATAAAATTGTTTCAATAAAAATAAAAATGGACCATATTAAACTGATGATTTCATTTGACAGCAGGCCAGAAATAAAAAGTTCACTCAAAATGAAATGCTCCTTCTAAATTTGATATGCCATGTCATGATTAAATGTATAACATTTAATTATGCATATAATGTTTCTTATCACAAATAATTGTTACCCCCCCCATGTATATATATATATATATATATATAGATAGATAGATAGATATATAGATAGGTAGATATATATATATATATAGATAGATAGATAGATATATAGATAGGTAGATATAATTAGTACAGATGAACCATAAAAATCCATTCGGTTATAATTTATTTTATGAATATACAAATGCTCATCTCTTCAGACTGATGTTTTTTAAGAAATGAAGTCATTTTATCAAGACGACTGTAAAAAGAGAGAGGAAAAATGCAAAGAGAAAAAAGAAAAAAATTAATATTAAAAGAGGAAGAAAGAAAAAAAATCAATATAAGGTTTAAAAAATTTTTGTGGGGGGAGAGAGAAAGAGAGGAAGAGAAGAGGGGGAATATATATATATATATATATATATATATATATATATATATATATATATATATATATACTATTTACATTATTCGGACTATTGTCCTCATCTTTGTTGCCATATTTATCACAACGTTTCGGCCGGTGTACGCTCCAGCCTTCTTCAGATGGTTGAAATGTCGAACTGAACCCTTTATTTCGGCATATGTCCTAGGACAGATGGCACAGTAGATAAAGACGTTAGTTAGATCCGCTGACAGGACCCAAATTGTTTGAGTTCAATACCTGCTTAATGCGGTGGAGAACTTGGAGCGGGTAATTGATAGCTGATAACTGACATCCTTTAGACATGGCACGTCGAACTAGAATAGTCTACCCAAGCGAGCGAAATAAAGTATTCAGTTCGACATGTGTGTGTGTTTGTGTGTGTAAATGTATAAATATATATATGTGCATATTTTGAGTTCCTTAAAATTGTCATTTATTTATCTCTTATTTTTATTTAATTAATTAATTTAATTATTTTATCAATTAATATTTTATGTATATTTCTGATTTGTTTTTAATTTTTTATTTAACTTTTTTTACTTTAACTTACTTTAGTTTATTGATGTCAATTATTATTATTATGATCATTATTATTATTAGCAATTTGAAATTGTGATAATTATAATGTGCTGTCAAAAATGACATGAATATCAGACAATTCAATGTATCTATTTTGAATCTGATCGCTCCCCTGTCTCGCCGTATATTTGAACATGTTTAGTCCTTAGAGAAAAAAATCACTTCTAGGTCACCTTTTCGGCTCATGTTTAATTATTTTCTTCCTTTCTTTTCTTTCCCGCCTCTCTCCCTTTTCCCTTCCTTCTCCCTTCCCCCTTTTTTACTTTTATTGTAGTATGAATGCCTTACTTTCCTTTTCGCTTGATGGGTGTTGATTTGTTGTGGGTTTTCACTTCCTCCCTCTTCCTTTTTCTTTTCTTTTTTCTTTTTTTTTTTCATTCTTTCTTCATTTTCATTTAACTTCTGGTTTATTTCTATTGTGTTATGGTTGGATCTACTTGTGTGTATGTATGCTTGTGCGATGTGTGTTTAAATGTGTGACTATGTCTCCGCACTCATGTATACATGCATGCATACAAAATGCACCCACACATGCACCAGGGCGTGTATGTTTATGCTTTGGTGTATGCGCGTCTAATTGTGTGTTTGTGTGTTTATTTGTCTTAACTGTCTTGTTTATCTCGGATTTACTATTGTTGGTTTGACAATTTAGTTTGGGTTATGTTTGAATTTTTCTGCGTGTATATATCTGTGTGCGTTTATATGTGTATCTGTGTATGAGTGCGTGTTTATGTGCGTATGTAGTTTTGCGCCGGTGTGTAACAATATTATCCAAACACCGGCAGGATTCCAGCCTTCGTGCCAGTAGGCTAGGATACATATTTTCTTTAATGGTCCCAAGCCGGGAGACGAAAATAAATAAATATACTGTTAAATAAATAAGCGTAGCGTCTACTCAAATACGAGTATCCACTAAAATAAGGTGTCTATTTTCTTTTTTTTTTATATAATTGATTTTTGGGCATTTATAGCCACTTTTATATATAAAAATATAAAAAAAAGAAAAAAATGAAAATGGACACCATAGAAAAAACAGAAATAGAAAAATCAATTGGTATACACCCCATACAACGAAATGGTAAAAAAATAAATTAGGACAAAAATTCCTTGCATTTATCGATAAATAGTTTCCTAGAGACAGTAAATTCAGTACAATTTGAAATAAAAATAAGCTAAAATTAAGATACAGTTGTACTGAAAATTTAGACATGATTATTAAGAAACCTAATGCTAATATCTTGAGGAAACAGATCAAAATCAAAAATATAGATCCTAAAATGAAAAGAAATGAAGATAAGGAAAAATGATGTAACTGCAGTCTCGTTACGGGGAACAACCGATGCTTTTGATGTATTATTTTTAAAATGTCATATAATCTTTTATTAGATTCTTTGTGGTTTCTCTGATGTATTTTTCTTGAAAATTATTACAGGCAATGGAGTAAACTCCTGCTTCAGATTTTAGTTTAGTATTAACTAAGTCTTTGATTGTTTTGGATGTAGTAGCAACGATATTTTAAATTATTTTTTATATTATTCATAAAGAGGGATTACTGTTTTTTTCAAAAACACACCGACCATAATTTACATTAAAATCAATCTGGATCTACATATTTCAGCAGATATTTATATTTATTCCTCCATGTAACCAACAATTCATTTTTCTTGTTGCATAAACTAGGGTCTTTTAAGTGTTTTACAATAACAATTTTTTCAGCAAGGTATAGATTACATCTATCGCCTTTCCCATTGTAAGATGAAATTTATCAAGGAAGGTGCCGTATTTTTTTCCAACCAAAGTACTATAGATCTCCTCCTAGTTCATCATAGTGGGTGAATTACTAGGAAAAACTTACTATAATTGTGTTCATTATAATGGCGATTTTCCAAAACACGTGTGTCTGATATAATTATTTTAAATTTATCCGTTGTAGGTATGGAATTTGTTCTAAAAAAAGCATCCCGATATCAGGGAACTAGCCAGAAATTGGGTGAAATGCAAAATGGTATTAAATATTGGTTAAATTCACTTCAACATGTTGCTCCTACTCTCATAATATATTTTGTTGAGTGTTGAGTGGTGGCTTTTGATATAGGCGGCCTCGAGAATTTGTAGTTTTTGTTTACTATTTTCATCGTGTACTATATTGGTGTTATCAACACGTATTTTTCTGTATTATGAAGGTAGGCAAGAATGTGTTTTTAAACGTTGTGCGTTAGAACTTGTATTATTTAAACAATACAATCTCCGAAAGGACATTTACACTTATACCTTGGTCTTTTCCAAAACACTAGGTGACGAAGAAGAGTTATTGCGTATGATTTGGTTGTTTGATTTAAATCTAATTTTAATATATAATTAGTCTTATTTTTTAACTGGACCAGTGAGGAATATATTAGTATTTGTCTGATGATCGCAAAAGCGTGAAACCTAGTGTTACAAACTAATAGCCATAAAATTGAATATGTATGTATATATATATATATATATATATATATATATATATATATATATATACAGAAAGAGAGAGAGAGAGAGAGAGACAGACAGACAGACAGACAGACAGACAGACAGACAGATATTCTCATGTAGTAAATGCGATATAATTCATATTGGTGAAGCAACGGAGATAATAGAACATTAAAGACAAAATCTTATCTATCTTTGTAGGAATGCTGTAAAAATATTTTTGTACTACCACACAAAAAAGTGGCACAACCACCCCCACAAAAAAGAGAATGTTTAACATCGAAAAACATAAGCGAAATTAATTCATTTTAATAATATGTGGAAATATCCACTCTTTGCCTGAAGAAGGTCGCGATATCCGAAACTCCTCTTGCAAAATTTTGGAAAATAAAGCATAATATATATTTAAAAAAAATCTACATTACACCCAAAAATGTTTGCTGTTTCTCTCTGTTTAATATATATATATATATATATATATATATATATATATATATATATGTATGTATGTGTGTGTGTGTGTGTGTGTGTGTGTGTGTGTGTATGTGTGTATATATATATATATATATATATACATATATATAGTTAAACGTAGAAAACCAGACAACCTCCCACGGTTTCACCTTGGCGGATCGTCAGGGAAGACTGGCTCAGGAGACCGAAGGTTTTCCGAACGAGTATAGTTTCTTATGCTTATAAGATTACTACCACTACTACTAATATATATATATGTGTGTGTGTGTCTGTGTGCCTGTATGAATCTATGTATGTATATATTTGTGTGTACTCGGTGTATTTTGCATTGATCTTTTATACACATACTATTATTAAAACATTACACGTTTTATCTAATATATTTAATGATCTATTTTTTCTAATGTACGAAATTCCTTTCACAAATGTTTTTGCTGTAGGCATCTGTTTATCTTGCGTCCAGTTTGATCAAAATTTATCCTTTGTTGGTGAACCTGGAGTGACCTCTCCATGGCGCTGATGCTGGTATATTGAGGCGGTGCGCTGGCAAGACTACATCCCCACTCCCCTTTCGGCCGTACTGACAATATCCAAAGGAATACAGGGCATTAAATTTGGTTGCGGCTAGGATGCAGGAGTAGCCGGAAAGTTGTCAGTGTTGACAGACAACTATCTTCGGGGTTGTAGCCCGGGTTTTCTTTCTGGATTTGCTTTCATAGACTTTTCTGTATTTGGATATGACCGCAAGGCAGCGTAGGTTTAAAATCGGGGCTTTCCTTCACCTATATGGACTGCCTTCATAGACTATCGAAATCCATCGAATCTTTGCTGTATATGGATAAATTATTCAAAATCCATGTTGCACCGTCTAAAATTTTCGATTCGCATTTGTTATTTGGTGCTGTGAGAAAAGAAAGTTGAGTATATTTTAAAATTAGATTTTATCACTGTTTTTTAAGAAGAGTCGTTGATTTTTATTAATTTAAATTGAATACAAATTGTCATGAGAAATCATAAAGTAAATTAAAAATAAGTTATTACTTATGCATTACTTACACCTCTTTCGATGTAGCAAAGTTTGTTATGAACTCTTGAGAGTAGTTGTCTGGAACTTTTTCAAGTTTTAACTTTTATGTGTTTCTTTGAGTGTTCATACTTTTAATACAAGAACTATCTCAAAACATAAAGCTATCCATTCACCAAGTGTTCAACAGCGAATAATTTTGTCTTTTGCATCAACTATCGATATGGTTTCGATTAACCAACATCGGCAAAAGACCATCGAAATCCTTCAAGCCCTACCATAGACACTATTGTATTTGTCTTCTTTTCTTAAAGATTTCCTGTGGGGAAAAAAAAATCAAGACTGAGAGCAAATTCTGTCCAAAAGGTCGACGTACTTTTTTTTCCAAACCTCGCCACATTGGAAGAGAAGGAAGTTATTGCTTTCCTTATGGAAACTGTTGAATAACATTGGTTCAATATTGATCAGAAAGTCCATTATCTTCCCTTGTATACTTTATTGTAACATGGCGTACATACTTACTCACTTATATAAAACATATATGACTTTACTTCTCTGAAATTTTTGCAGTTAATCCATTCACATACTTGGAAAATATGAAGAAATATATTTTACATGAAGCTATTTACTGAAGACTGTTTACTTCGGCAGAAGACCAATGTTCGAAAATAGTAATAAAATTTGCTCAAGTGGTAACTATCTAAGAGATTAGATTTCTAATGGTTGATCAAAATATACGCGTTGAAAATCTTAGGATTATTAGACTTAGTTTGATCAGTACAATATCCAAAATATAAACACCTAATGATATTTCTCATTCCTTACAGTCGTAGTTTTCTATGATATTAAACTAGTAGTCATTTCTTTCTAATGAGAGTTATTTATTTATTTGATCCACTAAATTATAAAATTACATGATTAATCTGTTTTAAGTGCATAACAAAAATCACTGTCATCTGGCATCGGCAATTTAAGATAAATATTCGACGTACATTGTTAGGCAGTTACAGACAATAAATAAATAAAAATTAACATATTTTAACGCACATACGGGCACACACATAAAAACAAATATATATAACGGTTTGAAATAGACTAACTTTATTTTGAGGTATTTTTTTTTTGATGTAAAAATGCTCTGTTAAAATAAAAAAAATCGAGGTCTCTGTAGATCAGTTTTAATAATTAATATTACTAGGATCCACCCGGATGATATATATATATATATATATATATATATATATATATATATATATATATATATATATATATATAGGACACCGGATCATCAGATAATCATGAATACATTTATACATATATATATATTTTAAAGAAAAACAAACCACTTTAAGGTACTATTATAATAATTTATTTCACCAGAGCCCTTTTAAATGATGCCGGATCATCAGATAGCACTTCCAAAAATGAAACGAAAAATGAAATTAAAATAGCTCTGGATTTACATTGAGCTCTCAGGATTTCATCCTCCTTGGGATTACCCATACGGATTATCAAGTTTTTCATAACTTAAATATATATATATATATATATATATATATATATATATATATGTTTCATTAAATAATATAGACAAGTGTTGTCGATTTATTTTATGTAAATTCTTTTCATAACGTCTGATAAGCTTAATAACTTTATCATTAAACGAAGAAAGAAAATCACAATATTGATACATATTTTTTAATCCAATCAAGAATGTGATGATAGTCTGTTTCTGTTTACATGGATGATTTCCAAGCAACGATAAACACGTGCATATAAGACGCTGGAAGCGAAAATCGCACCGCAGCTCATGACCACGCGAGAGTGAATTCGAGAAGTATGAAGTATGGGATGTTTTTGGTATAAATCAGTGGCTTCTGTTACCAATTATGGATATATATATATATATATATATATATATATATTAAAGACATTTTTATGTTTAACGTTCTTTTTATAGATACAAGTATTTAAGTAAATGCTCTGTTTATAATAAACAGTATTAAATAACATTTACCGGCCTGAATGTCCGAGAAATTTTCATAGAAAATATTCGTCCTTTGACAGGAACCTGCATCCTATACGGAACCGTCATTTACGCTGACGTGCCTTAACCGACTCGGCCACGTTCGGTAGGCAAGGTCGCATTTACTGCTTATAAACTTCAATCTTCCATGAATCTCGTACATTCATAACTGCTCATGGCGTATCAAATGTAAACAAATGACGTCATACATTAAGAAATAGACCAAGTCCGACAATTTATTTATTAAAGACATTTTTATGTTTAACTTTTTTTTTTTAATTATATTATTAAATTTATATTACTGGTTCTGCATTAGTTACACACCCTTCGATGTACCAAAGGGTACTTGTTGGAGTTTTAATTTTCATGTGTTTCGTTTTAATTTAATAAAAGAACTATCTCAAAACATATAGGAAAAAGCGTGTAAAAAGTCGTCGTTCTGACTGGGATTCGTTGATTCATATGAGTGGGTGCAATTAAAAATGTGGTAAATAAAAATATGAACTGATAGAAAATAAAGGCTCTTTTTAAAACAATTACACATATCTGTCCCATAATATTGATTAAATGTACATACTCATTTTATGCACAAAATGTAGATAGTTTTATAAAAATCCTCCCCGCAAATTCCAACCAAACATTAGATATCTTTTTGGGCGCTCTCCTTTTTCTACACACTCTATGTTATCCTTAACATCCTCAAATTTTTGTTTTTTTTTCGATATTTTTGTCATTGAATGAACATGAAATATTTTACTTTCTTCAGGATGGATAATTTAAAATAAGGAAAGTTTTATCTTTTATGAGAGTTTAGAATTATTCATGAAATCTTTGAAACCATTGCTTGTAATTTTGTTTCTTATTGTAATATCAGTCTACAGAGAGTTTGCGATAGCTGAAACTGATTTTAATAAATATATGCCGAGGATTAACCTTCAATAGGTCTACTAATATTTGACCAATATTTTATGCTATAGAACGGTTCTAGAACAGATGACCTCAGCTGATGTCTAGCAAAACATTATTGTAAGCCTTTGGTATTAAGTATATTCTTTCCAGTATAATTTTCACACAGGAATTAACCGTATTTGAGGGTAATAAACAAAAGAGAGCAGAATATCTATCTATCTATCTATCTATCTATCTATCTATCTATCTATCTATTATGGGGTCCTCCCCTTTTTCATATAAGTGAACTCGACCAGAGTGGTTACTGGGACTCCTGCCGTTAAATACCCTGAGTCAGTCAGAATATAGGGAGATTGAGAGAGATTGGGAGAGTGAGCAGAGAGTGGACAGTGACAGTGATTGTGATTGAGTTGGAGGTAGAGTAATAGTGTGAGGTAACCGCTTGTAGAAGTCAGTTACAAGCACGTAGACTCTAAGGAAGTCCTGCTTCGAGACTATATCTATATGTATTATTATTACGACTAACCCCGTTCCTGGATTTACTAACAGAATTACCCTTTGTATTATTGTCTAAATACATTTAATTTCTTATCTTTATTTCTTGCGTTTGTCATTCATTGGAGACCGAATTTCATCTCGGAATACACAAAACTATCTATATATCTATCTTAATTAACTATGATCTACAGGGAGCGATGGGTGAATTGTTGCCATTTTATTTTTTTAATTACGCGCATGCACTTTGCTTGCTTTTTAATTTTGTTGACTGCACAGCATAGTAGAGTCAGTTGAGAATCATCTATGAGAAAAAGAGCACCATGACGCAATTCAATCCGCCAGGAATTTCGAAACGACATGCTGTACTACTTGGCAATCGCACCGGAACCTCCAATATGAACATTTCAGAGAATTTGGGTGTCAATCTAAGGACAATGGGAAGTATCCAGAAAGAGTTGGATGAGTTTAATGGTGATTACGAAAGTGTTTGGAATAATCACTAGGGATGGCGACGTTATGCCGCCATTCATTTTCCCACATGGCCATAGATTCAACACGGAGTCCTACATCAAATACCTTGATGATATGGTCTCTTCATAAGTCAAGAGGGTGGCTGCTGGAAGACCCTATATCTAGCAATAGGACTCTGCACCATGCTACAAAAACAGGTGAACCCAGTCATTGATGTGAGACAATTTTTGCGACCACCTCACTCCTTACATTTGACCACTTAACTCCCCAGACAGCAACTGTCTTGATTTATTATGCATGGGGCGCAGTTGACGAACAAAACTTCTTGCAACACCAAAGATGAACTAAAGACAAAAATTATGACAGAATTCACCAACTTAAACAAGGAGAAAGTGTGAAAGGATATCCTAAAGTCGTTTGGATGCCATGGTTAAAACCAATGGCGACTTTATTGAATAATTTTACTGTTTCGTATTTCAATATATTTTTTGTGTAAATTTGCCAAATACATCTGTTAAAATGTGATATAAGTATTATTTTCATTTTTGCGTAATTTAGACGACAATTTATCCAGCGTACTATATATATATATATATATATATGTATATATATATGTATATATATATATATATATATATATATATATATATATATATATATATATATATATATATATCAGGTCATGCCATAAGTTCTGTCCGAATTTTAACTTTTTGTTAAAATGAATGAAATTTAAAGAGCATTTTATAATGTCTAATGGAGCTAAACTTTATTTTTATGTTTAGATGCATTTAAACTGATCAAATTTTTATTTTAGAGGACAATAAAATTAAATTTTGTTTGATTAAAACCCTGCTAACATGGAAGTACCCAAGAATCATTTGAGGCACATAATGCTTTATGAGTTCAAGAAAGGAATCTTACCAAACGAAGCGGCTAGAAACATTCACTCAGTTTATGGAGAGGAATGTGTGAATGAAAGAACTTGCAGAAGATGGTTTGAAAAATTCGGAGGTGGAGATTTCACCCGTGAAGATGAAGATCGAACCGGACGTCCAGTTGAGTTTGATGAAAAGCTTCTTGAAGCAGCCCTGTTCATCGTCATCTTCAACAACTTGGAAAAGTTCCTAAACTTGGAAAATGTGTGCCTCATGAATTGTCTGAAAACAACCCCAAATCCCGAGTTGACATCTGCTCTTCTCTCCATTCTCGCCAACTTGTTTCACCTTTTTTGGATAGACTTGTGACTGGCAACGAAAAATGGATCATTTATCGAAATGTTAAGCGTCATAGACAGTGGCTTGGTAAAGGGGAAAGACTCCAGCCACAGCCGAGAAGGGAACTTCATGGGCAAAAGGTTCTTCTTTCAATCTGGTGGGATCGCCAAGGAATAATCCACTTTGAATTCTTACCACCTAATGCAACAATTAATGCTCAAATATACTGTCAGCAATTAGAGCGTTTGAACCAAGCTTTGAGGAAAAAAACCTGCTCTAGTGAATCGAAAAGGGGTGATGTTTCATCAGCGCAATGCGCGACACTACACAGCAAGAATCACGCCACAAAAGATCAAAGAACTTGGTTGGGAGAAAATTCCTCATCCACCTTTTTCTCACAATCTTGCTCATTCAGACTACCATTTGTTTAGTAGCTTACAGAATAATTTGGAAGAAACAGATTTTGTAACACAGGAAGAGGTTAAAACTGACATTTGTGAGTTCTTCGAATCAAAGCCAAAAGAATTTTACAGTAATGGAATTAGTAAGCTTGTTAATAGATGGAAGGAAGCCATAGATAATCAGGGAAAACACATTGTTGATTGAATCTGTAATTAAATGTAACATTTGCTCGCTTGTTTTCTGTATTCAAAATTCGGACAGAACTTATGGGATGATCTGATATATATATATATATATATATATATATATATATATATATATATATATATATATCAGCATAATAATATTTGCGTTATTTAGACGACAATTTATCCAGCGTACTATATATATATATATATATATATATATATATATATATATATATATATATATATATATATATCAGTTACTTCGTTATCTGTCTATCTATCTATCTATCTATCTATCTATCTATCTATCTATCTGTTTTATATGTGTCGAGGAATACGTGAGTGTTTGTAAAATATAGTAAATATGTTTTCATTTATTGTCTGTATCAGTGTAACGGGGAATAATTCTCTGAAACTAGTGATGCCAGGTGACAGGGTTTTTGTTATTAAAACAGCACGTAACATATTTATGAACTCGGAGGAGGTAAGGCCTACCGTAGGAAAGTGTAGAACACAAGAAGATCAATGGAAAAATATATTTAAATTCATTTGTGAAAATTTTACAATAAGCACATAACCCAATATCAGTTTTATGTTATAGTTGTCATTTTTATGGTATTTCTATCTATCTATCTATCTATCTATCTATCTATCTATCTATCTATCTATCTATCTATCTATCTATCTCAGTCCTTTCATTATCTATCTATCTATCTATCTATCTATCTATCTATCTATCTATCTATCTATCTCAGTCCTTTCATTATCTATCTATCTATCTATCTATCTATCTATCTATCTATCTATCTATCTATCTATCTATCTAACAACACCCTGTTCCTATCTATCTATCTATCTATCTATCTATCTATCTATCTATCTATCTATCTATCTAACAACACCCTGTTCCTATCTATCTATCTATCTATCTATCTATCTATCTATCTATCTATCTATATATCTATCTATATATCTATCTATCTAACAACACCCTGTTCCTATCTATCTATCTATCTATCTATCTATCTATCTATCTATCTATCTATCTATCTATCAATCTAACAACACCCTGTTCCTATCTATCTATCTATCTATCTATCTATCTATCTATCTATCTATCTTAATTAATTAAAAATGAAAATATTCTAATGTATAATAAAATATAATAAGTGTTTTTGTTGTAGGTGGGGTATGTTTAAAATTAATATTAAGGATCTGCGAGTTTTCCCCGTCATCGTGTAAAACGTCGATTATAGATTTTCCATGAAGAATTTTTTTTATGTTAGCGTATATGCCGCCCGAGAATGAAGCTTTGAGTGTCAAAGATGATGTGTCGTATAGGAAAAGCAGAAGTAGAAAAATTAAATGCATCGGTGTGTATGTGGAAAGATAAACATATTTGCTAAGTAAAGTGGCTTTTTTTCGTCTTGTTGCTGGGGAAAATAATTCGAGAACGGTTTATCTGGATTGTGTAATGGTCGGGTTGGTTGATCAGCAAAACAGCAATCTCTGCTGTTATTTTCTTTGCATGAGAATATTTGATTTCGAAATATATAGTTATGGAGGGAAGTCGGAAATAAACACAAGAGAGTCAATTATCAAATGACAAAAAAATAGTTTCTGTGTCGGAAGATCGGCGCAACCTACTGGTTAATAAATTAATCCTTTGAAAATGAATAATGAACATTTTTCAACCAAGGGGTCGAGTTGCCGCCGACAATGAAAAAGATGTTCCGCGATCGCTTTGAAGAGTATATAAGCAAAGTCACCAAGTCAGACAAGGTAGTATGGAGAAGGTGCGGCAACATACTGCAACAGATTCACCATATCACGGCTTAACAGAGATACGTTTACTCATC
Organism: Acanthosepion lycidas; assembly: GCA_963932145.1. Lineage (NCBI taxonomy): Eukaryota > Metazoa > Mollusca > Cephalopoda > Sepiida > Sepiidae > Acanthosepion > Acanthosepion lycidas. The sequence goes on along the minus strand of OZ010609.1, from coordinate 36,736,747 downwards.
CGTCCGTCTTCCTCACCGAGATACCTGACACGTACACTCTTCCTCATCAAGCTGCGAGGCTCTTACACTCTTTGTCATCAGACTACGTGGCACTTACACTTTCTTCCTCATTTTCTGCATTTCATCTCTTTTTTCACACATACACTCGAATAAATCACACTTATTTCAATCTTGAACAATTACAAACAAGGGAATTGGATATTAATTCTGAGAAAAAATTGGTTGTAAAAACACAAAAATGAAAATAATTTATATTTTTATATTTAAAAAACTTTCTCGCCTTTTTTGTTTATTATGGACTGATTCAAATCTGCAATATAGGAAGCTGGAGAAAAAAAACAGTGATTAATCATATGAACATTTTATAAAAATTCAATGCTATAAAACATCAGTATTAATTATATTAACACAGTTAAATGTAAACAACAATACATGCATAGCGACTACTACTACTACTTCTACTTCTACTAGTTATTATTATAATAATGCATATATATATATATATATATATATATATATATATATAATATTAGTGATAAATATACACATACATATGCAATCATATATCTAAAATATATAAATATATATGCATACATACATACACATACATATATACATGTATAAAAAATAATTCCAAGAGGATAGAATCCAGGTAGAACTCAATGTTCCAGGACAGAGTAAGGATATAATAAAAAGGCTTAAACACTAATATTCCATGCTCATAATCTATTCCACTGGAATCGTAAATGCGATCCAATTCATCAGACCTACAAATTTTTTTTGAATTTGTAGGTTTGATGAATTGGATTGCCTTTTAATTATATATATATATATATATATATATATATATATATATATATATATATATATACAGATAGATAGATAGATAGATAGATAGATAGATAAACCTAGTGAGCCAGAGAAACCTACCCAGGTTTCCCCTAAGCGGATAGTCAGGGAAAGCCAACTAGGTCTGCTGTACGGTTGTATTGAGCTCTTTTGTTAGTTGTTTACTCGTGTCGGTTTTTTTCCTTTGGGCTTTAAACCTGCATCTGTGCGATTTTTTTCGACAGACTTTCATATTTCTAGGTTTTTCGAAACGAGTATAGTTACCTATATATATATATATATATATATATATATATATATATATATATATATATATATATATATACGGAGCGCACTATATAAGTCAACAGACTACATGCAAAGAAAGTAAGTGCTATCTCAAAAAATAAGATCATTCTATCTAATAAAAACAACAGCAATAAAAGAATATGTCAATCTTTAGAAATATAAGCAACTGGAAATTGAAACTGAAAATTTAAAAAACAACGCATATTCCAGTAATTATAAGAACACTAGGAATGATTAAAAAGAATACTGATAACATAGATTAAGAATATCTCAGGAAAACCATCAATTCCCGAGAAAAAGCAGATTGTGTTTAAAAGAACGTTGATATACTCAGTAAAATGTAATCTGTTAAAAAAATCTCATAATAAAAGCCATTGTTTGCCTCGGGTCTCAGGTAAAAGTCGTAATGGATGATTGTATCAAATAGCAAATCAGGAAAACTGGAAATGGAAGTAATACTAATAAAAGTAGAATAGATATTAGATGATAAGTCAATATTGGTATTAGCAAAATAAAACTCTATAAATATATCGGGGTATGCAAATGTGACCATAAAACAGTTTGGAATAAAAGACAAAATAAGGAAAGAATTAGGAAAATACGTGAAACCAAAGATAAACAGAATAGACACCAGTGAAGTATCGATAATGTGAAACACAGTACTATTCTTAGCTTGGACTAACGAGGGACTTAAGATCAAATGGAATATAATAATAGAAAACTGGACACAAATATTTACAACGCAGATTATCTGTAAAAAGAAAGTAAAAAAGGCTATCAGTATCAATAACAGATTCAAACTAAACGAAATGAAACCGGATAGATATATGCAATAATGAAAACATTAAAAAATCTTCGTGCAGAAAAGAAAATCGACAAAAAGAATACAGAATAAGAAACGACATTTTGCTAGTTGCAATATACTGAAAAAAATGGAAAAATGACATGGATTCGACCATCTAGACCAGCGTTTACAACCGTTTATCTAAGTCAAGTCTTTGTTAATTGAAATTTTAATCTGAATGCTAAATTCCTTAATCTTTAAGAAGGAGCGGATAAACCTTTTACCGGCCTGAATATCCAGGAAATTTCATAGAAAATATGTATCCTCCGACAGGAATCGAACCTGTATCCTACATGAAAGTTCTCGGATATTAAGGCCGGTAAATGTAGTTAATACTGTTTATTATAAACAGAGCATTTACTTAAATATTTGTATCTATAAAAATAATGTATAAACAGGAAAATTATATTTGCTTAGATGCAACTACGCGTGCGTAGGAACGAAATAGAGACGCTGGGACTTTTAATTTAATTTTGTAATGTCTTTTGTGTATAAGCCGATCTGATTTAGATTCTTTTTCTTTCTTTTTTTCCTCATCACTTTTGTTATTAGATATTCCACTCTTATAATAGAATATCTGCCTGGAATGTTGTAATGTTGTAAGAGCTAGAGCGTAAATATACTGTGAATTCCTTTGAGATCAAGGCATTCTCTAAACAGGATCGAACCTGTGTTACTTCTACACTGAATAAACCATTTTAAGTCATGTTTTCCTTAGACCACTCAGTCACGTGGCTTTCGTGGCTGAATGGAAGAACCTCATATCTAAACGATTTTATTTTTTCATGGGGTTGTTTCACGGAGAGTATGCTTGTATTACTATGCCGGAAAATATCACACTTTCTTGTTAGAAAAGTCAATTTACTGATAATAAAAGTCTTCTTTGCTGATCCTTCCATCTTCCCAAATCTTCTTATCAACGATAGCTTTCATATTCATTGGGTGATTTGTATTTACGGCTTATCAACCTTGGCAGGTTATTTAAAGCAAGAAAATATTTTAGATTGTAAAAACATTTGGTGATAATAATGATTCACTGATACAACTAACCTACTCATTAACTCCTAGATGCGGGGAGAAGAGATGGATTTATATTTTTCCAAGAATTGGACGAGAACTGAAACTCGGTTTTCTGATCTCCAATTCTGAACTCATATCCATTACACTCCCCGCACATCTAGACTTTCAGCACCTGGTATTCTCAAGCGGTCACCCATCTAGGCACTGACTAGGGTCGCACATTGCTTAACTTCGATGATCTTACGATAGCCGGTTTCAACTTGATATGACCGTACGCCCACAAAACGATGACTTCTGTGGATGGAGGCCTGGTTTTGATGTCAGCGTTGGTTTCTTTTCTGTTTTCTATTGAAAAGCCGAACGTATTTTACATGACCTGTAATAATGCGATGCAAAAAAGAAAAGGTTGGAATTTCTTGTTCAAAGATTTTGCTGCAGATGTTGCTATATTGCATTTTGTTTTCTCAAGTGAAAGCAAATGGAACCAAAATATTCACTTTCCATGTATTCCCAATTGAGAGATTTGTGGACAATTGAACATCACACAATAAGATTTAGCAACCAAAACTTATGTTTGCTTTGATGTGGGTTCAATTCAGCAGGTCATTTCAAAATTTCTTATTTCAGAATGGAATGTCTTCAATAGAGAGGCTTGTTGTACATACCACAATCACCAGCTTTAAAACACATGTATGAGCCTACTCTGTTTTTATGTCTCTGTAATAATATTACAACAATATGAAAACTCTTTAATGTTATAAAACATTGAAAACAATACATTGTCAGATGAAAGAGATTATGTACAACCTCTAAATGCAGTTTCCTACGATTCAAGCTTATTTTTACATTGGTTGGTCAACAAAATACGCTAATTATTCTTTCTTTCTATCTATCTATCTATCTATCTATCTATCTATCTATCTATCTATCTATCTATCTATCTATCTCTCTCTCTCTCTCTCTCTCTCTATATATATATATATATATATATATATATATATATATATATATATAAACTCTCGGATTATGAACTCACTTCAATAGAAATAGCATTCCTTAATCTCGGACCAAATATTCATGTCGCACAGAAACCTAATTTAATGTTTAAACAAACACAAACTGAAGCTTTATACCGACAAATGCTTTTAATGGAACAAGACAATCATATTACTACACAGGTAGGCTTAAGAGAATTACTTAAAGCGGAATCTATTAAAAACCGTCATCATGAAAATCCGAATGGAATTATAAGGACTCCTTTAATAAAAGCAGCCCCCAACTAAAAAATAACAACAGTTTTTTTATTCGACGAGCTGACAAAACTAATACTTTCATTATTTTAAACAAACATGAGTACTAAACAAAATTACAGAACATTTTGGACAATCATGATAAATTTAAAAAGTTAACCAAAAACACCACCTACCAACTTAAAAACCATCTCAATAAACTTAATACTGCTAACAATACTGACACAAAATCCTATAAACTTTAAAAGATTATAGGTGACTATCAACCTGACACCTTTATGGAAATGGAAATCTCCATAAAAAGATCATCCCATCCGACCTATCATTTCACAAATACCTACGCCAGAAAAACTCTTAATAAATTAATTACTCCCTACCTGCTAAGTAAATATTATATTAACCCCACAAATTAATTTATACAAATACTTCATGCTGTAAAACCAAACAACCAAATAATAGCATCTTTGGACGTACAGAATTTATTTACTAATATCCCCGTCCATAAAAAGATTGACATCATTATCCACGACGCATACAATCACACTTCTCTCCTATTTATCAATATTAAACTTACTATTTAAAAAAATATATATTATTAGCATGTACCACTGAAGTATATTTTCCTGACCATTTAGGTAATATTTATACTCAAATAGACGGTATTGCGATGGGATCTCCTTTAGGTCTCCTTTTCTCTAATTTGGCACATTTGGAAAATAAAATACTTAATGACACTAATAAACCCCGTAAGATACATAGATGACATTTTCGGTTTAAATATTGATCAAATTACACAGCTTAAGAACAAATTTGAAAGTTAGTCCTTCCTCAAATTCACTTTAGAACTTAGTATTAATAATAAAATTCCATTCCTTGATGTATTTATTGATTTCAGCACACATAAATTTACTACTTCTCTATATAGGAATCCCACAAGCATTGACTCGTGTCTTCTTAATTACAGCCGTTAAGTTAGCCGTTATAAAAACCTTAATCCAATGCACACAAATGATATCTTCTTTCAAAACCATATTCTATAAAGAATTACATAACATTAAGCAAACACTTGTTAATAATGGATTTCCTGATTCCGTCAATGATCAACAAATTAAAATGTATCTGAATAAACTTAATTATACCTCTAACAAAATTGATAATATTAATAATAATATTGTACGTCAAAATAAACATAACATTATTAACTTATACTATTGTAAGCAAATGCATAATAATTACAAACATAATGAAACAACACTCAAAAACATAATAGTTAGAAATATTAAACCCATTAATAATAATAAACAAGTTAAGCTTATCATATATTATAAAAAAAATTAAAACAATTGACCTCATAGTCTCTAATAATCCTACAACCGCATAACTAAATCCTCTACATGAAACCAATGTAGTATATCAGTTTACATGACCGTTCAGAGAGTGTATATCTGATGCTAATAATAAACCTGCTACATATATTGGTTCTACTACAACCCCGCTCTCCCGTAGGCTTACTTGTCACCTTTCTGATCTTAGTTCTACTAAGCAACATTTTATAGAAAAACAGCCATGTATATAATATTAGACAGATATTAGTTGATAACACAATAATACCCACACATACAGACAGTAAAAAGAACCTTAGATATTTGAGGCCATCTACATTAAAATGAAGCAACCCACACTCAACAAAATTTCAAACTAGTCACAACACATTGCATCTAGACATTGCTTGTGTTGTAATACTTCGGTCTATCGCCTGGTATGACGTCATAGAACCACTTCTTGAACTCACGATCTGCGTCTGCTATTCCACGACTGTTATCGTCGGATAGCAATTTTCTAAGTCAAAATAAAAACAAAAAATATCAGCTTTGACGATCGATATCTTTGCTTCATGAATGTATAACCACGCTGAGGAGGGGGGCTCCTGTGAGCCGAAAGCTTAGGACCAATCCAAATATTGAACAATTTCTGTCTTTATTTTCACTAGAAATAAAACCAAGCATTCGAACATTAGAACGGCTCATGATCAGACATAAGAGACATTCATTGTCTGTTATATCTAGTAATATATGTTCAAATAAGGATCTGCTGCCTTACTACTACTACTACTACTACTACTACTACTACTACTACTACACACACATATATATATATATATATATACATATAAATATATATATATACGTATCTCCATGATTTGTTGAAAAAAGCATATTGATATATTCTTTTTTCAACAAATAAAAAAATGACCAAAATTTGATAAAAAAAAACAAAGTTTTATAACATCTTTATTATTATTTTCTTAAATTATTAAACCTTTTTAGCACGTTCGATTTTTTAATCCTTTTTAGCACGTTCGATTTTTTAATCCTTTCTAGCACGTTCGAAATTTGGCTTAGAAATCTTTTTTTCTTGCGTTAGCGTGTGTGTGCGTTGGGGGGTGGAACCAAAGATTTGTTAATGATTAATATAGGAAATTTTAGCGTCTTTTTTGCGTTAAAACACATTGATTCTTGCAAAAAACTAACTAATTGTCGAATTTTAATGAAATTTTCAGAACTTATTTCGGAATGAATGAAATTATTTTTTCATTTTTCATTTTTTTAGAAAATCGTGGGAAACATATAGATATATATATATATATATATATATATATATATATATATATATATATATATATATATATATATAAGATCTGTTTCCTCCGCTAACTTAATTTTAAATTTCGAGCAATTAAATTTCACACCCTTAATATCTATATTAGTTAAAAGTAGAACTTAAATCATCAATATTTTTGTAAAACAGAAACACCATTTACCGAAAATCTTCTCTGAATCGTAAAATAAAAATGCAAAAGAACTAAAACATTGTTTAATCTGAAAAAAGCTTTTAATTGATTTTATGAAGATATTTTTAAGGACACTATCGTCTTAAAAAAATTCGATGAATAATGAATTTTTACAAGACTGCTTTCATTTTCTTTTTAAATTTTAATTAGAATAATATTTTAAGTTTTAAACCTTTTAAAATTCCGGATCAATTTCAACATTTTCGATGATATTATTATTAAGTAAAATATATATTTATTAATCATAATTGGAAAACGTTAGTACAATTCATACAACTCCAATGTTTTTAATAAAACTTTAAATTTTTTTATTATGCGTATAAATGTGCCGAGTTTTTTTAGATACGATGATCTACACAACATTAGATTACGAGCAATATTGTCCTATATTTTTAAGATAACCGAGTACTTAAAAACGTTGGCGCTCACATTATATTTGTTAATTATGTTTTGCCTTGTTGAAAAAAAATTAGATAATTATCTATTTGTCACCAAGCTGTAAATATGCCAACAGCTTGAATAAACAGCTAGGGCAGGGTTTAAACAAAGCATTTCTGCGATATTTTATACTTAAAATCAAAAATATTTGTTTCAAATCAAATTTATTAAGCCTAAAAGCAGCTGATATTCTTCAAATAACGGTTCAGAAAAGTATATTTTATTTTTGGAATTATTTTTAATAAATAAGTCTAGATAAGTTATGGAGGCTTCTAATTAACATAATTTAATGTCTAATAGACAAAAGTGAGTAAATGTTATTGTCGAATTATTTAAGATATAATTAATATTTATATTATTTTAGTTTGTTTATCTTATAAAAAAATAAAATAATATAATTATCAATTAAATTATAATAATACTTGCTGCAAAATATAATGCTTACTTTTGCCTTGCTAAGATCCATCAGATATATATATATATATATATATATATATATATATATATATATATATATATATATATATATATATAATATATATATAATTGAAAAATTGGTCAGAATTAAATCAGACCATGAAGAAATTGTATTTAAAATTGATCAATAATAATATATAAAAAAAATAAAAAATAAAATTTAACGTGCAAAACATTTAAATTTAAAACAAAATTAGTAAATCGGCCAATTAGTCTACCTTAGTTTCAACGTTTAGGCACATTAAGAAAATCATTTGGTCTATATCACCTGAGGATATCTAAATTTTACCATGATAGGGCAATTGAATGATCTCTTAATTTTATATATATATATATATATATATATATATATATATATATATATATATATATGTGTGTGTGTGTGTGCGCGCGGGCGAGCGCGTGCGCGTGTGTGTGTGTGTCAGTGTGATAAAATAGGAGAGGAAAACCTTTTATGCCAACAGGTTTCGGGCGTTGAGGTAATTTATCAAGGCATGCGGAGAAATTTTATTAACCTGTATTATTGTCATTGTGCTAGCGTACCCCATTTTGTTTGGTATGCCTGTTGCTCAAAGGTAGACAGGAGAGCACTCCAAATGATTATAGATATTGCTCAGAAAATAATTGGCAGCTTACTGTTCTTGGAAGACATTTCTAATTTTCGTTGTCGCTGCAGAGCAGAAAACCTTCTGAAAGACAGCACGCATCCGGAGTACCACTTGTTTGGAGTGTTTTCATAATTCTGTCAGTTCCTATGACAAAGTTCTAGAGGGACAGCTTTTATCCTTGGGCCATGGTTAAAATGAACGTTGTTGACGGCTGACAATTTTCAACGCATTTTAAACGTTTCTTCATTTGATGGTATTTGCGTGAGTGAGTGTCCATTAATGCACTGAGGAACGGCTTTCCAATTTAATTGTGCTTTGCACAGTGACGAGATAAAATACATAAATAAATTTAAACACAAAAGTAGCTCCTAGAAAAAATAAATTAAAGTTAAGTTTTCAAATTTGGAATTGGAGAACTCGCTAAAATGTACGGTGAGCTTTTTGCTGTGTAAATGAAACTATCGAGGACGCTTAGTATCGTAATTTTCAGCCTACTAAACGAAAGGGAGGTGATTAATTCAATTCAATTCAAATAATTATATTGAAGTTTTCGGCTCTTGTTTTGAAACATGAGAACTCTTATGTAGCGTTGGAATCATATTTTTAAATAAATAATTATATATATATATATATATATATATATATATATATATATATATATATGCGTCTCTAATATCTGTTTCTCCCTGTTTGTCTTTATATAATATACGCACAGATACACACATATATATAAAACAGGTTTGTTTAGATAACATCAAGTGATGATGTTGAATGTAGAGTGTAGATTTTATAATCTACATTCAACATCATCACTTGATAAGTCACCAATGGTGTTGAAACAAAATGGCTATTTTTGTAGTGATTTTATAACATATTTATGTTATAAAATATATATTTATATATATATATATACATACATATATATATATATATATATATATATATATATGCGTCTCTAATATCTGTTTCTTTCTGTCTTTATATAATATACGCACAGATACACACACACACACACACACATATATATATATATATATATATATATATATATATATATATATATATATATAACACAGATTTGTTTAGATAACTTAGACATATTGCAAGTTTGATTGTAAAGATTATTGGCGGCTCTGCAAGAGTGTGCCGAACAACAGCAAATTAATAATCCCTCCTCTATTCAATTAGTTTGAAATTCTAACTTCCATGGCTGATAAGTCTGAATGCATTGCTCGGATATTCTCATCTAACTCAACAGTCGACTCGTCCTGAGTACTCACACCTGAGGCTCTGTTGATTAAGATTAGCATAATCCCGTCGATGGTATTGGGCATCATCTTTAAATTTCTCTCTAATAAAGCAAGTGGTGGTGACGGGATACCAGCTGTAGTCCTAAAGAAATATGCTTCTGAGTTGGCTCCAGTTTTCTGCAAACTACATAACTATTGCCTCGCTGACTCTTTGAAGTCCTCATCTGTTGTCCATTTTTAAAAGAAATCTGGAGACCCTTCTGAGCCATCTACCGTCCTATCAGTATTCTACCACACTTCGACAAAGTCTTCGAGGCTTTAATCAATGCCGAAGTGGTTAAGCAACTTACCTCCCATAATCTACTCTCTGACAAACAATATGGTTTCCGCTTTGCCTAGTCTACCGCTGACGTGCATACAACCATAACCGACTTTATATATCATGCTCTTGATAGTAACGGCGAAGCTCGTGCTGTGGCTCTAGAGATCTATAAGGCGTTTGATAGTGTTTGGCATGCCGACCTTTTACGTAAGCTTCAGGGATTCGGTATTAGGGGAGGATTATTTGATCTAATCCAATCATTCCTGTCAAACAGTGAATTGAAGTTCGTCCTAAACGTGTTCTCCTTCAGTTACTTTCATATAAATGACGGTGTTCCCGAAAAGCTATATCCTGGGTCCTACACTGTTTCTGATCTTCATCAACGATCTTCCTGATGTCATCAGTTCTCAAGTAGGCATCTACGTAGACAATATTACTATTTACTCCTGTCTTAATAGAACATCTGGAATTGATGACAAAGTTAACCTAGACGTTGGTTTCGAAAAGGATCTCCAATCTATCGCTGACTGGGGCAGCATATGGCTTGTAAATTTTGATGCCTCCAAAACAAAACTGCTCTCATTTACCCATCACAGAGAAACCTCCCTGCCTCCTATCAACATGGCTGATGCTCAACTTCACTAGAACGTCTATCTGTTCCTTCTTAGTTTCACGTTTTCCACTGAACTGAGGTGGAACAACTACATTGAATCAATAGCTTCATCTACCGCAAGGAAAGTTGGTTCCTTGTGTCACACGAGAATGTTTTTCTCGTCTTCTGAGTCCATCCTTCAAATTTACAAATCTACCATTCGTCCTTGCATTGATTATTGTTCCTATATATGGTCTGGTGGTCCCGCTATTCATCTCGAGGTTCTCGACAAAATACAGAGACGGATATGCAATGTGATAGGTCCTGACCTGAATTCTCGACTCCAGACACTTTCTCACAGACATATTGTGGGTCCCTTCTGCTTTTCTACAAATATTTTCATGGCAACTGCTCTGACGAGCTATTTTCACAGGTGCTTCAACTGCATGAATTTAAGCGTGCTACTAGGTTGGCATCTCGGTCCCACCCATTTACTGTCGAAAAAGTTAAATATAACAGCCTCTTCTACTTCAACAGATTCTTCTCCAGTACTTCCCAACATTGGAACTCCCTTCCTCTTACTTGCCTTCCTGATAACTATAATCTTCAAAAATTTAAATTTAAATGATGCCTTGATTTTGATCCCTGTCCTTTTCTTTATACTTTCCTGGAACAACCCCCTTTTCTATTATTTTCACCTGCTGTAACCCCCTGCGTGATAGTGGCACTCCCGCCTTGATTGGGGTGAAATGATTAAAAAATAGATATATATCATGTCGATTTATTTTGTGTGTGATCCTTTTAAGTTCACGCGTTTTTTTCACACTATAAGGGAGGTAACACTTTTCATTATTTATTTATTATTTTTTCTCTGAACACTTGATCCCATAAATATAGCACGCCTTAAAACTATGTTTCTCCAAACACACACACACACACACACACACACACACACACACACACACACACACACACATATATATATATATATATATATATATATATATGGAGCCAACGGACAACTTGCCTAAACCTTTAACCAAATACAAAATAAAATAAATAAAAACGACTATACTGAAAAAAGAGAAAACCTCGATTCCCTAGATTGAATCAAAAACGCTTACCAACATTAAATCCTATGAAAGGATGGCTCCCGTTGTAAACCGAGTTTCGCGATTATGCGGTTTTCGGACGACAAGTCGTCTGAAAATCGCGGTAGCGTGAAACTCAGGTTGCAACTAGACCCATCCCCCATCATTTCAAAGGATATACATACATACATACATGCATATATATATATATATATATATATATATATATATATATATATTAATAAAGACAAGAGGAAAGCATTTTAGCGGACACGATTAGTCAGCTGAGGCAAAAGCGAAGATTTAATTTTGTAACAAGTATTTATATACAAGAGGAAAAATGTACTTGTTTTATTTCAGAATTTTTAATTTAGTTAATCTCATAGATTTCAGGGTAGCTGAAAATCAGCCAAGCTATGGCGGCTAATTCAGTGGCTAATATTTTGTTCTATGCAACTTTGTATTTAAAGTATTTTAGTTTGTAATTCATTCATGTGTCATACATTATGAATAAAATATAACATTTTACATTTTTGTAGTCATGTACCTTGTCTACAAAAATGTTAAAAAATTAAAAGAAGGCTGTTAAATGCATAACCTCATTTTATTCATTTATTTTTTTAATTCTGAAACCAAATAAAATATTTGCGCTTGTATATAAATACTTGTTACAAAGTAAAAACTTCGCATTTGCCTCAGAATACGAAACGTCTCGGCTAAGATAAAAAGTTTTCCTTTTCTCTTTATTCATACTGTCCTTTTACAGAAATAATTTATCTGAATTTTTTTACACACACGCATACGCAAACACAAACACACACACACATACACACAAACACACGCATATATACACAGAAGATTATCCGTGGGTATGAACGGATTTTATTTAAAATGAGCAGACCTAATGTCTGTAATTTATTTAGTCACACACACAAACACACACACGCACACACATCTATCTATCTATCTATCTATCTATCTATCTATCTATATATATATATATATATATATATATATATATATATATATATATATATATTATACTGCTAGTAATACACGGTTGGAAAAAACTTCGGATAACACAACTTGTAAGTCTATCAAAACAAATTGGTACCCGTCGGAAAAAATTGGGGAAAAAAAAAGAAAGAACTAGAAACATCCGAACGGGGCGAGATAAATCGTCCAGTACCTTAAGTTTTTAGCTCAAAGAAAAAAAGCCAAGCTAGGAATAAAGCTATAACGTAGAGTGCTCAATACGCTAAGCAGAGCAGGGATAAATGGAATAAATCCTAAAGAGCCAGGAACAACTTACCTCGGTTTCACCTAAACGGATCTTTAGGGTAAGCTGGCTTACACTGAAGATCCGTTTAGCTGAAACCTAGGTAGGTTGTTCTTGGCTCTTTAGGATTTATGCCATATATATATATATATATATATATATATATATATATATATATATATATATATATGTGTGTGTGTGTGTGTTATAAAGTGTGTTGGGTTATCTTTGCATAAGTAAATATTTGCCGGAACTAACGTAACGTAAACTCAGTGGAAAATTTGCTGGGAAATAACTCGTGAAAGTTCAGTTGCAAATGATTACTTTGGTCAGAGAAACAGTCTTTGTTTGCTTCGGAGCTTAAGTTCTCTACGATTTATTTGTGAAGCTTCGTTTTCTATTATTTGTCCTCCTTCTAAATACACCATACATTTCTTATCTCTCTTTGGTTAGCAACCCACGGCCTCGTTACGATCAACCAATCAAATGATATTGCGTCCACGGTTTCCCCAGATTTACATTGATTCTTATCTTTCGGTAATTTACTTGGTGAATTAATATTCAATGCGTTTATCAACGAATCTTACTGAAGATACTTTCTCCAAATGAAAGAGCCGTTTCTTGTTATTTGTAGTTAACATCATTCTCCAAGACAGCATCTTCATATTGTTAATTTTCAATGTAGCTTATATTTAGCAAAAGGCTACATGAATTAAAGAGCAAATGGTAACTGAATTTACTACACATTAGGAAAAAGCTGCCTTTAACTATTTATTGAAGTTCCGTTTTTAAATACAGTGGAACCTAGTTTCACGAATTTAATTCGTTCCTGAAGGCCGTTCGTAAGCCGGAATGTTCGTAAACCGAAACTATTTTTCCAGTAGGAATCAATGTAGAGAAAAAAAAAGTCAGAATACAATAAAATTGGAGAAGAAAAGCACAGCACAACACACGAATTTATACAACACGGCGGTCGACTCAGAAATGATTCCGTTCGTGTTAACTTGGATAATCCGAACGGAATCTAATCAATAAATCGATTAACACATTAGAAAAACAAGACCCTGTGGTTAGAAAATTATACAACATTTTATGCTATAAGTAAGTAATATTTGTTTCAAATCAGATTAACTTAACTTTAAATTTGCCAGGTTTTTGAAATAACTTTCCAGAAATATATATTTTATTTTTGCAACATTTTAAAAACGAAAAATAAATTTTGTTTACAAATATCTAAAAATTGGCTGATGTGATCAATTTCACCGAAAACAATGCAACTCTATTACAATCAATATAATTTCTGTCTGGAAACACTAGAATATTTTGCTTACTGGATTGTAGTAAAAACAGAAGTAGTGAATAAACTTATACCAAAGATTTATTTGCAATTTTCTCTGATCACTCGTCTACTGACGGATATAATGGGTGCTTTTTATGCCTCCTAGATCATAAGGGGAGGTAACTGATGATTTATCAGTACACGGATATAGTAAATGTAACACTTTAGCTTTCATTTAAAGCTAAATTGGAAGCTTGAAGGAAGCCTCTTTATTTTTTAAAACTTTATGTATACCGAATTAGTGGAGGTACCTAAATTAATGCAATGTAATATTTATCATTTACCAATTTATAAAGAAATAAATGTGAAAACAACTTTTTCATTAATGAATTTATAAACTTTTACCAAATTATTAAAATATGTGGAGCAACTATAAGGAAATTCTTATTATTTACCAGATTATAAAAATTGAATCAGTTGTTTTAAAAACCATTCCATTAAGTAATATAATAAATAAATAGTGTTTATTGTTTTTGTTTTCATTTCTCAAGAACAAAGAAAATATATAAGTTTACTTTCGTATGTTTAGGATTTATTACAATTCTAATAATCGCTTTTTAAAACAATAACCATTGACATTGTCATGGAAAAAACCGCCCTTTTGACACTACGTCTTGTTTATCGAGTCTTTATTTTTTAAAGATTTTATTTTATAAGTTTCTATAGCTGGTTGTGAGGCTGATAACTAGATAAGTCATTAAGTAAGGAGAGGCTCTATTTGGTTGTCAAATTTGCTAAGAGTTCAACCAACAGACGAAAGTTTTAACACTGTCTTATATAATTTAACCATTGATCTGTGGTCAATTGTACCAGAAACATGTAGTGATGACACATTAGTGCCCTCCATCTTTTTGTTTAGTTAATTGGTTAGTGGTATGAATTAACTAATAGATTAATGGGTTATAGGCTGCAACTGAGCACAGTGCGGATACCTGGGACGTAAAATATTTTCAGATACCAAGTTTGTCAACATACCAGTTAAGTTAGCTAGTCATTTGGTGAGGCTTATTAGTGTTGAGGCCTCGCTATCAAAGATTCAGCTTCTCTATGAGGAAAGAACAACACCTTCCCAAGGTTGGGCAGTGCGTTGATAACTGCGCTGGGAAGAGTCACAATGGGGGATACATATAAATACATAACATCGACTATCGCCAGTAGTCTGACTTAGAGGCAAATTCTCCAAGACTGAACGCATGAGTAACTTTATGGACAAGAAGATTAAAGAGGAAAATCCATGTCAACCGTGTTAGTACAGCACTAATCCCGGTGAAAAGCTTCCTTTGCAGCCGTAGTGAACAGATTTGTCTGTTCCACATTGCAGTGATCAGCCACTATCGAGCCTACAACAGACGTAGGAAGGCGCACTAGTATACCTTCCTTCGCGAGTTCGGACCATGAAGAAGAAAGAAGCAAATAATTCATTTATATAAGCCTGTTGTGATGTAGTAATGTGTAAGCAGTCGTATTCGTCAGTCATTAATACCTTCACTCCATTTGCTCATACATGTTAATCGTATATTGTCCTCTCTTCAGATATGTCATGTAGGCAATCTCACAAAATTCTTGGTCTGCAAGATCATAACCGGTGATTCCTAGAGAAAGTTCTTCACCTTTTTCCTTTTCATATTCTTTTCGGGGCATTATTTGATTTACATCTAGTAAGGAGTTGTAATGATTACTCTACTGCTCATAGTCACTTTGGATTAAAAAAATAACCCTTTACCTGTGGAAATCCTTTCCACAAACCTAAAATCAATACTGGATGCTTTTAAGAATAGTACAATTATTTATAGATTTTTATTTTAAATTTTATCATTAATAACGTGGCCTTAATGTATTAAGTGAAATGCATTGTTTGTTGTATTTAACTAAGTATGAATTAATGAAGGGTTGTTGCATTAAGCCTCATATCACAACTTTGAAGACACTGAGATAAAGAGATATTACATATTAAGATGGATACACATATAAAGATACACTAAAAGATAGTTATGTATATTAACGTCCCAAACGTCATGAACGTCGTCGTTAATTATGAGTATTTGAGGTGGCAGACGGAGAGAACATTCCACTTCTGTATTGAGGAGGGAATTAGATATCCCTCGGTCTGAGGTGTGATACGTATACCACGGAAAACCGGATGGAAGGCTCATTGTGGACAGCGAAGAGGCTGATCGCGACCAGTGTTTTCATTTTTTTTAAGCATTTCACGCCAAGCAAAGCAGGGAGCCACTAGTACGCAAAGGGGTTGCAGATTAGGAGCCAGAGTAAAGAGACGTGATGGAGGAAAAGATGAAGTGAATGACAGGGCATCTGGAGATGTCGATTGACATTACATTTGAACAGTTGTACATTATAGCTATTAGGGAAACAAGTAATGGAAAGGGAATTCCACAGACGGGAGGTGCGCGACATGAAGCTATTGGAGTAAAGAGACGACCACATTTAACTGTTTCGACAGTGAATGGGTGGGACTGTGATGCCAGCCTAGTAGCACGCTTAAATCCATGCACTGTGGGAACTAGCGAAAGTAGCTCGTCGGAGCAATTACTGTGAAAGTATTTGTAGAAAAGACATTAGGAGGCGACATCACGTCTATGAGAGAGCTACTGTAGACGAGATGCCAAATCAGGATCAACCATATTGCTTATCATTCTCTGGATCTTGTCGAGGATCTTAAGGAGAACAGCGGCGGGGGGACCAGAACATATATAGCAGCAGTATTCCATGCAAGGGCGAATTGTTGATTTATAAATTTGAAGGGCGGACTTGGGCGAGAAAAACATTTTGGCGCAACACAGTGAACCAACTTTACTTGCGGTGGATGAAGCTATTGATTCAATGTAATTA
Organism: Acanthosepion lycidas; assembly: GCA_963932145.1. Lineage (NCBI taxonomy): Eukaryota > Metazoa > Mollusca > Cephalopoda > Sepiida > Sepiidae > Acanthosepion > Acanthosepion lycidas. The sequence continues at coordinate 36,719,399 of OZ010609.1, read as the reverse complement.
TTCCATCTCAGGTCAGCGGACAGTGTGAGACCAAGACAGTCGCAAAGAGGTGCTCTCGTGGAGTTAAGCATGAGACATTCTAATGGATGGCAGTGATGACTCCCTTTGGTTAGTAATAGAGAGCGGTTTGGTTTTAGAGGCATTAAAGTTAACCAAACAATTTCTGCCCTAGTCAACAACCGACTGGAGGTCATTTTTTAGACTAACGGCCAGGTTAGTTTTGTCAGCGATACCAGACTTGCTCTTGAGGCAGGAGTAAATAGTTGTGTCGTCAGCAAAGATGCATTCTTACGAACTGATGACATCGTGGAGATTGTTAATGAAAATAAGAAACAGAGTAGTACCTAGGATAGAGCCTTGGGGAACATCTCCGTTCGTGGGAAATGAACTGGAGGAGAATCCGTTAAGGACGCTCTTCATTAATCGGTTTGACAGGAATGATCGTATTGTCAAATAACCGACCTGAAATTCTGTATCCCTTAATCTTACGAAGGAGGCCGGCATGATAGCTCCCTCCTATCAAATGCTTTAGAGATATCTAGGGCCACAGTACGAGATTCTCCGTTATTGTGGAGTGCTTAGTAAAAATTTCAGTTATAGCCGTGAGCACATCAGCTGTAGAATGGGCAAAGCGAAAACCATATTGCTTATCAGAGAGCAGATCATGGGATATATGGTGATTAACCACTCCGGTGTTGATTAAAGCTTCAAAGACTTCGCCGAAGAGTGGTAGGAGACAGATAGGACGGTAGTTAGATGGGCCTGAATGGTCTCCAGAGTTCTTAAAGACAGGTACAATAGATGAGGACATCCAACAGGCTGGAAAGCAAGATTTATTGAGGCAGTAGTTATATAATTTGGAGAAGGCAGGAGCAAGTTCAGGAGCACATTTCTTCAGGAGAATGGCCGGTATCCCGTCGCCAACGCTAGCCTTATGGGAGTCTAGTTTTGAGATGATGTCCAATACCAACGATGGGGTTATGTGCAACTCGCTCTATGTTTGCTGTTGTTAAGTACGCACTTGCACAGACGCCAATAATCCTTGGAGCCGAATTTACGAGATGCAATACGTTGTTTCATTCTATCAGCAAATAGTGACTTTGCTTCATTTAGGACACGCTTGTGCTCGTTACGGGCTGAGACAAAGAGACGTCTGTTGCGATCTGGCATGTCACTACGATATAGGCGGAAGAATTGATTCCTATGGGCAATAGCAGCTGGGCAAGCAGCAGTGAACCAAGGGGAAGAGCGTGATTTAACCTTATATTTTCTAGCGGGGATGAAAGTTTCGATTCTAGCTTTTACCCTGGAGGAGACCTCGGAAGCATATTCTTGAACGGGGTGCTTAAAGACCACATCACAGGGGATATCGCGAAGGAAATCCCGGAACGAGTCCCAGTCTGCTTGTTAATATTAGAAAGATGTTCTGTTGGTAGGAGCTTTTTTGCTGGGGGTGGAGTAGAAGGAGATGTTGACAGAAACTACAGCATGATCAGAGTTGTCAAGAGGGCAAAGCTGCGATACGTGACAGGAGATGGAGGTGAAACAGAGATTGAGAAAGGCAGCCTTACCGCTCAGATTATTGGGGAAACGTGTGGGAAAGGCAACTATTTGTGTGAGGGATTGAGAAATAGAAAAGTGAAGTGTTTGTATGCCAGCCAGGTCAGTTATAGAGTTTTTAAGCCACTTGGTAAAGTCCCCCAACACGAATATATGAGCAAACGGATGGAGAAAGATAGCCTTGTCTATATTACCGGAAATGATTTCGAGTACACCAGTCTTGGGAGGATTGAGAGAGATAGATTATGAAGAAGTAGCTTACAGAAAAGAGGAGAGATTGGCGGAGACACAAGTATGAGTGGTATGGAGATTCGAGAGAGAGCTCTCTAGTCAGTGGGAGATGGTCTTTGACGTATAATCCAAGGCCGTGCATGTGGGTTTGTGAGTCTTTTCTAAGGAGAGGAAGGTAACCGGAGATTGAGAGGTCAGAGGAGGGGATAAAGGAGTCAAGGTTGGTCTCGCAGAGAGCCAGTATATCGGGAGACTTCTCAATGAGGAACGATTCCACACTGCTGAAGTTGGTTTGAGTGCCACGGATATTAGAAAAGGAAATGTTAAAGGGTTTAGATGTTTTTTTAAGAGCTGGTTTGGGTTTGCTTTTTTTATCGTTATTTGTCACAACTGACACAGATGGCATCCACATTTAATGTAGGTATCACAGGACATATCTCCAGCAAATTAGCTTTCTTGGGAGCAGAAGATCCACCAGAAAGATTATCCTAGCCTCGAAACATCAGACACCGTCTCAACTGGCTTCGTGAGATCACTGATGGAGCCCTGTAGGACTAGCAACATGATGCGTATTCCGATTAGTGAGGTTTCCCATTGTTTCGGGATGATACTAGTGCTAGAGTGTGGTGCTGATCTCTTAAGCTATAGAGCATTCATGTAAACTGTTGTGGTAATGGCCATTTCCCTCCTTGCTACTATGAGTCGACTGACCTGTTCATGATAAATGGGTAACTGTAAAAGGAATAAGATTTGCAGTGACTTGTCTAGCTGACTATTGAATACTACTATCGCGACTAACTGTCGAGTTAAGTGTTGTGTCTTGCCAGACCCCACATAATAACAGTTTGCGACGAGGTTGATTCAGTATTATAAAAGTAGTGGAGAAAAATTCGTTTTTTATTCAACTTGTGAAATCAGTACGCTGCAAAACCTTAAGCCGGAAAGAACGGAACATTAAAACTAAAATACATATTGGAAACAAATTTTCCAGTCAAACGAGTAAAAATGAGGACTTGAAAGCAATAATGTTGAAATTAACAAAACAACAGAAAGAACAATGGCAACAACCAGAACAGCAACGACTATTCTAGGAAACATTGCACTGACTTGTCTAACTGAGGACTGAATACTTTTATCGTGACTGACTGTTGATTTAAGTGTAGTGTCTTAACAGACTCTACATCACAACATAAACATTACGCCGGGTAGCCTGGTGGTGGTTTCACAATGATGCTGGGTGTCACAAAATATGGATCAGTTATAACAAATTTAGTATAAGCGAACATGGAATAAGCTGCGCCGGAGGATAGTTTCGCCCAACACCGCCAATTTCTACAAAACCAAAACATGAACTTGAAAATACGAGTTATGTTCTTAAATAACCTCGTCGGATCGCGAATTTCATATGGATGCTATTCATGGTGCCAAACCTATTCCGAAATATCTAAACTGCCAGCTGTATGCTATGGATCTATGGATCTTGGTGAAAGTCATTCTTCTTCGAACATTATGTAATGGCGCTACAGATTAATAAACAAAGAATTGTATGGGATAAGAGAAGCCACATCATTTGAGGATCTCTACAGCTGCGTCAACAAAATTGGACATCACATGTAACTCGAAGAGAAAATAATGACATAATCAAGATGTTGACATTTCACACAACTTCAAATAAAAATGTTCGGAAGGAAAAACCCCCATCAATAGGGGAAAGAGAAAGTGAACTTGACAAAACCGATTTTCCTGAAAAATTGTTTTAAGAAAAATATTTGATTAATTTCAACTGACAGCAGTACTGGCTACTTGATCAATGAATACCGAATGTTTCCTTATAAGGTAATGGCGAATAGTACCATTACCATCTAGTTATTGTAAAGTATCCATGATCAGTGAGATATTTATTATTAGGTTGGTGCAAAAATAATGTCGTTTACTCACATAGTAACATATGTGAGAAAACGACATTATTTTTGCACCAACCTAATAGAAGCATATGATGTCATCTGGAAGGCAGAATTTTATCTACGAATTCATTTTCCAAAATGTTTTTCTCATCTGTATCTTCCTGAAGCAATGACCTCAGATATTCTTATGATCTCTCAAGACAGCTGATGTTTTAGTTTGCCATTTAAGCATCATAGCTCTGTAGACCAGATTGGCTATTTCTTCATTTCGTATTAGGGGCAAACTCTTGACATTCGCACAATGTTGACTTTTGGATCGCCGTTATAATCTTGGACTCTAACAGAAGGCTGTATGTTTTCACAATTCAACTCCGATTAACTTTCCTGCTTTTAAACTTACGGCTGATATTATTTTCTCATTAGAATTTTTTAAAAACTTCCAAATTTATTGCAATAAAAATAATTAAATTTTATTACTAAGTAATACTTATGATTTTTCTACATTCAAAATTGAGAAATAAGCAAAGTTTTCTGTCATTTTATTATCCAAAATGATATTTTTATTATTTGATATTTGTTATTGGAATAGAGACAGAATAAGTTTTTGTTCTAATCGAAATTATATACGAATCATTCAGGCTTTTAAAACTAAAGAATAACGCATACAAAATGATTTTAAAAAATGTGCTGTTTTTTTCTGAAAATAGATCAAATAAAACTACTTTTTATGGAGGTTTTCATTTATGTGTTCGTTCATTCGTTTGTTTGTTAGAATGAAGGAAAATGTGCTATTTTTTTATTTGTTTCTCATAAAAAGTAGCATATTTTCCTCAGTTAGAAAATTTTTTTTTTTCATTTATTGGAATAAAATGATTTGAACATTTCTTTTATATTAGTCAGTAAAATTTAAAGATCTCTAAAGTTCACTTTTTCTTTAATTTCAAAATAAGGCATCCGAAAAAAAAAATGGAGAATCACTAACCAGCTGAACTCGTAAAAAACGTAATATATAAAGCCTGATTCAAAATGAATTTAATATATATATATATATATATATATATATATATATATATATATATATATATATATGAATCAGTTTTGATTAAATTTGACAAGTAATGGTACAATACACACATTTTGTTTCACACTTAGGCAAGAAAGTGTAGCATCAAATAACAATAAGGTGACAGGGCAAATTCGATCACTGAGCACCTATTAAATCTTAAATATTCAAGTCTGTGATGGCCTTCTAAAAGGTAAGCTATGTTGAAATTCGAGTCGAAATGTCGTTTGCGCGGAAAGATCTGTTTGCGATAGACTTCAAAACAAACTGAAACAGTCGACAGACCAAAAGAAAATTAAATAGAAAGCCAGTGACTTTGCCACCTGGATTTAAAAAAGAAAATTCAAAAGAAATATTAAGTTTGACTGCAAACGCTCTAAGGTATTTCGTTTGATATTTCTTTTCTGTTCGCTTCCATCAAACAAAATAGTAATTGTATTACGTCATTGCCTTTCACACACATAAACAGACACAAATATATATGAGTATGTCTGTGTATGATGTGTGCATGTGTATCTGCATGCATTAACTTATAAACAAATAGAAACTTTATTCTAGAATCGGTATATAATCTAAATCGTCAAAAATAGAAACGCAATATTGTTTTTTTTACTCAACGTGTGTGACACCCGGTGATGATCGAACTCACTATTATTTTTTATCAAGACAAGTTTGTTAAATATTATCCTATTGTGATATGAAGGGCACACCAATTATTTTGGTCAGTTCTTAGACCAATATGTTTATCCTAATAATTCCATCTCGCAGAAAATAATTATTATTTCGTTGATCGGACGCTTGTTGCTGATGATTCAGTGACTTCTTTTATGTATACTTAAAGTTATTCAGGCAAAGTTATCGAATAATGTTTTACATCTAGAGAGCATATCATTTACCTTTTTGTCGCGTTCAGACTTTCTCGCAATACAAATTCTGATGCGTATTTTTTTTCATATTAATTTAGTAAAAATAGAACATATTGAAAGCAAGCGGGACACGGGGAGAGGTCAGGGGATAAATTGCCTAACGATCCTGGATGGCAGTGGTTAGGGCTTAGAAGAGATTTAGGAGAAAAGACAAACATTACTAAGAGCTAAAAAGGACAGGGAATTATGGAGAACCATGATTGCCCACGTCCTGAAAGGACACGCCACAAAATTGGAAGAAGAAGAAGAAGGAGAAGAAGAAAGAGGTGATGGAAAAGACAAAAGACAAAAGAACGAAAGACTGAAAGTGAAGTAAAGAAGAAAAAGAAATGAAAATTATATATTCCTGTAAGTGGACTCGTCTTTTTATTTTTTTAGATACCATGCTCTCACGTCTTTTTTGTCATATCCTTAATTCTACCCACCCCAAGTCAATATATATTTAACCCATTGAAATCTACCCTTTTTTTAAAGCTAACTTTTACTTACTAGCAGTGTGTCTTCTTACAGGTAATGTTTAGTCACTTAGTTATTGCTTTCATTTACTTACCTTTTCTAAGATTTCTTTCCGTTTTCTGTGTCTGATATGAACATATTGTGTGATTATGTCCGAAAGAAAGAAATCCTTGTAGTTCTTTTAAATATAATATCTTTTCTTTGAGAAGCAAATATTTTCTATTAAAAAAGTAGGAAAAATTATATCAGGTGTTTTTGTTTAAATTAATTAAAATATATTTTAAAAAGAAGACATTTTATTAATACGAGATATAGACAATTAAAGGAAAATGTTAGAGTTAGAAGATGTAATAACAGCACCAGTTACATGAATTTTATATATAAAACTATATATATATATATATATATATATATATATATATATATATATATATATATATATATAGAACTAGGTGTAACAAAGTAATAGAGACAACATAATAATGCATAACGTTCGACAGTTATTGGGTGATAATAATATCACATATCAGTAAATAATATCACATCGGGGCCACCAGTGTAACGGAAGAGCGCTATGGAAGAAACATTTAGTCTTCAGTATTTCTCCCATTATGGGCATTATCATAATCATGATATAATAACACCGTATTTCACGGACGGAAAGGAATGACTGAAAGGAAAAAGAAAAAAGTTTAAAGGAGTAGTACAAAAAAGAAGGATAAAGAATTCTTTTGGAAAATCATTGTCAGAAAATGGGGGTGGGGGTCTGAAAAATAAACTGAAATAAAAAAAAATAACACATTACTACTAATAATGATACGCGTGGATTTGAGTGTTGACAAGGTGAGGTCCAAAATACATGATGAAAAGAGTTGGCGTGCGCTTCATATAGTTTATAAAATAGAGATAAGTTGGTTAATAAAATAATGGCAAACAAAAGGGTACCTATGTGATCAGCAGAAAAAAACATTTAGTAATTATTAACCACATGACAGAAATGAAGCACGCAGTTTAAGGTTCCATGTACAGAATTCTCCATGACAAAAATAATATATATCTATAATTAATAATCAAATAAGTTCTTTTACCTCATATGGGGAATAGGCTATTTCGGCAGACGACGAAAGTGGTCGTCTGTCTTTTCAACTCTGGTGTGGAATGAAATAAAGTTCATGTCTGTAAAATTAGAGGAAGCGGGAGGTAGTAGTCAGGAATTGATATTGGAAGCTAATTTCATTACCCATTGCGGTTGAAAAATACAGACGACCACTTCCGTCGTCTGTCAAAATAGCCTATTTCCCATATGAGGTGAAAGGATTTGTTTGATTATTAATTATATTGCTCTGTATAAATTAAATAAAATACATCGATCTCTTTTTGTGGATCACTTCTAATATTTTCATATTACTAGGATCCACTTGGATTATATACACCAACGTTTTTTTTTACTTTATAATATATATATATATATATATATATATATATATATATATATATACGAAGACAAACACGCACACACGCATATATATATATATTTGTGTGTGTGTATATATATATATATATATATATATATATATATATTTAAGCATTTCACCCCAAGCAAGGCGGGAAGCCACTAGGACGCAAGGGGTTACAGAAAATTTAGAGCAAGATCAGATAGGAGTGATAGAAGAAAGGAAGAGGAGGAGGGTAGTGGATAGATCAAGGCAACTGAAGATATCGATTGACATTACACTTGAATAGCTGGAGATTATAGCTCTCAGGGAAACAGGAATAGGGAAGGGAGTTCCACAGGCGAGAGGTGCGAGACATGAAGCTATTGGAGTAGAAGAGACGGCTACATTTAAGAGTTTCGACAGTGAAGGGGTGAGAGCGGAATGCCAGCCTTGTAGGGCGCTTGAACTCATGACGACTGGGAACCAGCGAATGTAGCTCCTCGGAGCAATTTCCATGAAAGTATTTGTAGAACAGACAGAGGGAGATATATATATATATATATATATATATATATATATATATATATATATATATATATATATATATATATATATATATATAGGATTAATACAAATATAAAATATGTCATATAACTGATTGATGTTATTCTCAGCCACCTGACTCTAGTTTCGGAAACGGACCCTCCTGCAATCGCTCTGTCCACTTAGCAGGAGATGTAGATTATTAGCATATAGAACGTAGCAGGTACTGGTAAGAACTGACAAATAGGTGCGTTGTTAGAGAACATATATTACCCCGGAACATAAAATGTGAATATTTTAAACTGAATGAAAATTCTTATGAGAGACGTTTTAGAGAATTGTGTGCAAATCTGAGATGCAATTGTGAGCTGTTGTTCCTTTTTCAGTTGAGTGTACGACTTTAAGATGAAATGAAGCCACGCCTCAAATATAATGGCGCCTGTTTATTTCAACGGAATCTACAATAAATAAAAGGAGAGAAATAATGCAACAACGGACACTGCAGGTTTACAACTAAAAAACATTATCTTTGCAGGTTTTCAACAAAAAACATTATCTTTCTCACATCGGATGTGCATTATTTCAGGCGATGATTCTTTTTCTTTGCCAATGTCTCGATTGCTGCGTCCTGGGTATGGCAATAAACTACACCCGGTAGCAAGGCCTCTGATCGGGAGATTGGAGGTTTTGAGGAGCGTGGAACCACCTCTTAATTGCTGTTGTTCCCCTGATCCGAGGTGGTAGCACCTATTAGAGACCCAAATATGGCCAAATATTGAACCCCGAAACTGAGGTTTAACACTATGAAAAATAAAAATATTTTTTTATAGTGAAAATACAAGAAATTCGTTTTTATAGTAAAAAAAAATATTACCAATATTACATTTTTGTAAAAATAAATAAAATCTACCAGAAATACATTTTTGTAAAAAAAAATACCAATAAGAAGAAAAATCGGTATTAAATGAACCATGAGGTGATGATGTGCCGCAAAACAAAGAAATCTCTACTTCTGAATCGTATGTACCACCTGTTAGTTGTGCTCACATTCTTCGTGAACTTTCAGCAAGCGTCATTGAATGTTAATAGCCAAATATTTTCCAGCTAGGATGAATTTACTGTAACATCGATGCTTAATATTCATTTTCATATCAGGCGTAATTTTGCAATAGAGCTCTCTGTAGCAATGAAAACTAATATGTGTTATAGGCGGTTGGCTTCAGCTTCTATTGCCATAACAGAGACATTCGAATTTTGATTTTTGAATGTTCAGCATAATAAAAATGATATTATTTTCAAAGCGACCATTATGAGTATTTAAACAAGTTTAAGAATGAAAACAAGTTCAGTTCTACAAATTTGATCGAAAAAAAAAAAAATGTAATAAAAATTGCTAAGCAGCGGTTCTATACAAAGGTGAATTTGAGTAAAAAAAGAGGCAAGGAAATTTATAGCATAAAAACTTTATCAGAAAGGATCTAACGTTCTAAATTAGAGAACAGAATGTTAAATACACACGTAAATTAAATCAACAACATTATTAATTTAATATTGATACAGTATATTAATAAGACATGCACAGACCATAATACTTAATTACTTCCAAACATCTACTAAATCAGAGCTTCAATTTGTAGTATTGTTCACCCTTGAATTTGTCGCATTCCTTCTCTAGTTTTTGTCCAAGTTCACTCACTCTCATCAGTTTCCTTGCTCAACTAGAATGTTATCTGGACTGTGGGTCGGCCATACAATAACCCCGACGTTTTAGCTTCAACATGACAAAGAGCATTATTTTTTTATGAAGATAAGTCTAAGGCAGCAGATTTTCTGTCAGGAGGAAAATCCTCCTAAATAATACACGTTCCAAAGAACATCCACACTGGAATATACTATCACTTCCGAATTAAAAGATCGGGCACCTTTACGCTACTTGACATCACTAAAGGACGCTTGATCAGTTTTTCTGTAGAGATAAAGTTATACTACAGCCTTTTGATTTTTATTACAAATGAGCGTTTTGAAGGCAAGAGGTCGTGAACGCAATTTGAACGCTCAATGGCCACTGCTGTGGCAAAATCGTCCACATAGAGTCATTGAATACTGATGAGGTATTTTTGCATGAGACAATCCTGATGTTTTAGTATGACAAACCAACGACTGAATGATTTAATTTTGTGCAACATTTCATTATAATAACTTAAACATCCTACAAGCAAATGAAACTGTCAGCACTGCAAACGTGTCATATTTTGTTGGGGTAGGTAAACCCATTTAAGAAATCAACCATAAAAAATAAATTGCAATGTCTATTGTTAATTTGAACGCTGCTCATTTTGTAAAACACATTTTGAGTTCAACTATTTTCTCCATCCTCTTTTAGCTTTTTTTGCAAATTTAAGTTTGATCAAAAAATACATTTACAAATGTTTGCAGCCATTTTCATGACAAGTGACACTGAAAAATCGAAGAAGAATTTTCTTTCTCTAATATTGAATGATATATATATATATATATATATATATATATATATATATATGAATAAAAATAACAATAGGAAAACTAGTAATTGCTGACGCGTTTCGTCCAATGTGGACTTTATCAAAGCAAAATACGAAATGAATTTAATTGAACAAGGTAACTAATAAAAACAAAAACAGAATGTTCCTAGCAAATGGAATGTAGAGAAATGCTATTTTCATATTGTTAACAGAAAATAACGTCAGTATTTGTCACGTGTGGAGAATATTGTCATTATATCTGTATTAAGTCGGAGAAGTTTTCAGACTATCATCACTGTGTTGTCCGTTTATTGCTTAATATGTTGTAATTGACATCTTTGATAATGGCTTATGTAAGCCGAAAGCTAAGATTGTATTAAAAATATGTATCAATATTGTGAATTTCTTTCTTCGTTCAATGATAATGTTATTAAACTTATCAGACGTTATGAAAAGAATTTACATAAATACGATCCAATTGATCAGATCTACAAATTCAAAAAGAAAACAGAAAAAAACAACTCCGGAAATAAAAAATAAAATTAATAAAATATATCTATATATGAGAAAAGGAACCGATTAAAAGCAGGATAACTAAATAGAATTTACAAGAATAAAGAAATGTAGGATGAAAAAGCAAAGGTAAAAGCCTAAGTATAAGAATCTAATTGAAAAAAAAAAACTGAAAAGAAAAGATCAGTAAAAGACGTGAGGCTAATATTAAAAGTCTCGAATGCAAGGAAAAATCGAATGTACACAGAAATGATAAGCGGAAGAGAAATCTGGAACAGCAGGTGAAATCAATTTTCATTGTAAATGTTTTCATAGTTAAGCCAGGGAAAAAATATTATTTTGCTTTGTTTTGATAAGAATGTTTTAAAATCATAACTCGCGAAAAGTAAAAAAAAAACGAAAAGAATTTGGCAATAAGTTTATACAAAAAAAACATCGACGAACTAAAGAGAAATTCTTTAAATAAAATCGCAAGTCTTTCTCCTTTCACTATTACTTCTGCACGGTGCGATGGGTAAATTGTCGCCATTTCATATTTTTAATTTTACGAATGTTTTTGATTTTTTCGACTCCATAATATAGTCCCGTCAGTTGGGCACCGCCTGTAAGAAAAAGAGCACCATGGCGCAATTCACTTCGCTAGAAAATCGAATATGGCATGCTTTACTGCTTGGCATTCGGACTGGAAGCTCCAATATGAACATTTCTGTGTGTTTGGGTGTCAATCTGAGGACACTGCAGAGGATTCGGAAAGAGTTGGATGAGTCTAATGGTGATTACGCAAACACAACAGCTCGGAAAACTCACTCTGATCGTTTTGATGAGAAAAGGGTTCCCGAATTTGTTGGTGAGATCCAGGCCATGATTGAAAAAGATCCCTCCTAGACATAGACACAGAAGTGTCTGAGCTTTTTCTGTCAGGTAGGTAGTGCATGAAGCCATTCGGTATTTCTCATGCAAGATGAAAAAGTGCTAATTTTTTTTATTCTAAACCATGAAGGACAAGATGAAAGACCAACCTACGAAGTCTTAGTTACAAACTCAAGCATCACATTCAACTGAACATGATTTGGTTTAACTCAGATGAGAAAAATTTCTGCTATGATAAGATGATGAACACACAGAACAACCGTTGGTTTGCTGTACCGCCAAAACATGTACCAATAGAGATGAAAATTAAATATGCAGTCAATATCATGTTGTTTAGAGTAATCGCCTGTGATGGTGACGTTATGATTCCATTCATCTTACCAAAGAGCTTCAGATTCAACACGGAGGCCTACATCAAGTGCCTTGAGGAGGTAGTGTCGCCCTGGGTCAAGCGGGTGGCTGCTGGAAGAATCTATGCCACACAATCAAGAGAGGTTATCAATATTTTAACATCAGAAGAAGCTAGGTGTGAAAAGGTGGATTATTTATACCTTTTCCGAGTGGATATAACGAACCCTGCTGGGATTGCGACTGGTCTATCCGATTTCCAATTCCAAGCTCTTATCCATTATACAACTCATACATTCAAGCTTACAGCACCTGGCATGACCAAGCGGACATCCATCTAGGTACTGACCAGGATCGACGTTGCTTAACTTCTGTGGGCGTCCGAGAACCGGTGTTTCAATGTGATCGCGATCGCGATCGCTCTCTCTCTCTCTCTCTCTCTCTCTCTCTCTCTATATATATATATATATATATATATATATATATATATATATAGATGTGTGTGTGTGTGCATGTGTGTGTGTGTATTTAGGCAGCATATGTTCATTTAAGCATAAATGATTGAATAATCTAGACATATTATGTCTATTTTTGTATACCTATTTAAGTGCCATTTGGGAGATTATATCTCTGAGACAAAAGAAAACATATTTTGGCGTTATCACAACGCCCTTATCGACGAGAATTAAACTTCATATGATGGATTCTAGCTCGATCACACACCATTTAAAAGAACATTCCTTTACACATTCACGATTTAGAGAAATATTAATGGACAATAAAAGTATATTCCACCACTAAAACAAAAAGATTTGGAAGCCTTGTATATAAAAAATACGGCCAACAATAAATAAAATTAATTATGAATATAATAATAAAGTTCCAAATTACTCATAAGAACAAAGTTTAAAATATCTAAATTGCAATTATTAAAGATTTACAATTGAAATAGAATGATCAAAATACGTAATTACAATGTTTAATAAATATTTTTACAATATAAATTAAGTTACCTCCCTTACATAGCGCTAAAACTTGAATTAATCGAACGCGTTTATACGTACGCACAACATTCTTAACTGTCAAACGCATTAATTCTTTGTCTTAGCAATTCACGTCTGAAGATGATTTTGGATGAGATTGAAAGTACTTGAGAAAATAAAGCTATAAGAATAATTGCGACATCTTTCTTAATCACCTGTTACCAACACTAATAAATTGATCCTTGAACTTGGGAGGATTAAAATAAAATAGACATAATATACCTAGATTACTCAATCAAGCATGCTTCAATATATATATATATATATATATATATATATATATATATATATATATATATATATATATATATATATATATACAGGGTGACTGAAAAGTAACTCCCCATTTTAAAATATTCATACGTTATGTATTAACTATAGTTTATACAAGGAATGGATATGAGAAGAAAGTGATCTCATCAAGAGGTTTTATTTAAAATTCGATATGAGCACTAGGTTTCGCTGTCAGCTTCCCGAATCGCCCAGGAATCATGTCAACTGATTTCACCAAGAACTCTTGTGCTATGGAAGATATAACTTCTTGTATTCGTCTTTCAAGTTCTTCCAAAGTCTTGCTTTTGTATAGTAGACTTGCTCATTTAACCAACCCTAAAGAAAAAGTCACAGTGGGTTAAGTCAGGACTCCTGGATGGCCACTCATACATAAAATAGTGAGTTACTTTTCAATCACCCTATATATTTAGTCAGCATATTTGATTGAATAATATATTAGGTTGGTGCAAAAATAATGCCGTAATAATGTCGTTTTTTGACGTTAAAAAATACGTGAAGAAACGACATTATTACGTCATTATTTTTGCACCAACCTAATAGATATATTGCGTCTACCTATTCTTATGCTGATCCATTCCAGTTGTCAAAACAATATCTTGATTTTACAAGTTCTATTTTAAGATCTATTCAACATCTAAAACACATTCTTGTCCCCCTTCATAATATAGGAACATAAATTTTGACAACAGCAATTTACTACACGATGAAAAAATTCAAATTCTCGAGGCCTTCTGTATCAAAAGCAATTGATCAAATTTATTACGAATATAGTAAAAAATTAATGTGCATATAACATTTAATGCCATTTTACATTTATATCAATTTTCGGTCAGTTTCCTTGCACTGAAACACTTGCTTTGCAAAAGAATTCCATAAATACAACGGATAAATATTTTAAAATAATTACAGAACTAGTTTAGATTGTGTTTTTAAAAATCACCACCACAACGGAATGCAGATTTTGTTCGTAGTTATAATAAGTTTGTCTTTGTAATTTACCCCTGATGATGATCGTCGAAAAGATCGAAAGTACTTGGGTTAAAAAATACTACGGCTCCGTCCTTGATGAAATTCATCTTAACATCAAGTAACTGATTAAACAACTTGAAATGATCAGTATAAAAATAAGTAGACACAATATATCTATGTTATTCAATTAAACATGCACATGCACACACACACACATATATATATATATACATATATATATATATATATATATATATATATATATATATATATACATATATATATATATATATATATATATATATATATATATATATATATATATATATATATATATGAAAATTTCTACGATTTAACCAGTAGAGACGACAATATATATGAATAAAAATGACAATAGGAAAACTGGTAATTGCTGACGCGTTTCGTCCAATGTGGACTTTATCAAAGCAAAATACGAAAATGAAATTAATTGAACAAGGTAACTAATAAAAAAAACAGAATACATCAACACACATATAATGACAATATTCTCCACACATGACAAATACTGACGTTATTTTCAGTTAACAATATGAAAATAGCATTTCTCTACATTCCAGTTGCTAGGAACATTCTGCTTTTTGTTTTTATTAGTTTCCTTGTTCAATTAAATTCATTTCGTATTTTGCTTTGATAAAGTCCACATTGGACGAAACGCGTCAGCAATTACTAGTTTTTCTATTGTCATTTTTATTCATATATATATATATATATATATATATATATATATATATATGTGTGTGTGTGTGGGGGGGTGAAATCAGACTAGTTGCTTATCTATTGATTAAACGATGAAGCTCTGATTAAATATCAGAGTTGGTTGATTAAAATAAGAGTTAATTTCAAGCCAGCATAACATAAGAATGATTTATGGCGTAAAAGAAACTGTGTTTGGTGTTTAGCATATCTAATGCAATTTACGCTCAGATGATTGATCTAAATACTTTTAAGCATACGTTATCACTATACTAAGAAAATAACGAAGAGACACTTAGTGAGGCGACGCACGTACTTCTTAAAGTATGGAGGACATCAACTAGAAAACACAGCCCATAAGATTACAAACATCGGTGTAAATAGTAACAAAAATTGATAACATGTTGTCAACTTGAGTTTGTTTTAATCTCTCAGCGTTAGTCATTTTCAGTTATATTAAAAAATAACGATACAGTTTTGGGAAGAAATGTGATGCTGCTTGAGATATTGATTAAAACTGAGGAGGCATAAATGTTACAAAATATATGATAGCCACAGAATATATAAAAGAAAA
Organism: Acanthosepion lycidas; assembly: GCA_963932145.1. NCBI lineage: Eukaryota > Metazoa > Mollusca > Cephalopoda > Sepiida > Sepiidae > Acanthosepion > Acanthosepion lycidas. The sequence goes on along the minus strand of OZ010609.1, from coordinate 36,703,433 downwards.
ATTAGTAGGAATAGCAATAGGAATAGTAGGAAAAGAATAGCAAAATCTTGAAAATTATTCAAAACAATGAAGCAAAGGAAAAAAGGACGACAAAGAAACACGAGAAAGAAAGGTAGAGAAAAGAAAATATTTCACATAAAATCCGCAAGCAGTCATATAGGTGCAAAGAGGACACGTAAAAAGAGAAACGGAATCACATATCATTACAGTACAAAACAAATGCAATTAATTTTTTTAATGCCATATCCCTCGGACATGACACCCGTATTTTTTTCCCTTATTGTTTATGAATTAACATGCATTCATAGGAAAGAATTGATTGGTTTATCTACAGTATGGTATTTTCCTTCTCTTAGAGTGGCTGTCATTCAAAGCTAGGAAACTAGTCTAAACTGCAGCTTAACCCATAGCTGTAAAGGAGAAATTATGAATTCATGGCTTTTCCAAAAGAAATGCTATAATGAACACAACAGTCTAGACAGGAATGAGAACATGCATATTCGAACCAATTATATGAAAGCACAGACAGACAAAATCAGTAAAATTCAAATATCGTCTATGTGGAAAAGGTGATATTAAACATCATAAGTGCAACGAACTGAATCAAAACGAATATAAATTCAAATGCGATAGAGTAGTGTGCATATATCACCGGGCATATGTGCTCGAAGATATTAAAAAAATAAGAAGAAAAAGTTGCTCTTTGATACAAACCAATCTGGTTGATATAAACAATGAAAATAAAATTTGCTAGGTGCTAGCCGTAGCTGCATTCCTTGGGTCAATAAATAAAGATGAAAAAAAAAAAAAAAGAAGAAAACAGAGAAAATACTGGGACATCGACTGTAATCAGAGAATACTGTAGAACAAAAAAAGCAACTTACTCATGAAACTGTTGTAAAAACAATAACAGGAAGAAAGGACGTATTGGCAATAAGAGGAAGAATTGATATTCTTCAAAATCCGGAAGAGTTGCCATCTGAGGATATTGACAAGAGCGCAGCATATATGTAGATTAATTGTTATTCAATTTTGAGCAGCTCTCATCAAACATACGGTGGAAAAAAGCAAAATATGAAATAGTATAATTATTATTAAATAACCAATTGAGAGATAGTCCGGTAAAACCACATGGACCTTGTATTTCTTGTATAGGGAATAGCAATGAGAACAGCCTAGCGAGAAAGACAGAAACTGTACAGTCTGATGCTCTATTGACTCTCTCATGGTGACAGAATGTTAAACAAATTTAGCTTAATATGAGGTACCGATACAGGTATATATGAGCCAAGAAAATAATGACTCAGTTTCGGCGATCACTGTCACACTGGCTTTGCTATCAACCAATCTCCCACTTTAGCGGAATTAGGGAGGTGTTGTAGCAAGCGGAACTCCCGAGAATAAGCGACCTTCCTAACTTTAAGAGGAAGTGAGAACAGTTACTACATTCTGATTGCAGCCCGATTGCCAGGAATCATACACTATGATCCTAAACAGAGCTCACAGTACTTCTGATCTTAGGTAGAGCCCACAGTTCTTCATTTCCTAGACAGAGTCCATATCTCCTCTAGTTCTAGACAGGGCCCACGGTTAATCTGATATTAAACCGATCCCACAGTTACTCTTAAGCAGAGCCCCCAGTTTTTCTTATGTTAGGTAGAACCCACAGTTCCCTAGCCCTAGGCAGAACTCACAGCACCGATGATCCTAGTCAGAGCTCACAGATCCTATTGTTCTACGCAGAGCCAATAGTTATTCTTATGTTAGGCAGAGCTCACAGTTCCTTTGGAATTAGGCAGAGCTCGCAATTCCTCTGATAATTGGAAGAGCTCACAGTTTAGATTCTAGGCAGCGTCCACTGTTCCTCTGATTCTGCGCAGAGCCCATGGTTCTTCTGGTCCTAGCCAGAGCCCACAGATCCTCTGGATTTAGGCAGTGCTCACAGTTCCTCTGATACTAGCCAGACCCCATAATTCTAAACCTAAGCAGAGGCCACAGTTTTTTTTTTCTGCTAGTAGCAGATACAACGATTTATTCCTAAATAATATTGGGAATCTTGTGCAATAATAAATTACAGTAAACTAATAACAGCGATGGTAAATTAATTCAGTCAGTAGGGAAACAATTATAAAAACTCAAAAAGTAATGTAAGGTACATATAGGTGATGTTTTTGGTTTTCATTTATCATTGTTCTACTGAAAAAATATACAACTGTCTTAAAGGCATAATTAAAGCGTATTGAAATCAGAAATAAAATATATAAACAATCTGTATGTCTTTGAAAGATAACGAATATATCGAAAAAGCCTGCAGGATTTCTGTGCACTTTGTTTCGAAATAAACAAACAGTTCTAATCTAATGACAAGAGAATGATCCGTATAAAAACAATTGTAATATTGTTTCGGGGAGAACTGTAACTGATTAGTGATGATAGAATAAGAAGCAGAATCCTAAATGAATGGACATCAAACGATTCTTAAGCGACAAAAGCACATATTTCATCTCGTCAGTTGGCTTCTCTCAAGTAAACACCTGCGAAGAAGATGAATAGAAACAGCTTTTGATCTACTGAGCCTTGAATGACGGAATTGAAAAACGATAAATCCTGAATAAGAAATCGTTGTCACTTAGCGCATTTGCTCACTCAAATAGCTGAGTGTTGGGTCGACTGAAGAAAATCAGTGGACCCGGAGTATGCGGAGAATATAATGATGCATATCAAACGAGCGGATTATTTAGCAAATTGAAACTTGAAAGGTTTTGCATCCAAGTAGCTAAACATGTCACATTAATACGTGTTTGAAGAGAGAGGAAGTCTTCATTGAGAATTTAATAAAGCCACTAAGATGCAAGTGATACTGAATGTTAGAGAATGTGAGAAATATTACTGTTGAGGACAGAGCACAATAAAAGAACAAAATTTAAGAAGACAGACGATAACTATTGACGTTACTTTTACATTTTAGAAGACCAATGTTGACTGTAAAACATGAACACGGAAAAGAGTTCCACAAACGCGAAATGCGAGAGAAGAAACTGTTAGCATAGAACTTACGTTTACATCTAGCCATTTCAGTTGTAAAATAATGGGACCTACCTGACAATCTAGTCCTACCATTTTCTAGAATGATTGCATTCTGTCCTACTATATACTCGTAGCTAGGAAGGAAGTATAGACGGACTACACATTCTCCAAAAGGAATAAGTTCGTGTACAAAATAAACTCAATCAAACACCTATATGCATGGTTTCCTTCTAGTGACGGTGTCAATTTAAATGGAATTAACTCGATTGGTGATGAATAAGCCTCACTTGGATTTGGAATAATTGTCACATGATTTGTTTTTCAACTCTAAGTCACATCGTTCATTAATATTTCCATAAAACCTGTGTTTTTCTGGAACAACCTGGGCAGAGTGTTTTCGTTCGTTGGGACGTCAGCTGACGTCAGTGATTTATTACACACGTGAAAGCTGTTTTAACGTTTACTGAATCCTTATTCATCGACGAAGATTTTGTGTATTAACCCGTTGTATTACCCGACATTATCATCAGCTGGGGTGAGGGATGTGGGGGTTATCGAATTACGAATGGCGTTCAATTAAAGATTTGTCGTGGCCCATGACCAGTGAGTGCCGGAAATTGAGATTGTACACACACACACACATTATAAACAGAGACATTACTAAAGATCGAGAACAAAAGAAGAGTAATCAGGGGGACAATAGATAGCGATTGAGATTGCATTTAAATTTAATAAATAAAGCCACTAATACATAAGAGCTTACTGGATGAGGAAGAATTATAAACAGAGACATTACTAAAAATCGAGAACAAAATAAGAGTAATCAAGTGGACAGTAGATAGCGATTGACATTGCATTTAAATTTTTGCAGATTAAAGTTGGCTGGAAAGCATGGAACCGGAACGAAGTTCCACAAGCGAGAAGTGCGAGTGGAGAAACTGTCAGCATAGAACTTATGATTACATATTGACAACCCACCTGGAAATTGATGCGATCTTGACGATAGTCTAGTACTGCACTGAAATTTTAAAAAGTCTAGATAACATAGCGAACATCTCATTCAAACATTTCCCATGAAAGTATTTATAGAAAAGGCACAGGAAAGCATCCTTATGACAGTGGGAAAGAGACTGAAGCCGGGACGCCAGATCGGGGCCAATTATTCTTTGGATTTTATCAAGAATATCTAAATATTGAGCAGGAACACCGGACCATATATGGCAAAATATTCTAAGCATGGACGAATGGCAGCCTTATAGATAGGTATGATATATTCTGGAGAGAAACATTGTATCGCAAGACACATTCTCTCTAATATATGTTTCATTAAAAATAGCTGAAAAGATATTTCTGTTAACTTTTTATAAAATTTTTCTTCTGTAGGCAACAGAGTTCTTTTTGTGTTTGACATTCTACAAGTGCCTTTGGCTAATCTATTAGCCATTTTCAAGGATTTTTGTGCTATATGCAAACGGTTTACTAGTTTCTGATAGACATATTTTAATTCTTGACCACGGCCAGTGCATTAGGAGCTAATGGTGATGTTCTAGTTGACGTCGTTAAGGATTTTTTTTATTACTGCTTTTTATGTTGATGGTTTTAATAAATTTTGGATATGTATTATATTTGTGTTTTCGATGTATATGTTATGTATAGAAGTTGTTAGATTTTTATATTGGTTTAAATGCATCCTTATGGAGCTATGTTCAGTGTGATGTAAAATAAAATTCATAAAACTACATATACAGTGTCTTCCCACGACTGGTTGTTCGTTGGTTCACACCCTTGCAGGAGAAAGCTAGCGTCCACTGCTTTTGGCTATGTGACAAGAAAAACGAAAGCATGCTTTTGCTATTATACCATCCTTAACCATCCTTTCTATTCACTTGAGCAGACACCATGTGAATCCACCCATGAAGTTATATTTTAAAGAGAGTTACTTCCCGGATGATGCAACATTGTTTAATGAAAACAGTCATGAATTCAGTAACAAACAGAGAAGTTCTTCAAGAAATATCTTTAAGAAAAAAACGCATCAAACAAGGGGAGAAATGTGCAAATCTGTGTTGAAGGTCCGGGGAGAAGGTTTAACCAATTTTTCGTGCCTCTCCAGCCATAGGAAGTGTGTCAGGAGAAATGTTTAACGAACGCCTCTCGCAGTTAAACATTAATGATATAAACCATTTCTCAGCGGCAAGTTGCATAGAACTCGGTTTATTGAAATCCAAGCACGGAGCCGCTGATTGTACAACACAATGCTCAAACAGCTCCGCCAATTAGGAACCTATTCATCGGGCGAGGAAAAATTACAGATTTCAACTGGAGATGGGCAAGTGGAAATCAGCACGATACTCAATGTTAATTAGCTGAGGTTAAGCACAAGGCATTATCACTTAATTCTCTTTTCGATGAAATTTGAATCGCAAGCTTTTTCTCGCAAGCCTGTCAACAATTTATCAACAACAGTACTAAAATAACCGCTAACGAATAAAAACGTTTGCAAAATATATTTAACCAACATAACTTCAATATCATCCAACATTAGAGAAACTCTTAAATAAAACTAACAAAAAAAAAAGATGTATGTCTATATTTTGACGTTACAAATAAATCTTCCTTTCCATTAGTAAGCATAAATTAAACTCCTTAAGAATGCTGACTGTAAATTCAGGTATTAACTATATTATTTTAAATTATTTTTATAGTTTCCTACTTGTATAGATTTCTCTCTAATCTTATTTAGTCCTGGGTATGACGATAAACTACATCCGTCAGCAAGGCCTCTGATCGGAAGATTGGAAGTTTGAGGAGTTTGGAACCACCTTTTAATTGCTTTTGTTCCCAGGTTCACCCTGACCCAAGGTGGTAGTACCTTTTAGGTCCCAGCTATGGGAAAGTAATGAACCCCCAAACAAAAACAAAACACGGTGAAAGTGTAAAATGTACATTTTTATACAAAATACCAGTATTACATTTTATATAAAAAATTACCAACAATAGATATTGTAAAATTATCAACAATAAATATTTATAGTAAATTATTTGAAAGCTCTCAAGAAAATTAATTTTAGGTATTAAATGACCCATAAGGAGTTGATATGCCATTAAAAAAATCAATCGATCAATCAACCGTAACCCATTTCTACCTGTATAGGTTTTTCCCTAAACCCATTAACGTCCTGGGTATGACGTTAAACTACATCCGCGTCCTGGGTATGGCGATAAACTACATCTGCGTCCTGGGTATGGCGATAAACTACATCCGCGTCATGGGTATGGCGATAAACTACATCTGCGTCCTGGGTACGGCGATAAACTACATCCGCGTCCTGGGTATGACGATAAACTACATCCGCGTCCTGGGTACGGCGATAAACTACATCCGCGTCCTGGGTATGACGATAAACTACATCCACGTCCTGGGTACGGCGATAAACTACATCCAACAGAAAGGCCTCAGATAATGTTTTCGGAAAAATAATGTTGCCAGCTATCCGTTTTTGAAACAATAATGTTGCCAGCTATCCGTTTTTGGAACCATAATGTTACCAGCTATGCGTTTTTGAAACAATAATGTTGCCAGCTGTACGTTTTTGAAACAATAATGTTGCCAGCTATACTTTTTTTGAAACAATAATGTTGCCAGCTATACTTTTTTTGAAACCATAGTGTTGCCAGCTATACTTTTTTTGAAACCATAATGTTGCCAGCTATACGTTTTTTGTAGAAAATAATATTGCCAACTGTACGTTTTTGAAGCCATAATGTTGCCAGCTTTGCGTTTTTGAAACAATAATGTTGCCAGCTTCGCGTTTTTGAAACAATAATGTTGCCAGCTATACGTTGTTTTTTTTTTTAAACCATAATGTTGCCAGCTATACGTTTTTGAAACCATAATGTTGCCAGCTATATGTCTTTGGAACAATAATGTTACCAGCTGTACGTTTTTGGAACAATAATGTTGCCAGCTATACGTTTTTGAAACAATAATGTTGCCAGCTATACGTTTTTGAAACAATAATTTTGCCAGCTATACGTTTTTGAAACCATAATGTTGCCAGCTATACGTTTTTGACTTTTAAAGTCACTCAAAATCATTTTCGGCATAAAGTGACCACTAAGTTTGAGATGACGTTAAACAAAACAATTAATCAATCAATCAAGAACATGAAGAAATTATTTGCAAAAACTTAACCAAAAATTATATTGGATTTTCTAAAAAGAATTGGTCTCTTATCAAAGATTGTAGACTGATGTGTAAACAACATATCCTACCTTTTACCATTTTGCAAATAAAATGTCCTTATCAAATGGAAATTCTTGATTTAAACAAAAATACCTAGGATTATTTTGCAGTGTACAAGCAAATGAGCTCTAGCTTGCTAAAAATGTTCCATACAAAATAGCCATTTAAAATTCATATATTTGGCACATATATATAAACTGGATTTGGCATTAAATAACCCACAGTGGTTGATATGCCATAAAACCCAAATAAACCCATTGATAGGATGATGGGTATTTATGGCTTTTATCTTAATTTGAATTTCTGATTAGGGATAGTCATCACAAAGGCGTGCTGAAAATCTATCGGACTAAAATCTTACAAAATGACTAAACATCAGAATTATGGAGGGAATGCTTTCCTGTTGATTATTAAAATAAGGAATTAATATTATTTACATTGATTTATTCTAACAGATTTCTCTGTCTTTCTTGTTGCAGTCACCACAGATCAAACATTATATCCTCTGATTTTCTCATTCGATAAGATTCTCGAAATTTACGTGATATTTTCACACGCTCATATGGAGAGAAGAACAAAAAAAAAAACATTTCATCGTAAGTAATGGGTTAAAGCGTTCTTTTCGAAATTCTGAGAATATTTCGGGAATAGGATAGGGACCTGAAGAAAGCAGTAGAGTAAAGGGCCGAAGCATTACGAGGAAACTAACAAAGATGACTTGAGTTCGAATAAATCAGTGTATAATAATAGTATTGTAAAATAAAAGAACATTAAAATTATTTCTATATTAGCCAGAAATTATGAAAAACAGCAGTGACAAAAACAGTCATTATTTTATTTATACTGGAAATTTACATTTGAATATACAATTTAATCATTAGGCTTGTAAGAATATACAATTTAATCATTAGGCTTGTAACCGATAAAAATGACACTTATTTGCTTCCAGCGGTTGTAAATAAGACGCAAGTTTAGTTTAATATAATATCCCATACAGAGTATTTGGAAAAATTGTCTACAAATCCAGCTTAGACGGAAGATGTTAAGACATATTCCTATTAACTGTAGCTATTTACTGCATTGGCGGCGGGGGAGTGTTTGTGATAGAGATCCTTATGGATCAAACAGAATTCAGTTAGTTTTACACATTTGGTTCGAAAATGACAGAATAAACAATGGTGAAATGAATAAACTTGATTTTATTTTCCTGAAACTTTTCGCATAGTGTTCTTCAAATAATCTGAACCATGAAATTTACGAATTTACGATGATATATACAACACGGGCAAATTATTCATTATATTGATAGTATACTGTTTAAATGAATAATTTTAACAAGTAATTTTATGAGTATTTCTTGCATCTTATGTTTAATTACATGTTATTGCAGTTACTCAGACTGTCTCGCCTAGATTTATTTCCGATCCTTGCTAAAGGCCGCAGACTGACAACTGAAATCAATCTAAAAGAAACTCTGAGTTAAAAAATACTTTTTATGATGGCAATAACATGGTTTTCTTGTAGATATACATGTTTGGCGGTATTTAAATCGCAAAAAAAGAAAAGAAAAGAAAATGTAAAAATAGAATATTAGCTGTTCACTGAAACAAGTATTTCAACTATTTAAAAGCAAGAACAACTCTATGCCAATTTACAATTAATTAAGGTATGGAAAACCATTAAAATTTTCTTTGTTGATTCGTAGAACTAATTTACTATGTTTTCAAATCGATTGAGTTGAGGTCAGAAATAAAGTTAACTCGCCGCGCTTAGAATTTAAACTGTTTGTATTCGATTCCTCAATGATATCGGTGCACTCCGGTTCATTGATCAAAATAGAAGCATTTCGAAGATATTAGTTTTAAGAAAGCTATGATAAACGAGCGCTCGAATCCTTAAGGTAAAAAAATTTCAATTGAAAATTTTCAATTCGAAATGAATCCAGATTCGTCTATTGATAATTCGTTTAAACTAATTGGTTAGGTTGATTGAGTCTTCCATCTGAAGTTCTAGAAAATTTTGCGATTAAACCGTGACATACTTGTAAAAGGCACAGTTCTTAATCGATACCAAGGAGGTGGGATTTATCTATTACGAAAAACAAAGGAAAGAAATGGTTGCAACAATTGCTTGTATTTGAAAAAAATTATGTTCCTCAATATTAATCTAAACAATTCTCAGTTAACATTTTCATCAAATACGTGTTGGAGTTGAGAGATCTGGAGCAAAATTTGTTTTCATAGTTGACGGCACAACAAATAGGAGAGTTAGAATATGTCAGACATGATTTTGTTACTTTCGCTTTTACTTAATGAATAAATTTAATCTAAATATTGATAAAGATTTTTTTGGAATCAGAATTGGCTGAAATCGACAAATATCAGGAAGAAGCTGATTCTTTGCGATCACGCAGTGTTTTTCATGATAACTGACTGAAGCTTGTGCCAAGTTAGCCTAAGCGAAGAATTCAAAGAGATTTTTTTTTTTTAAATGATACATTGGCATTTCAGTTCTGGCGCGTACGAACTTTAAATGGAGCGTGGTCTATTCACTTTGCACTGCCTGTATTCACGGATTAATTTACTTGAGGAAAAGTTCGCTCGGTAAGTAATAGAAGACCAAATATCTAATATGAAGAAAAACAATGATATTCATAGTCTATAGAATATATACAAATTCCTACGTGAATACGCAAAACGCGATAAAAGCCAAGCCTCGAAAGGCGATATTGAAAAAAATTCAACCGAAGTCATGCCAAACAAACAGCGTCTTTGAAAATGCCTAATTTTAGAAGAAAGTACTGAGATACAGAAATACTGCAAAATAACCAAAATTATATCACTGAGAAATTTTAATTGGTGCGTCCCCGACACATATATAGTTTCATTACCAAAACTAAACCCTTTTCCTGCCGCGACGAGCGATGCAACCTGTGTTTGCTGAAAAAAAAAAAAGATTCATCCTCAAAATTATTAATGGCCGAAATCTATTTAATAAACGAAGCGAATTTATGTTAGCTTGCAATAACAGAAAGAAAGTTTTCTTAAAACACATTTTAATTCTCGATAAATATATTATCCAAATATCACTTTCCCTTCCTATACTCTAGGTTACATAGCGATTACCCACCTTTAACCATTCTAACGTCTATTATTACTTAACGATTTACTCTTTTAAACATAATAAATCGCTACACAATTAGAAATATGTCTCAACGCTACAAATGTGTTTCCTCGGGCATAATATTTCCTATTTTCGAGGAAAAAAAAAGGAAAAAAAAGAAAAGAGAACATGTTATATAAATGTATAGGTGTTTACTTAGTATTATTAACGTCTTACATCGATTAGTTGCTATTATTAACATCTTATATGGATGCTCTTTATTTAACTGTTGATATATTATTTTGCCAAAGTAGTTCTGTATTTTTGATCCGTTTTTTTTAACGGTTATTTAAAAGTTTTTTAAAAGGATCTTTTAATTATCAACTACAACATTTTATTTAAAAAGCTGAACGAACATATAACTTAAGTTAGCATTATTTAACTAAATAAGTTAGCATTATTTTAAATTACCTCCCCGCCGCTTTAGCCTTTACTTATTAGGAAAGTTGAATGTCAGACTTCGATACATCTTACGAAATAATGTAACAGCTTAAAGAAATTATCTAGAATTATATGCAGACAGCTTTGTGTCACGACCTATATTAAAAAAAAAAGATTTCGGTGAGTTTGAATTTAGCCTAGGTCACATTCAATTGGTTAATCACGGAAAAGCCACAAGCCTAATTTTATAAAACATAATTGTAATTGTGTAGCGATTTTAGCCCTAATAATGAAAAAGAAAAAGTTACATCTTAATAATATTAACTACGAACACGTCCACAATGTGCCAACCGTGTTCGGAAATAAAACATCACATTAACACACTAAAAACATACACATAACGCACACACTGAATTAAATTGAAAAAATCAAATCATCCTTGATAATGGCTAAAAGTATAACCGAAAGTGCTGGGAACTATAGAACATTTGGACAGTTTCTACACATTCTGTGACCCAAAAAGAAAGCTCTTGTTCAAACACAAGAAAAATTAAATAAAAAGCATAACCATAGTACCTTGTCTGTCGTTTTTAATGAAATGCATGATATATATATATATATATATATATATATATATATATATATATATATATATATATATATATATATATATTACTTATTTTTCTCCAGCCTCATATGTGCTTAAAAAGAATATTCTAATATATAAGCAAGACCTTAAGACATCGGATTTCTGGTTTAAAAGGTTCTTTGAACCCGGAAATGTCATAATTTCTAATTTTTTTTCTATTGGCGAAGGTTGCAAATATTGTTGTGGTTGTTGTAAGGCTTTGCCTTTTTAAAAATGTTACTACTTTACAATCGGATCCCTGTTGTTTCTTTTAAATTCCACGCATGTTCAGCTAGTTTGGCTATTATTGCACCAGCTACTTTTGAAAATACCTTCCGTACACTCTATACACGTTCTATTTGGGCCATTAGTATTTATTACTGCTGCTTTATAGATTACTGCTTCTGTTTTCCAAGCTTCATCTATTGGACATCTATTCTTATTTCTACACTTGCATAAATTACTAGTGTTAACTATAATTTGCAGCAATTTAGTTTTGAGATTTCTTGCGTTTTATCTTTTTATCATTGTTTCTAAATTACTGGTGCAGGTGTAGCTTAATTTAACTGTGGTTCTTGTTAAATATTTTATGTAATTCTGGATTTCTTTGGCAAGTGTTTAGTAACTTGAAAAATAATTTTCCTATTTTACATTTTACCTCTAACTTAAAGTAGAGTTAGCCAATTAATAGTTTTTCTTTTCCTCCAATTGTTCTTCATATGTCGTTTAATTTGAGGTTAAAATTCTAGTTTGGTTTTGTGACGATCTACCTTCTTCTCATATTCTTCCTTTTAATCCTCAATAATTACTCTACTAGAAAGTTTCTAGATAACCTAGACTCTATTCCTTTAGGGATGTTCTTTATAATGTTTGTAGTGTGGTTGATATTAATATTCACACACACACACACACATTTAAGCATATAATAAAGCCACTAAGACGTAAGAGGAGTTACTGAGTGTTAGAGAATATGAGAAAAGCACTATTAAGGAGACAGAAAAATGAAAGAATAAGAACTAGGAAAACAGAAGATAACTATTCACATTAAATTTAAGTTCTTGAAGGTCAAAATTGATTTGAAAGTAAGAAGCCCGAAGAGAAATTTGCAAGCGAGGAATGCGAAAGAAGAAACTGTTAGCATAGAACATACGGTACATCTAGTCACTGCAACTGTAAAATGATGAGATCTTACCGCCATTACTGTGCTAAAATTCACAAAATGTAAGTAAAATAGAGAAAAATTAATAAGAACAATTGCCATGAAAATATTTATAGAAAAGGCAACGGGCAGCTACATTACGACGGAAAGAAAATGGCTAAGCCGAGATGCCAAGTCAGGGACAATAATATATATATATATATATATATATATATATATATATATATGTATATATATATATATATATATATATATATATGTGTGTGTGTGTGTGTGACATGTAGACATTTTTAACTCAGAAAAAAAAGAAGCTATCGATATGGTTATCGTACGGAAAGTACCATTTCATTTCCTGAGTCAGATTGAATTAAAACAATTTAATACGGCCGATATGTTGGTCTTCCGCATCTGTCTCATTAAAAGGAATTCTCAAATATCTGTCGCACACACACATACACACATATATATATTGTCTCCCGGTTATTCAGTTTTTTTTTAATATATATATGGACATTGAAGTCAACATACAGAGGTGACAGGTCTAAAGATTTCGTTTAAGTATAAAAAACCCAGAGACTGTCGCCTCTGTGAGTTGACTTAAATGTCCACTTTTATATTTTCATACGCTCTGTCTATGATACTGAGCTCCTTAACTCACACTACATCATACCTTAAAACTCTGTTATATATATATATATATATATATATATATATATATATATATATATTATAATTTTTTCAAATAGACAAAAAAACAACTTACTCACTACAAAGATGGAACTTCGTTTCAGTGCATTTAAAATGTCACTTCGATAGGTGAGAACAATGGAATTGCTATGCCTAAACCGTTTGACCGTTTTGTCCAAAAGAAAACTTTCAGATTTTGTCATTACATTAACACCTCAACCGTCCTTCAACTGCTATGAACAACCACAATTGTTTCACTCCGTCACCTTTTTGTCTTTATGTATTTTTCATTTTCTATTTTTTTTAAACAAATGGAAAAAAATGAAGTGATGTTTCCCATGCAGCTTGCTTACAAACAGAATTATTCATAAACATTTTGGTTCTCACCCTCGAAGTTCAATTTTAAATGCACTGAAACGACGTTGCATATTTGTAGATAGTAAATTGATTCTGTCTGTATGAAAAATTATAATAAACTAGCAGCATACCCGACGTTGGCTGGTTTATTCAAAAAAAAAAAAAAAAAAAAAAGATCACGAATCTCATCCAATTTGTAAAGTAAAAATAAAGAAGATCTTTTTTTAGTGACTCTTATCTATATGGTGAAAAATTATAATGCCATGAAGTGTGAAAACATTTATAACAGGAGAAAGTTGTTTTTTACAGAAGCACAGAAGATACAAAAAATCGTCAGCAAATGAAAAGTACATTAATCGCAATCGATCTTCGAAAATTGTTGAAGAGAAAACTACATCGAATGAACAACATGTATTAGAAGGAGAAGAAATTCAACAAAGACTTCTAGCAGGCGTGCCAAGGCTGAAAACCAACGTTCACAAAGACTGTATAGAATTGTTCTTTGCCCCTCAGTTTCGACAGCTCGAGTAGCAGAAGTTCTGGCAGCATTCCTTCCTCGTCTAGTTAACCATTGCTCATTAGTTACTGCTGACCTTGCATTAGCTGTACGAATAGCATTTTGTGTCAGTCTAATTTGAGTTTCTTGTTGCGAAGCGTTTCTTCTCCGAGCTTTCATGCGTTTCGCTGTAGTAGTAACATGTTCAAGTGAAGGATTTCGCTTTCTTGGCATTACTGTCAGGCTGTAGTTGGAGGGATTTGGCTAAGCTTTTTGAATAACAATGAAGTGATCAATTAAAAAGTAAGAATATTATACACATTAATGGAAATATAGCCACAATAAATTAAATGCAAGCTTATAAGGGAGACCACGGGAACGTGGTAAACAATTATAAGCAAGCTCGTAAAGTTAGGATTTTTCTAAGAATAGACTACCAAAAAACGTTCTAGTGATGAAAATAAAATAAAAATTAACGTGCAGCTAGAAACCTACTCACTATGAACGTTAAAAAGTACACTCCAAGTTTAGCATAATTATAAATGAATCGAAAGAGGGTCTGTACATTATTATAAGTGCATTTTTCAGAATAAAACTGTCAAAATTTTAGGGTTCAAGTTTTCAAATATATGAGTTAGTAAGCATTATTTAAACGCTGATTAGAAGATGATAAATACATAATTAAAAATTGGCATTTACGCTTAAAATTTTAAAATAATATGATTTTCAAAAATTTAAATTTAATTTTTGATACAAAAATTCAAAATATATGTGCATGGAGGCAGCCTACCTTTTTACCAGATGACAACTTTGTTGCGAATGAGATTTTTTGCATTTATTTCATCACATGTCACTAATGAACACTACACGTGAAGCAAAATCGATAGTACGCACTACATAACTCGATCGATCATTGCACGTAGAGCAAAATCAATTGTACACGCTACACATCTCGATCGATCTCGCACACTCATACCCACGTGCACTTCTCTCATCGGTGCACACATTCGTTTGCACATTCTTTTTTTCTTAAGGAAGGATATATTTTTTGCAATCTAGTTAATGCAAACTAAACTATTTCATTAAGAAAACGGGAAATCCATGGGAAAAAACTGATATTTTTCATAATGTATTTATGACACATGGGGTGTCAGGTTTGATTTTCAGTTGATTGATCTAAACACAAATTATGTGCAAATTTTCATCGGAATGCTGCTAACCACTACAATTGAAAGACTAATGGAGCAGCAAGATGTTCATGGGTCATCTTGGCGGCCCCTTATGTAGTTTTCAAAATCTGATAATCGTTTTTGATTAATTTTAAGATTGTAACATACATGTAAAATTCCGTCGAAATCGAAGCAATTTGAAAATTTTGGGTGTGGGGAACAGGTGAAAAGAGTCAAATCAGAAAAATAAGAAGGGTGATCAACCACTTCAAAGAAACAGTCACGCAAAGCAACTATTGAAACCAAGGACTTGTGAACTGAGGTATTGTCATCATGAATGAAAACGCTTTTCGTCAGTTTTCCTGGTCGTTTGGTCTTGATAGCCTTTTGTAACAGCCTCAGAAAGTTGGCATAGTACTCTCCATTGATGATGTGGCCCTTTAGACGGTAGTCAATAAAAAAAAATGTGACTATTACCTTCCCTGCTGATGAAATGACATTGGCGTTCTTTGGTGCAGATGAGGACTGGTGTTTCCATTACATGAATTGTCTCGTTGTCTCTAACTCAAAGTGATGAATCCAACACTCAGTTAAGAATCGTTCAAGAAAACAAGCTGGATCTGCCTCAAATAATGACAATATTTGCCATGATGTGAATAGGCTGCTGGGCGTTTGATCATAAGTTAGATGTGACAGAGCAGAAAACTTCGAAATAAATCAAAATATGAAAAAAAACCTCTAACACCTTTGTTGTTTATGGAGAAGTCATTTAAAAATTACAAAACTTGTGTTACGAGGTTTATGCTGAAAAGTTCATAGGCTGGCCAAGATATTTTCATGGAATGTGACCAAAATGAGGTTTATTTTTCCAAACTCTTCTTCCATTGGGGTTACAGTGCTTGGATCCCATTTGAAGAAGCTTTCAACGGAAATGACATCATCATCATTGCGATAGTGGTTCACAGTCAAGTTTTTTTATGTTAGGGAATCGATAATAGTCAGATGGCGGCAAATCAAGAGAATAGGGAGGATCAAAGCCACAGTCACTCACAGCAGTCACTGAAATCAAGGACTTGTATGCTAAAACATTGTCTCGGTGAAAGAAGACCACTTTCGTTTGATTTCCTGGGAGTTTGGTCTTGATAGACTTTTGTAACTGTCTCGGTAAGCCCCTCCATGCATAGTCAGCCTAGAAAATTTTCAGTCTACTCTCGTCCTGTTGTACTTAGTTTTTATCAAATAACGATACATTTCTTCGTAGCCGCTTTTAAAGACTTCGCTAATTATCTCTATCTCTGGCTTAAATGATGATCTCAACCCTGATCCTGGGTTACGAAAACTTCAATTAAACCAGTTGGATCTGCCTCAAACAATGGCAGATTTTTGTGTGTTGTGATCAGCCTGAGTCGCATTTGATCAGGTGTGAGAAGACGTGGCAGCCAACGAGCAGAAAGCTTCGCCATGCCAAGTTCATTGTGCAGAACATTCTAATCTCTCTCAAGGGATATACTAACAGCATTGGTTATTAGATTTATAGTCAATCACCTGTTATCCATCACAATGTTTTCCTCGATGGTGGCAGTTGCCGAACGTCCATAACTTGAATCATCTTAGGACATTTCCTTCCCCTCCTAAATTCAGCTGTCTACTTTTGATAAATCTGGAACATCATCCTATGTAGCAACTATATCAGCTTTAATGTCCTTGGGGTCTAAATCCTTAGTTTGTTGATACTTGATAACACCACGATACCAAATTTTGTCGGTTCTGGTTACGTTTGGAGTCTTCTTTGAACAGCCAGATGTCAGTTCACACACGAAAAAGAAAACAATTTAGTTATTAGTAAGAGTTGAAATTAATCCATGGAAGATTTCACAGTACTAGCATCAATCTTTAATAGTCAGCCTATGAACTTTTCAGTCTTATAATGTTGTACTTAGTTTGTATCAAATGACTACATAGTAAACCGCTTTTTAAAGACGTCGCTAATTAATTATCTTTGCTATTAAAATCGATGTGATTAAAATCCACACTAAAACTGTGACTATATTGATTCCTTTATTACTAAAAACAAGAAGATGCAAAGATAAAATACCCAATCAATTTTATCAGTTATAAAACACTTCCGTAGTTAATCATTAATTATTTTTATATAAAATTTTGGTTGGAAGTATTATGTTTTGATTAAGCCTCACGGTTAAAGCCCAGGATATTGTAGCGAAACCCTTTCATTCCTAACAATGAAAGGGTTGAAAGTTACACTCGTACAATTTCTTTCCACGAACCGCTATTTGTGGAACCAGTACCTAAGAGGATGTTTCCACGATCACTATTTAATAATAAAAAAAAAGAATGTCGACTGAAATCTATGCAGCTAAAATAATAAATATCGGTCGTCTCATCACCAATCATTGCTATTTCACATTTAATGATGATTTTTATAAACAAAAATGTGATAAAATATGAAAATAACACACACACACACACACACACACACATATATATATATATATATATATATATATATATATATATATATATATATATACATATATATATATATATATATGTGTGTGTGTGTATGTGTGTGTAATGAAAAGTTTGGTAATCCGTATAGATAATCCCAAAGAGAATGTAATCAGAGAGCTCAATGTCAAACTAAAGCGAATATTAATTTAATTAAAATTAAAAAAAAAAACAAAAAAAAAAAACAAAAAAAAAACAACAAAAAAAAAACAAAAAAAACTGACAACCATAAGGGTCCATTGATTGTATTTTATTTCCCCAGAAAGGTAGTTTCATCTGGTTCCTCAGATCACATTTTCAAGCATAAAAAATAGTTAAATTTACGCATTATTTTTATACATTTTTGAGCGGTAGTTTTAAGCTGATGTAAGGTGAGAGAGAGAGAGAGAGAGAGAGAGAGAGAGAGAGAGAGAGAGAGAGAGAGAGTATTTAAATATAAAATTTTAAAAATCGTAATATACATATACTTGATATGGAAAAATAATTTTACATACTGTAAGTGATTCTTATACATTTACTTCTATTAAAAGAAATATAGTCTATTAAAACTAATGAAAATATTTTAAAGTTGTAATTAAAATTGCAGTTAAATAAAATGAATTCTAACTTCTTTTAAATTGTAAGTAAATAAAACGTTTTCTAGCCTAAAGACCTCCCTCTTAGCACTACACGCAATTAAAAGAATCCAATAAAACAGCTATAGTAAAATGAAATTAATATGTAATGCTAGAAGATGTAAGCTTTTGAATGACCCATATCCTTTGTACTTACATGAGAAACACTATATTACTAGGTTTATTTAAAAAAAGAACAGAGAAATTAAGTAGCTATTTTTGCAGTCATAAATTTTACTTAAATAATATTTAAATATAAAAAAAATATAAAATTTGTAACCTAATAATTTACATACTTATACTTGATGTGAAATAATTCTACATACTGTAAGGGATTCTAATTACATTTAATTGTTCTTAAAAGAAATATAGTATATTAAAAATTAAAAATGAAAATATTTCAAATCGTAGTTAAATAAAACGAATTCTAACCTAAACACCACCCAAAAATCTTTAAATATACAAATAGGGAAAAAAAATGCCGTAAGAATTTTTGCCGTTAACAATAAAATTAAAAAAAAATCCAGACGACATGCATTTAACGGATGTCAGATTTCATTGAAATATACATGCCTACCCCCTACCAAAACGTAACTAATAACTGATACATCAAAATACAGACATAATGAACACGCAGACACTCCTGTCTAGTGGAAGTGGATTTATCTGTAACCTTGGAAACGTGAATTATGATTTTAGCTGTGTCTTTAAAACCTAGTAATTTTAAAAGTTACTCCAAAATTCGCTTGAGGATGAAATGGAACTAATGTCTTTAATTTAATTACAGAAATAAATTCTGGGCTTTTAGTTTCCATTTTTGAAACATGGTTAGAACTGTGTAGCGAAAAAAACGTATTTTAAATCAATTTATATATATATATATATATATATATATATATATATATATATATATATATGAAATGAACACACATATATAAAATAGTAAACGTTAAAACTTATGTATTATTAAATGTATGCATATATATATATATATATATATATATATATATATATATATATATTATTTATATATTATATATGCACGGTACTTATTGGAAAGCGCTCAATATCAATGATTTAGTTGGAGTGATGTGAGTTTGTGACAATCAAGAAATGTCCGTCCGTGAAAAATTACCGTAATAGCAAGTAGACATCTAGGTTGTCAAGCCCAGGCTAATACTACTGTGACCTCAAATGCTCATTGGACAATGTCGGAATCAATGTGAATACACTGAAACTGTCTACCAAGCTCTTCAAAATAACGGAGAAGCTCGTGTCGTGGACCTAGACATCTCCAAAGCGTTTGATAGGGTTTAGCATGCCGGCCTTCTGCGCAAGCTCCAGGGTTATGGTATTACAGGTCGATTGTTTGACCTACTACAATCATTCCTGTCAAACCGTGAATTGAAGGTCGTTCTCAACGGATTCTCCTCCAGTTCCTATCCCACGAACGCAGGTCTTCCCCAAGTATCCATCCTGGGCCATACTCTATTCTTTATCTTCATCAACGACCTTCCTGACGCCATAGATTCCCAAGTTTGCATCTACGCGGATGACACTACAATTTACTCCTGCCTCAAAAATAAATCTAGTGTCGCTGACAAAACTAACCTGGCCGTGCGTCTCGAAAAGGACCTCTAATCAGTTGTGAACTGGGGCAGGAATTGGCTGGTCAACTTTAATGCTTCAAAAACAAAACTGCTCTCTATTAATCACCACAGAGATACTTCCCTGCCTGCCATTAGAATGACTGACGCTTAAGCCCGAGAGCACCTCTCTGCGGCTGCTCGGTCTCACGTTGACTGCTGAGCTGAGATGGAACAAATATATTGAGTCAATTGCTTCGTCCACCGCAAGGAAAGTTGTCTCCCTGTGTCGCGCCAGGAAATTTTTCTCCCCAGAATCGATCCTTCAGATCTACAAATCAACAATTCGCCCTTGCATGGAGTATTGCTGGCATATATGGTCTGGTGCCCCTTCTGTTTGCCTCGGGGTTCTTGATAGGCTCCAGAGGCGCATATGCAATATAATTGGCCCTGTTCTGGCATCTCGTCTACAGTCGCTCTCTCACAGACGCGCCGTCGCCTCTCTCTGTCTGTTTTACAAATACTTTCATGGTAATTGCTCCGAGCAGCTGCATTCGCCGGTTCCCAGACTTCATGAATTCAAGCGCCCTACGAGGCTGGCATCCCGCTCTCACCCTTTCACTGTCGAAACTACTAAATGCAGCCGTCTCTTCTACTCTAATAGCTTCATGTCTCGCACCTCTCACCTGTGGAACTCCCTTCCCTATTCCTGTTTTCCTGAGAGCTATAATCTCCATCTATTCAAGTGTAATGTCAATCGACATCTCCAGTTGCCTTGATCTATCCACTATCCTTCTCCTCATCCTTTACTCTGTCACTCCTATCTGATCTTGCTCCAAATTTTCTGTAACCCCTTGCGTCCTAGTGGCTTCCCGCCTTGCTTGGGGTGAAACTCTAAAAAAAAAAAAAAAAAAAAAAAACTACAGTGCGACGAAATCTGAACAATGCCTAGAATAAGCCACTGC
Source organism: Acanthosepion lycidas (assembly GCA_963932145.1). NCBI lineage: Eukaryota > Metazoa > Mollusca > Cephalopoda > Sepiida > Sepiidae > Acanthosepion > Acanthosepion lycidas. The sequence goes on along the minus strand of OZ010609.1, from coordinate 36,682,430 downwards.
TGACGAAATAGCACAAGCATGCTCGCCTCAACTATGCCAAAGCTAATATTAATAAGTTAGAAACATTTTGGAAAAAAGGATTTATTTTGGGATGAGACCAAACTAGAGCTTTTGCGTTGGAATGGTAGGTGGTATATTTGGCAAGCTCTTAATACGACTTTCAAAGAGAAGCATTTGATACCAAGCATAAAACATGGCGGTGACAGCATTACGATCTGGAAGCGCTTTTCTGCAGCTGTAACAGACAAAATAGTATGCATTGACAACACAATGGACTCTGCAAGATGCCAAT
>OZ010609.1:36637138-36679638 GCA_963932145.1 Acanthosepion lycidas | reverse complement strand
TATTGTCCAGTTTTCTTTAGAACAGTTTCATTCCCTGTCAGTAAGTTCCTTGACCCTTAGTGTTTTTATCGCCCTACTTGATGTGAAATGATTAAAATTGAAGCTATTATCCTGTCAGTAAAAATAAAACAGTTATTGATACATTTTAACTCCATGCTCAAATGATATCAGTATATTACAATGTCTTTCAATACATTTTAACACTGTGGCATGAAAATGCTTTAAGTGAAAAATTTAATTATTTACATTATTCGGACTATTGTCCTCATCTTTGTCGCCATATTTATCACAACGTTTCGGCCGTTGTACGCTCTGGCCTTCTTCAGGTGGTTGGAATGTCGAACTGAAACCTTTATTTCGCTCACTGGGGTAGACTGTTCTAGTTCCACGTGCCATGTTTGATGGATGTCAGTTATCAGTTATCTCCTGCTAATTTCCCTCTGAAAGTTCTCCACTGCCTTAACCGGGTATTGAACTCACACTCTTTGGGTCCTGTCACTGGATCTAACCAACGCCCTTATCACTAAATTTCACTTGTTTTTTTTTTAAAGAAGTATGATCTGGAATGAAACCTACAGCAATATATATCTACCTAGACATCCATTTACTGACACTCACCTAAAATATTAGGATTCGATAGATGATCAGTTTTAGACGTTAGTGTTCCGACCAGTGCACTCAAGACGTTCCTTGCTACGTTCACAGGGTTGAATCGCCCTCATCCCCCAGAAACCTTCATTCCAATAGTCATCACTTTGTTAAATATACCCCGGCTAAAGTACTTCCAAGATCGTTACAATCTTAGCCTATTCATATCCAGTGTCATTCATTATCTATCCTCCATATCCACGTAATATTCACTTCCTACTTATCCCTCTCATGTTCATATCAAATACTTTATTCGGTAACGCTCTACCCAAATGGCTCTTGGTACTTGAAACATTACTTTTTGATGTCAATGAATACTCGTTGTCACTTTCGTAATACTCGTTATAGTAGAGACTTTGTAATCGCAGCTTACAATTATAGTAACGCCGTTGAACAATACTGGTGTCAGACGCCTTCGAATAACACTCGCACTAATAGTACTTGCTCAGTAGTAATTTGTATAGTGAAATAGAATAGAGAATAGCGGTTCCATGTTTGGCCAGTAAATATAAAAACGTTATTAAGGATTTCATTCTAGAAATTTCCTGGATGCCCTATGTGAAATTCCTTTAGAATACGTTTTTGCAACGATGCTGGTATCACAATTCTTTCTGTGTACCCAAGTACATCATTACATAATGAAAATGCATTATTTCCAGTAATATTTTTTTCCTTGAAATCATAATTACATTTTCATTATAAAGTCGTCTTTTTCCGAATTAATTCTTCTTTCCTCCAATGGTATGGGAAGTTCTCTTACACTATCGTATAATACATTATTAATTTCATTTTCGGACCATATCTAAATCCTCTACCATGTATGAATTTGTGTAAGTTTTAATAGCAAATATGATTGCCAATGCTACCTTTTCAATCTGCCTGTAGTTTCTTTCAGCTGCAATCTATGAGCTAGTGACAAATCCGATATTAAAACTTTCTTGATCTCTTCGAAAGCACTTTGACATCTATTTGACCAATCTCATTTCACATCTTTCTTTAGCAGGTTATTCAAGGCTGCTCTTAATTCGTGCATGTTTGGCACACACACACACACACACACACACACACACACACACACACACATATATATATATATATATATATATATATATATATATATATATATATATGATAGTAATTAGCAAACCTTAAAAATGCTTGTAAAGTCTGGATATAAACAATTCGCATTTTACTTCACTAATCTTAAACCATATTTTTTTACATCTTCCGTATGTTGCTTTCGGGTCGTACTTTTAAAAAAGTACGTCATCCAAATACACTTGAGCACAATCCAAACCGGCAAGCATGGTATCCATTATCTGTTGGAATCGGCTTGGTGCTAACTTTATACCGAAAGGAAGTCGGTTGAATTTGTATAACCCTCTATAAGTGTTAATTGTTAGCAGTTCTGAGCAGTCTTTGTCCAGTAGTATTTGTAGATAAGGGTCTGACAGGTCCAATTTAGAAAAAAGATTTACCTTTATTCAATTTGGCAAAAATTTCCTCTGGACTTGGTAACGGGTAGTTAGGTTGCTTAAACTGTCATTTAACCCAGTTGAAAAATCAGCACATATGCAGAATTTATTATTCTTTTTTTTTTTAACGTAGACTGTTGGTGATACCCGTTCGGAATAGTCTATTTTCTAGTCTGTCCAATTCATTATTAATTGGATCTAAGGCCGCAAAAGGTACACTCATTTTTGGCTTAAATGTCGGTTTTACATTGTCTTTTAACTCAAACTTTGCTTTTGCTTTCGTGTTTGTTCCTCGACCTTCTGAGAAAACGTCTGGAAAACTTCTTTTCAGTTCATTTTTAAATTTTTCATTTGCCATACTAGTACTGGTCGTAACAACAGTTTTCTTGTTGCAAAAAGAGTTAATTCGAAGATCCCAAAGATCAAACAATGCAATCCAGTCTGTTCCAAACCAATTAGCAGTATTCTTTAATACAAACACCACCGCTTTTTTGTTTTTTCCAACAAAAGAAACATTACAGCTGAATTCACCCAAAACGTTCAGACTCTTTCCTGACTCTTTCCTTTATCAAACGTCAACAAACTGGGCTTACTCATTTTTTTCCATGTCTTATTTAATTCAATAATGGGATCGCCTGCGTTTTCTCACTAGCGATCTATGTTCAGACTCAAGTGTCGGCAGCGACACTTTATTCATATAATACGATAGTAAAAATAAAAAATCTTAGTCGTGATCGGAGAGACCACAAAATAGCGCTGTATAGTATGCGCTTAAATACCAACTATCACTTTGAATTCTCATTATCCAACCATGGCTAGAATGATCAGTTTGCCATGCTATTTAATCCTTAGCTGGGGGAGACAAGATATATCTATACAAATGTATTTGTGCGGAAGTGAATGTAAGAAACTCGACCGGAATTCGAACACAGCCCACAGATTTTTCTTTCTGAGTCGCTAACCATTCCACTACCCACACAATGTGGGGTACCCATATGCGGATAAAGCCCCGCCAACTTCCCCAGCTTGGTGCAATGATAGACGTTTTGAAACCAACAGAATCCCCGGGGTTAAGGGCACTTCATACTGAAGATACGGAAATAGTTTCGCTTTCTACACCGTAATACGAGATTTCTGCAGAGAAAACAGAATAAAGATTGAGAGCAACCTGAAAACTCCGAAACGATGATGTATCTCCAAATCAATCATGGAAAGATTTACACTGTTTTTTTTAAATCTTCATTTCATACTACAATATTTCAAACAAGAAAACAGAAAAGAGCATCAAAGCCATTAAACGTTTTTTCGAAAGTCATTACCTTTAGCTATTTTCTAAACATTGGATTGTAGGGTGATTAATCTTCTCCAAGACGTCTTGGAGAAGACGAAAGACCTTTTTTCTAAATCTGTTAAACATGTGCAAATATTTTGGGAAAATAGTAAACTGTTTAGAAAGCTTTTAGTAGGCACTTAGTGTTACCGAAGAAACTTTCTATCTACAGAGGCACCTTGAAACTTTCCGTCTGCAGAGGCACCATGAAACCTGGCTTTTTGCGTGAATCATGTTTTCTATGTGTGCCAACACGAAAAAGAAAATAAATCGATGCATAATGTGATTTATCGAAGTAACAACCGTTAATCAATTTACCCTAGCTGATAAAACACATTTTAGAACATAAGACGCAGAACCAAAACTCGAAATGAAAAAGATCAAGTTATTTTAAAATCTATTTATATATACCGACATTCAAGTTGGCATAAAATAAATGGTCATCTTAAACAGAAATTTTTAAATGACAACAAACGTTGTATTTCCCCAAAGTGATCATCATTGAATCGATACAATGTTGCTAAATATCCGGCGGTTGATTTATTTCACGCAACAATTCACTAATCCAACTCCATGTGAGTGTTGCGATCTTACGACTTATTAGTGCAGAAGAACCTCGACATATCAAGTTCTTCTGTTAGTATTAGTATAAGAGAGATTATATCTGTATCCGGTTTGCTAGACCTGTAACTTATAGCACCTGGGGTTCCCCAGCAGATACCCATTTGAATACTGACCAAGCTCAATGTTGCTTAAATTTGGTGACCGGTCGAGAACCGGTGTTAATATCCACCATCTGCCACGTATAATATGAATATATAAGAACTTGAAAGAATTCGTAATAATAAGGGAGCAGGTGCGGTGAATAACCTGGTGTCTAAATTTGTTTTGTTGAATGAAGTCTTGACAAAGGTCAGATAACTTTTTCTTCATCATTACTGGTCAATATGGTTGCAACTTTTCATCCTGTTAACACAAACAAATGGTCAAGAAGATCTTTGCTTCGTCGAGAAGAAGATTTAGTTTTTCGAAGTATGTTGGCACAAGAAAGCCACGCTTCTGAATACGTGTACCTGTTGCGGCCTTCACCCGGGTCGGTTGAACAGGCTCCGTCAAGCAAAATCGCCACATCCGAATGAAAGCTGGTCATATTCATTCGGACGTGCAAATCCATAGTAGGGATTTCAGTGAGAATTTGGATTCACAAGTGGTCCCCAGCCGCTTGTATAGAAATATTTAAGATAGCAAGATCCGCTTTGAACTTAGAGATTCTTTCTGCTATACTGATTATCAATCAAGGCTATAGTCTGTTCTGCTATTACACATAGATGGAGGGAGAAGAGATTGATTCAAGTAAGTGAATGTAATGAACACGTCTGGAATTTTGAACTCAGCTCTCCGATTCCTCAGTCGCTAACCATTACCTCTGATTACCATAGAGGAACCAATTTTCCTTAATAGATGTGGACGTAGCGAGGCGGTTATCGACGGGAAAGAGGAATCGGCCGAGTTTGTTTTCTCGAATCCATCTCTTCTCCTCGAACTCTGGGTTTTATAGTAGGATAAACTGGAATCACTGGCCTTGGTTGGTAACCAGTTTAGCAGTTCTTAGAAATCCACTTTTAAAAAAATACTACTGTCTACAGAGATCACAGTATTAGCACTAAGCGTGGTAAAGCTGTAATCATATAATCTACGGGAGAGGGGGGGTTAATAGCATGATTATTATTAAAACTAACAAAGATGTTGCGCAAATGTCAGAACATACATAATGCTGATCATCAATTAACCACTCCTGCATTTTCACCATTTTACAGATTTGTGCATTTTTTTTTTTTTTGAGTATGAAATGTCTTACATCCTAGTTTTACTGTCAACGTTTCATTGTCGAGTATGATGATAAACTACTTCCATCACCAAGGCCTCTGATCGAGAGGATTTGAGCCCGGAACCATTTCTTAATTGCTGTTGCTCCCAGGTCCCTCCCTAAATCTGTTAGGGTTCCAAATATGGGCAACTAATTAACCCTCGAAACTGGAGCGAAAACTCTATGAAAGTGTATAAGTGCGTTTTTTAGATGAAATGCTAGAAATACAATTACGTATTTAAAAAAATTACCAGCAATACATTTGTATAAAAAAATTAAAAAAATATCTACAAAAAATATATTTTGTAAAGCAAATTACTAATGGTCCCAAGGAAATTAAATTTTGGCATTAAATGACCCATAAAGAGTAGATATGCAGCTAAACAAACAAACAATCGAGTTAAGATTTGGGATTAAAACCAGACTCGTGAAAGGGATGCAGTTCAGAGGCGAATTTATGGAACTAATTTATATTTTTATAACTCCAGTCTTAAAGAGTTGTTGAATTTTAATACTCATGAGGAATAATGACATGATTGTTCATTTTTGCTGCGATATATTTTAATTACTTTCATTTATTTCGAAAAAAATAAATGAGAGTAATTAAAAATGCCCAACCAACGACTTTCCGAGCGCAAAGGTGCAGAGCAGTAAAATTATACGCAGACGTACACAAAAATCGAAAGGAAGAACGTGGTATAAACCATTGCACTAATGCAAAGGAAAACAGACATTTTTTCTTATAAACTAATACGTAATATATACGTAAGCATCTTCTTATTTTTTATATATGTGTGTTTTTGTACGATGTGTAATAGTATGCGAAACAAAAGTGAAGAGGATGAGACAAAATGGAATTTTTTTTTTTTATCAAAGACGCGTTTCATCTTCACAGATAGAACCCGGAAAGCTACGTACATTGTATCAAACCACCGACATTCCGTCTGTATTCCATAAGTGAGAAGTAAGTTTCACTCGAACAGCTCCTTCCCGCGAACCACTGTTCTGTGGGACAGACTGCCAAGAGGATGTTTCCTCGATTTACTACAATCTTAATCTGTTCAAGTCTACATTTAAATGTTATTTTCCCTACTCCTTAAAGCAACCCTCTGCATCAAGTGGTTCCTGCTTATACCGGGTGAAGTTTACTGTAAATAGCAAAACAAAACATTTAATTCTATTTATTAGCTGTTATGTTTAGTCTTCAATAAGAAAAAGACCTATTGAAATAGATATCTCACTATATTTTTGAGATGATGTATTATGTACACTATTTACATTATTCGAACTATTGTCCTCATCTTTGTCGCCATATTTATTACAACGTTTCGGCCGTTGTATTCTACGGCCTTCATCAGGTGATTGGAATGTCGAACTGAAACCTTTATTTCGCTCACCGGGATAGAGTGTTCTAGTTCCACGTGCCATGTCTAATGAATGTCAGTTATCAGTTATCTCCTGTTAATTCCCCTCTCCAAGTTCTCCACCGCCATAACTAGGTATTGAACTCACACTATTTGCATCCTTTCACTGGATCTAACTAACACCTTTATCCACCGTGCCATGTGACCTTGAATGAATTTGTATGAATTTCTGGGTATTATAACGCAATCATTTTTTACCAGTGCTCACATTGCAATTTTTGCTGTTATCATTGCATGTTTTTACCAGAGTTCATATTGCAATTTTTTTTGTTATTATAGCTTTTCTCTGGCACTCCTTATTACTGGTTCACCTATTGCATTCATTTCTATGCTTGGTCGGCTCAGGAGACTTCTGTAGCATATGTGCTGATTCCTTATGTTTACGAATTTTCCAATGACGTTCTGTGTCTGTGATCTCAACCTTATTCCACAGAGGGCGGTGATCTCCCTTTTCTCTGTAGATGTGGTCATCCACACCTGATTTTTGCCCTCGGAAACAGCTTTCTGGTGTTATTGAAACCTTCCCTTAAGGGGGCGGTCTGTCTCCCCTTTGTATTTCTTTCCGCAGCTGCATGGAATAGCATGCCCACAGTCTTTAGTCACATTCTCCTCTATGGGGATCTTACTCAGAAAAGCATTAGGTTGGTGCAAAAATAATGACGTAATAATGTCGTTTTTTGACGTATTTTTTAACGTCAAAAAACGACATTATTACGTCATTATTTTTGCACCAACCTAATATATATATATATATATATATATATATATATATATATATATATATATATATATATATGAGAACACTATAATTTTTAGCTATGTTTTCTTTGTGGGGAAAGTGCTCAATATCAGGGATATAGCTTATATTTAAATTCCCAGATCAATTCTGTGGTCAAGACAGATTGGTATAAATAAAATGACAATTGGAAAAAAGATCTTAGATTTTTCCGACGTGTTTCGTCTTCCGACTTTTTCAAGGCAAAAATGAAATCGAAATGTTCTTGTTGTTATAGTTACATCAAATATATAAATATTTATATTAAATAGATATAGCTTATGTAAATATAAAAATGGACTCTGAGGTCGACACCGAATAGCGACGGCCTGTTTTGTTGTTGAAAACAATCATCAAATCTAGCAACCTAATTAATAAAAATAATATAATTAAAAAATGACAACCCCTGTATAAGACCAATGTTGTGTATGAGTATATTTGACCACTATTATCTGTAAAAAAAAAAACATACATAGGATATGCCACAACCACACTCTCACAGAGATTCACCTGCTACCTATCGAACCAAAGTGCCATCAGAGAAAACTTTAATAATCTCATTTAATAAGGATCAAAGTAACATAGACAACTACTTACGAACAATATGAAAATACTAGCGAATGATACGCAGAGTAATACTTCAACAACAACAAAAGAAAAAAATCAATAAATAATAAACAATTGTAATTTAAGAGGTTGAATATATATATATATATATATATATATATATATATATATATATATATATATATATATATGTCTGTGAGAGTGTGTGTCACACCACGCCTACATCACAGCAGTCTTTACTCACGTCACTACATTCACCAGTTCGACTCACTCACCATCTCTCGCTCCCTACCCTGATGATGACACAAGAATGTCGAAAGCTTAGACAATATTTTATCAAAATGAACTTTGGACAAAATTTTTCACGGAATTTCCTTCTTATCTTAGAATGGTTACTCGTAAATTGGAAAAGTTGATCAATAAAATTAATCGACACAAAATGTCTGTTATCTTTAATAACATTTGCATTTATATATATATATATTTGCACTGGGTGAAAAAAAACAGAAAACCGGGAGACAATATATATATATATATATATATATATATATATATATATATATATATATATATATATATATATATATATATACAGCGGGGACGCTTTAAAGAGCATGGAATAAAAATGGGACACATTTATTTTGAATCAAAATGAGACAGTTAACAATTCTGGGACACAATGAGGAAATAGTGTTTAGATAATCTGACACTCACAGAAATCTAGATGGAAACAGGAAGTAACTTACTTCAGAAGATTGTGTAAATCGATGACAGAACAGAAAAGTGGTGGAATGGTGACAAAAGACATTGGTAAGAGTTATAAAGAATAGGAAGCTGTTGAGACCCATGAACTCCCAACCCCATACGGCATATGAATAAATTAGAATTTTATTCTTATATTTTTAGGATATGTCTTAATGAATATTGATACAAAGACTCGTTTCAAGCTGAATATGTTTATTGCATATTCAGATCGTTAAAAAGGCATGGATTTTATTTTGGCTTGGCTTCAATCTTCTCGTTTAATATCTTGACAAAATCTTCTATTCGTGGTGTGTCATTGCGCATGATAGATTGAATGCAAAATCTTACATGGACATTCACACCCTCCTCTTCATTAGTGTCATTACACGCCTCGATTGCAGAATATTATCACGGTCTCATCGCACTAGCTGCTACGGATATAGTTTCTATAGAAAATCGGCTTTACGAAGTTGTCTTCTCAGCTCCACGATTTTTTTAAAAGGCATATCAACGTCAGTGGGTGATTTAATGCCGACAAGAATTTTAGAATAGATTCGTATGAATAGAATATATATTCTTTGTAAGAAATCAGTTTGTAGATCAGGTTTCATTGAAGTATTTTTGTAAAGAGGGCTTTTTTTGTCGAGAGTCAAATGTATTGATGGTAATATATTTATTTCAAAAATGTATTGCTGGGAAAAATTTTTTCTCAAAATGTATTGCTGGCATTTTTACTATAAAAATCTACTTTTGTACTTTCATAGTATTTTGACTCCAGTTTGGGGTTAACTATTTTCACATATCTGGGAACTTAACAGGTGTTACCACCTCGGGTAAGGGTGAATCTGGGAACAACAGTAATTAAGTGGTGGTTCCACGCTCTATAATCCAGAGGCTTTGCTTGCTGGGTGTAGTTTATCATCATACCCAGGACGAAATTGGTTTTGAATTCATTCTCTTGAACTAGTTGTCAACCACGACGAAAATCCTAGTCTGCTTTACTATTTAACTCATAATTTGGGGAGAATAACATTTCCACCAAGAGTATTTTGCGTAAGTGAATGCAACGAACTGGGCTGGAATTCGAACTCGGCACGCCGATTGTAATTTATCAGGCGATAACTGCTACAAGTACATCCGCATATCCACTCAGTAGCAACAAAAAGCCTTCAGCTTCATTGTCAGTTCTAATAAGATACGGTCATTATACTGATTATTAATTTAATGAAGCTTTCCTTTGTCGATGATATGTTTGCCATAGTTACCTTATAGAATTAAGATTATCCCAACGCAAACTTAAGTTTTAATTAAAATCTTGATTAAAATTGTGCAAAACTTAATTTTCATTTTCGAATCATTCATTAAAATGAAAAGGAAAAATTATTTTCCATTGATTTCAACAACTAAGATATCAATGTTTGTCCGGTGCGTAATCATTGTCAATCAGTTTTATTTCTGGTTTTAATCAGTAAAGTATCGACACCTGACCAAGATTTACAGAAAATTTTGAAATTGGAAACTGGGATGATATGTAACTATTATAATATTCACCATTTTTATTTCTTCTTTTGCATTTCATTACGATATTAAGATTGATGAGACTTAAATTCGTATCTATAGAATGCCCTCCTGTCATTAACGAGACCTTATAGAAATGGCAACATAGTCTTAGCAAAAGACAAACTTCATAGTTATTCCTCTAGCTGTTATTTTTTTTTATTTCGTTATCTTTTGTTTACATCTAGTAATCATCTGTAGTAGTCATCGTAGTAGTAATAGTGGTTGTAGGAGTAGTAGTAGAATGTGAAGTTTGGATTTCTTTGCGGAATCATATCCATCAATCTTTTAGGACATGTTAATTCATGTTTGAACTTATGTTGCTTGTTATTACAGCACTCATGTCTTTATCCATTGTTTGGCCATTAAACGAATAATATGGGTTGCAATATAAACAAATAGATTGAAATTAATTATAAAAATATTTCAATTAATGAATAATACCATTGTCATCTGATGGTGCTTCAGCCACAAATGGTAGGTCAACATTTCTACAGATTCACAAAACCAACTTTGAATTGGGATGAATTTTATGCAACTTTCACACTTAGTGGTTACTACCCTTGTCAGCCACCAAAAATCTTATTTTGGCATCACCTGTGAGTACCATCCGTTTTGCGACTGAGATCTCTTAGGATTGTACGTATTTTCTTGTGCATAATACGTCTTGACTATAATAAGAGCCCGTGTTTCTAAAGCTAAAAACAGAGAATAAATTACATCCTTGAGCATCATACGGCACCGTAATGTAGCAATTCCTATGTAATTTTCTTTTCGAAATATGTATTATATTATCCATTAAAATTTCAATGTAGTATATATATTTTACTAAAATATTAAATTTTTCATGATATTAAAGAATAGAAATGAACCAGATTTGCATGTTTTCTTTCCTAATTTTCGTTTCAAAACTTATATTAGAGGAAAGGTGATAACTAGACATCTTCGATAATACATTTTAAGGTCTTAATTAACATGATACTTTTCTGTTTTATATGACATTATTATCTTTCTATATATTAATAAAACATGAAAAAAATTGTCTCTAATTAAGAATAAAGGGAGAACACTTTATAAAAAAGCAAAAAGAAGAATATAAACAAAGTTTATCTTGTAAGCAAAACTGTTCAAATTTTAAATGTCTGTTAATAGAGTAACCATTTCATAACATAGGAATTATCGCTCTTTTTTTTTAAAACGGAAAAACTCAAAAAGTGCATAAATTATACAGTTTTGTTTTAACCTTAATTAAGATATTGTGTATTCCCTTTTTTAAGTTTTTTGTGAATTTTCTATCTTTGAAACAAAAGATATTTAATTATACTGATTCCCAAAGAATAAATATTACCAACTTAACAAATACTTTTTGGAAACAATTATTATCATCAATACTTGTCTACTTGGTGTTTTGTTATCGATTGAGTGTATTTTGTAATCTTACTGTTTCAAATAAGAGGTTTTTAATTTGAATAAACATTTCTGAAAACGTAACAGCTTATTTTGCAGCTTTATTTATTTCTTATGTAAAACAGCTTATTTTGCCTTTAAATTTCTTTTAAAATCCCTTATATTATATTCAAGAAAATACGGTATTTCTGGTCTACATTTTATATTGGTACCGAGAATAACCTAAAGCTGCTACTGAGACAGATTAGATTTGGGCAGCGCCCAGTGATTATTGTAGCTACAATCTCACAGCTAAATACCCACTGTAATTATTAGATTATATGTGTCATCTGTCTAGACCAGTTCTGCAAACGTTGGAAGCAAAACTATCCAGTAGAATAGTTTTGGCTATCAATTTTTTGGCACTTCTCTTGACATGTTCACAATAAGTGGGCGGTTTGCTTTTAAGTGTTTTAAGAAGTTCACACGGTTTCTCGATTTCTGTAAAAAAATAACCGGGGCCTTTATTTCCAATATTCTTTCACTGGATAAACTTCAACAGATAAGTTATTTATACATATATTGAAGTTTAATCGCTGCTGGCTATTGCGCATCTTGTAAATCGAGACTAGGAATTGAAACCATGAAAGCACAGCAAGTGTCAACTGTTTGCTTGACCCTATTTGCACTTAGGAATAAACACGCCAATCAGAAAGTTATGCAGACTGCTTAGTGTCTCTGCAATCTGTCAAGCATCACTACGGTTTCGCTGATGCTTTCAAGAGCGAAATATTTTATCAAGTTAGTGATATGCGAAGATACCTCGAGAGAAATAAATTTATCATCGAATATTGATTCCACTTGGCTAATATTTGTCGAAATTGACATCGTCTCTTTTAAGAGAGCTTTTTATTTCGTACTTCTCATCGGAAGTATCTGCTAGCTCTTGGGAAAGGTCACGTGATAGCATGTTTCCTAAATATTTCAGCGTTATCTTTAGTATTCATTTCAATTTTAGGAATTATGTCGGATTAATTATTCAAAATATTCTAAACATTTTAGCAAAGCTCGTTCAAACTTCTCTCTTTCGTTTTCTTTTCTTTTATTTGGTGGAACATTTCAACTTACCGACATTTTCTTTCTTTTTAGCTATCCAGTATATAACGATAAACTACATCCGGTAGCAAGGCCTTTGATCGGCAGAATGGAAGGATTGAGAAGCGTCGAACTATCCCTCAACTATTCTTGTTCCCTGGTCCACTCTGACCCTGGGTAGTAGCACCTGTTAGGGCCCTAGTTATGGGTAAATAGGAACCCCACAAACAAAAATCAACAGTACATTTTCATAATAAAATAACAACAATACATTTTCCTAATAAAATGATAATCACTGTAGCACTAAAATGTATATAAATACAGTTTATAGTAAAATTACCAGCAATATATTTTCATAAAAAGTGTAAAGAAATTACGAACAGTACATTTTATGATCTACAAACTATATATCTAAACATAATTATACCTTGAAAGTATAAAATTATGTACAAAATATGTAGTTGAAAGCATAAAATTACATATATTTAGATTTTGGCATTAAATAACCCACATTGTTATTGATATGCCATCAGACAAAATCAACAAACAACTTTAGGGTTAGTAGATCTATTCACCTGGGATGGACTGGGCGATTCATCTATAATTACCAACGATATCTAATTTTAATTCGTGGGACTGCTTCAAACTTGTGCATTTGAAACCAATGGGTTTCTGGTTTTTGCTCAATTCCCCAGTAAATTACCATTCTTACCCAGTCATGTATATTTGTGGAGTTCTCTGAGTAAATGTGCTACGTTCACTTTTTATTTACACTACTTATATTCAGACTATTGTCCTCATCTTTGTTGTTGTTATCACAACATTTCGGTCGTTATGCCCTCCGGCCTTCCTCAGATGTATATCGATCTGGGTAACTTACAGCGTTTTCTGGTTCGAACCATTTATTTAAGAGTGTTCTCGTTCTATTAATCATTAGGCATATCGTCTAGTTCTTATTTATATTTTGTACTGTTCAGTTATTGCTCACCCGTTTTCATTGAGTTCACACTGCCCGACCCAGGGATTGAATTCACAAACACTATGTCATCAAATTCACAAACCAATGCTTTAATCCACTAGGGCGGTTTATTGTAATTAACTTGCAGCCTTAAACCGAACCTGCTTGCCGATCAGATTGCAACTGCTGTTGCGGTTGGTCATGTTTTAACTACTGCCCATGTTTTGATTGCTGGTGTCGCTGCTGCAGTCAGAGACTTGCTGTCATTTATCTTTCTGTCTTTCTATTGTGAGACCGGAAACTACCTAGACAATAGACTCTTTCAGGCTTATATTAAGTAGGCGACATAGCACTCTACAGAGAGTGATAGAGAGTGACACAGAGAGACAGTGAGAGTCTCGTACGACTACCAGTGTTGGACACTATCTTATAGTAAGCTCTGCTTACACTATCTCTTTAACCTGTTGTTAATATATCTTTCTTACTTCTAATCCGTGTTCCGTGTTTTACTTCTGTGGGCCCAACTTTGGCACCCACATCACTTTCTTAACGACTCATATTGTATGTATTTCTATGATAGGCCTACTAGCTTAATTCTGTCAGATGTCTAACTCTCCAGCGTTCATTTCTTAATACGATTTTCGAGTTATTTACTCCGTAGGGCAGAGTCTTTTCTGTTGTATTGTGTCTGAATTAGTAGTTTGTTGTAATACTGTTCTAGATTGCTGTTTACTGCGTAATCGTTTCTCCCTTCTAATGTCCTCTGCGTAACTATTTTCGTCCTATTGTCTTATTATTGTTAATATTGGTCTTTCATTCAGTGTTCACACAACTAATAAATGGTGGCTTACACTAGAGATTAAGAGAGAGAAAATCTCTTCAAAACTTCCCGATTCAAAACAGTATTCTATCTCTTTCCAGTTTAGATGATTAACAATAATAAGACGATAGGACGAAAATAGTTACGCAGAGGACATTAAAAGGGAGAAACGATTACGCAGTAAACAGCAATCTAGAACAGTATTACAACAAACTACTAATTCAGACACAATACAACTTTCACAGTGCTTCCATTTTTTTCAAGATTTTTCGGTAAGGTTTTGTAGACTACTGGTACGACTGTCACTTTCATCTTCTACATGGCACTCTATTCCCTAGTTCAGTCTAGATATTTTTATATTATTTTACACCCAATACAAGTTCCAAGAGCCACTCAATGTAGAGTGTTATCGAATGAAGTTGTTGTAAGTGCATAGAAGGTGGAAATAAGAATTACATATTATGATGATATGTAGCATAGATAGTTTGACCCTAGACTTAAAGATGTTAACTTTTAAAATTTTGTAGAGTCTGATCCTCAACGTAACAGTTCTTGGGAAGAAGCTGAGTAGAACTTCCTCCTTGACAATGGAATACAAAGAGAATGAGAATGAGTGCACCCTATGTTCCTGGTATGGTGCATCCTAACTGTGAAAGTCTAGACAGGTGGAACTGAGGAATGTAGCTTCTTTGAACATCTTCCATGAAATTTACCATCGATTAACGACAGGCTAGTAATTTCAATTGTGTAAACGGGTTGTAACAGTAGGGTGGAAAATGGTTCATCACCCACAAGGTCGTGTAAACGATTTTGAACTATGTCAAAACTGAAAAGTGAGGATTTATCTATTTTTTCTTTCACATTTATTCTGTGATTCAACAGAACAATGGAATCCAAAATGCAAAAGAGTTCTTTTCTTGTTTAATACCAAATCCTGTCTTCACACTTGATTTATTGTTCAATTAAAATCTCAACATCCACATTTTATATTTTATAGTCTAAACAAATTATTGTCGGAATGTAGATACCACATGGTCAAAATTCAGTCGCTTCGCCTGTTCTCAGTGGGTCACAATGGAATCAACAAAATGCAATGTTTTACCAATCCATTATTATTTTCATGCCCATACCAGATGCCTAGTGGTTATCCGTGCGGATTAGGAGTCCTTAAAACTCTCATTCTTTGATAATCTTGTTGAATCTATCGCTGTCATTATATAGTTCACTGTCTTCCAACCATAATTGCCAAAATCTCTCACTTTCATTTACCGAAATATAATTGCTTTCCTGGTGAATTCCAAATCATCCTTTTACATTTTTTACAGTCTGTGGTCCATTGGGATAAAGGAATCTATTTCCAAAACGAAATGAACCATTGCTGCCATATCAGGGTTGGAGCTACCCAGTCCCCACTTGCTTGTCTTCAAAAGAGTCTCCGCGACCTTGGGTGATGGATTATTTTCCCGCCTACTTTTCCAACAGCTTTCGCACAAATGCATTTCACGTTACTAGCCGTGCATAGTTACTCTCTCTTTATTTCCATGGCATGGCTTCTGACGAGCTCCATTCCTTAGTACCACGAGCCTTGACTTTTGTAACCGAGATCCTCCGTGCCACTTACACAAGTATAAACAATCCCTATTCCCTTCGTATTCCATTAGTAAAAAGTAACTGCCACTCGGACAGATCCTTATCAAGAACTACTGCTTTCCCGGCAGGATGCTTTCTCAATCACTGCAATCGTGACCTCTTCAAGTTTTGAATGAACAGGTAACTTCCCTTCATAACCGCGTGAACATCTCTTCTTTCGCTTTTCTTACGCTCATACAATACAACACAGTAACCCTCTATATTGAGTGACACTTTTGAACATAAGTATAGTATAAAAAATCTATCATTAGACATTGTTTGCTTGCTTGAATTGATGAAATTTGGCCTTCTGACCTGGATTGGTATAATTCCTACTTAATCTTGTTTATTTTTTATTCCTTCCAAAGCTAACTTACCGTATTTCCTTATAATATGTTTTTATCATCTCCAGTTCCGTGGTGTCTAGCTTTCTATCATATATCGCTTGGTTTTACATAATTGAATCTCATGATGTTGTTCTCGATTGCTTTTAACAGCTATTGGATTTCTAGCCTTCTTCCTATCAAAGCTTCGTCTGTGAATCCTTCAATTAAATCATTACTTTTCGATTGACGCTTCTTACTTGGCTTATAATATCATTACCTTTGTTTTTCTCACCCTATCTCCATAACAATATTTTACGACAGATGTCCAATGATAACCTTATATTCTTCATATTCTTATTGTGAATAGATCATGTAGCAAACTTCTATCCTTTCTATGTCTTTGATATCATTAACCATTCGTGAATCACCTCTGATTTCAGAAAATGTATAGACCCCCATCCCCTGAGATGTTTACACTCCCAATATAAAGATACTTGTAGTATTACAATTATATAAAATATTGACGCTAAATATAAATTAACATTATATGCAATTATGTATTCAGTTTTGATTAAATGTATATTGTAATAGACATTAAATCAAAACTTAATATATAATTATTCAGTGAAATGAAGATTATAATAAATTTGTTGCGTAAACATATGTTGAAAACTGTGGGTGAAAACACACCAAAAATAATAAAAAAAAACTTTTATTTATTAAAAAATATCCACAATATATTACAATAAATAGTGTTATATCATAGCTACGGACGATAATGAGTATGTCCCCATTCACATAAATACAGTAGTAAATGCTGGTCTGCGGTTGGAGATCCGTCTCCAGCTATGCTGGTCAAACTCTTTGTCTCCAAGCAGAGAGGATCCCCAGACGAAGCTATGTTGTAGGCCAATCTCATCTCGAGAAACAGCTACCAGAGCCCGTTTTATACGTCTAATTTTTGGCCGAGCTTACGGTCTCGGCTACTCCACATTAAATTCGGCCTTGTGCCACATCTGATCGCATGGAGCGGTTGGTAGGTATCCTGCAGTTAGAGATTCATTTTGGAATTTGCTTGAGTCACTTCTAGCAGCTGACTATATCTACGCGCCGCTGGCGAATCTTATATCTATTATTCTTGTCCTAAGTATTACCCTTCATTACTAACCTTTGTGTAATTATTCTATTCAATAACCTTCCCCAGGTTACAACAAGAAAAAAAAAACAAAAAAATTAATTAATTTATTTAGTTACCACATGTTGCACCGCTGCTGTCATCACTCCCCATAGTTGTGGTTCAGGGTGACATTTAAGGTAGAAAAGGACAATGGCTTGCCGGTTTCTTTTACAGCGGGGATTTTAAGTGTCCTCCGTCCCTCCTTTCAGAAGTTAGCTCTCAGTCCACCAATGGATCTATAATTTTTTTTTTCAAAACTAATTTTTTTACCTTTATTCTATCCGAATTATTTTTTGTGACTTATTTTTTCTTCATTTTCTGTCATCTACATAAAGGAAATAAATTTACAACAAAAAATAAAATTTTGTTGGGTGACTTCTCCTCCTATTATCAAATGGATTCATTGGACCCGTGGTTGAAAATTTTAATTAAATAAACAAAATATTGTCCATTCTAAATAGGTGACATTTCTTTTTCTGATGGTGATAATGAAAGAATCAGATGATGATATGACTGATGACTACAAAGCTCAGAGAAATGATACTTCAAATCCTTCAATGGTGTACACTATTTACATTATTCGAGCTATTGTCCTCATCTTTGTCGTCATGTTTATCACAACGTTTCGGCCATTGTAGCTCCGGTCTTCTTCAGGTGGTTGGAATGTCGAACTGAATCCTTTATTTTGCTCGCTGGAGTAGACTGTTCTAGTTTCACGTGCCATATCTAATGGATGTCAGTTATCTCCTCTTAATTCCCCTCCGAAAGTTCTCCACTGCCTTAATACTTATCGTTTTTTTGTACATATAGTTTTGTTTCCTTATCCGGTCCCATATCCACTGTCCACCGTTTTAGTTGTGGGTTAAACATACTACGAGACACGTATTTTTCTACCTAAACACTGGGCCAATATACATCAGAAATACGATTTATAATTATACATACCTAATATCATTAAAAAATACCTAAAGTTTGAATATTTAAAAAAAAAATAGAAATGTTTTCATTGGACCCAGGTGGTATCTAATGGAAGTCAATTTTCTTGGTAGACCGAGATTTAAAGAGGCAAGACCTACAAAGCAGCAGGTGGTTTTCATTCAGAGTTCTATTTCAACAAGACTGGCGATTCTGTAGTCTGAGAATCTGCACATTCTAGAAGCAGTATATATTAAATCGCATCGACCGTCTTTCTGTCGACAGAAGGTCCAAATATATGTTAACGCTGTAAATTACTATGTTTACAATTCGTATAGGGTCATCATCTCCAGAATGAACTCGCAGACTCAAAACACCAGGTCTTATTGCTATCGTTTGCGTCGCAAGTTGGTTTAAACCTGAAAATATTTTTGAATAATATTATTTTCATTAACAACAATAATCACTGATAAAAAAACGTTATTTTTATTTAAGAGTAATCTTTACTAATTTATGCCAGATTAATTTTATTTATGTTTTAAATTTGGATTTTTTTAACATGACGATAAATTTGTTAATATAATTCTTGATATCACGGATAACATTTCTTGGAGAAATATACCAATAATTTTCATTCACTCTGAAGGTTCATAAAGGACAGAAAACTCAAGCGGTAAATAAAAAAGTACGATAATCTTAGTTGTATTCGAGTGCTGATTACCAAAGAATCCAGTTTATTTAATGTTTTATCATTCCCCACGGATTATATAACGAATCAATTTTAACTAACAAGATAAATTTTAGGTAAGAAAAGTTTACAATATTAAACTTCGAAGGACAGCATTTTTATTTGAAATTTCATTGGCAGGAATTAGTCGAACCCTTTTTGGGTTATTGTTTTTAAATAGGATTGTAGCTATTTGCATATGTTAAGTAGAAGAGAAATGAAGTGAAGAGTAAAGAAAGGCACAGACGGAAGTTAACAACTGATCACGTGTCGTAGAACAACACAATACAACAATTATATTCTTTACATTTACTGGTATTATTTTGTCTAATAATTCTCCGTTACATATTTTTTGAAATATATTGACGAGATGCTCTGCAATATACGGTAAATGACGACTGCACTAGATGAATTACCAAATGATTTTTAATTCTAGTAGCTTTATTTACGGTATAATGTAATATTATTAATAGGAATTTAAAAAAAGAAGAATTTTCTACAAAGGAGACTACACTCATTGCCTAAAAAAACGGAACCATGGTCTCGTGTTCCTATGGACCATGCAGACATTAATAGCATGCGACTTTTTCTAAGTTTATTAGACTCCTTTTCGGGGTGGCCTAAAGTCGGTAAAGACAGAAAAACGACTACTATAAAACAAATGCTAAGAGTGATATGTTTTTAGAAATGCTGTTCACTAAAACATTAGTATTCGACAACGTACCAGAATTTTCTGATGAAGGCCTATGTAATTGTTTGAGGCGGATTGGCTGCTTCCCTTACAAAACACCACCGAATCACCCACAATCTAATGGGATTGTAGAAATAAGAGAACTGACAGTAAAAGGGAATTAAAACCATTTACTCAAGTACAGATACTATAGAAGGTTACTGATGAAGGTTACTGCATAGTTAGAGGACACATTGCAAAACACATCTGCATTAAGAGGAAGACAAATAAGATCTCCATTAACAATGTCCTACTCGACAAATGAAAAGATGTTGCATATAAAAAGTAGCAAGTCCGGAGAGAGCTAATTTCATCCAGAAAAGGGGACATAACACGTCTATTATATCAAAAAAAAAAAAAAAAAAAGGAAAAAGCGTAATGGTCGATTCTGACCCAGCATTGAAGAGGAAGATGTTGTGATGAAAGAAGATCTTGTTAGAAGAAATGATGAGTTCTTCAGATCAGAAGACGAGCCTATGGATAATAGCGTAGTGAATCAAACATGGAAAAACATGAAATGAGACCAAGATCTCCCTAAAAAAGAATAAGACATAAATCTCAAGCGGGTGAGGAGGAAAGAGATCGTAGTAGAAAATTCGAGAACATTCAAAGGCATTTTCAGTTCAGGGAAGTGTAGTGTATTGGTAAACAGGATCATAGCTATTTACATATGTTAAGTAGAAGAGAAATAAAGCGTAAAGAAAGAAACAGGTAAGAAGTTGACTACTGATCATCATGTCGTAGAACAACACAATACAATACTACACCCTTGTTGACAGATACAGGTGCAATACTTATATTTACATATGTAAAGTCTCATCTTTATAAATATAAATGTTTCGACATATATGAAAACCAACTGAACTGAAAACCGCTACATAACAAAAGATAAGATTTAAGGATACAACACAGTTTCTTTATAATCCATTTCTCATCTTCTTTTAAATACTCTGTAGTTTATGAATGCGACCTGATAGCAAAGTTGACATTGAATTCGGTCCTTACAGAAGTCTTTAGGACTTCAGGATTGAGATATAAATGATTCTTGATTTGGTTTATGGCAATCAAATGCCTTAAGCGTAAAAATAACCTCGAATTATACTATAAAAAACAAACAAAAAAACAATTTGCTTAATGGAAAGTTTGTATTTGTAAATTTGAAATTTTTTTATTATATTTGGTTGAAATAAATAAAAAAGTTTCGTCTATTTCTCCGCACCATTCCAGTTTTAAATTACAAATTTATCGAAGCAATCTTAAATTTTCAGGAAATAAAAAATATGTTGAAAAGATGGCTCGAAAATTGAGTCAGATTTTTAAAAGATCGTGCGTGTTATCAGGATTGTATTAAGTGTGTGAAGTCAAGATTGATTTCGCACAAAATTTGAAGGGATTTGAAGAGGTGAATTTGTGTATGTTGATGTTGAGATATACATATCTGCGTGCGAATGTGCTGATATGTTGCTTTGTGTATGCTGTGGAGTAACTGGTTTAGAAGAAGAAGAAGAAGAAGAAGAAGAAGAACAACAACAACAACAACAAGGAGGAAGCAAAAAAAAAGAAGAAAAAGAAGACGGAGGAGGAGACAAAAAGAAGAAGAAGAAGAAGAAGACGGAGGAGGAGGAGACAAAAAGAAGAAGAAGAAGAACAACAACAACAACAACACCAAGAAGAAGAACAACAACAAGAATAAGAACAAGAAAGACAAGAAGAACAAGAATGACGAGTCAAAAAGAAGAGGAAGAAAGAAGAACAAGAAGAAGAAGAAGGGGGAGGAGGAAGCAAAAAGAAGAACAAGGAGGAGGAGGCAAAAAGTAGTGTGAGGGGAAGAAAGAAGTAGAAAGCGAAGTGCATAAGGTAGAAACAAGAGAAAAGCATAAATAAAGAACAGGCTGAATATTAGAGAGAAAGAAAGAAAAAGGAAAGTATAAGAAAGGTAATCGAAAGTGCAAAAGAGAAAGGCAATGTGAGACGAAAGTAAATACTGAGGGAAGATATAAAAAAGAAATATCAGTACGACCATTCCAATTTGGCTTTAAACAACGAATAACCATAGCATTTACAATAATTTTGCATCCCACAGGGATTATCAGGCTGTTGTTCTAACTGAAATAGACGAAGAACTTCCCAATATTTGCGGTTATTCTTCAGCTATTGGCTATATCTTTTATAAATTCTAAATATTAGCTGTAGCCCTTCAGTGTGTGTACATGTTGCCTATATATTCATATGATAAAATATTGTTTTAAGATATAATACATTTATGGGTTAAAGTCCTCAATATCAGGGATGGAGCGTATGTAAATATAACATTGATGATGGAAGTCAGCACCTAGAGATTTCAAGCTAAACACAATCATAAGGCCATTGCGCAAAAATTTAAAGTGCATATCTAGTAAGTGTAAGCCTATTTTGGGCCCAATAAATAATAGATAGAGAGTGAGAGAGAGAATTTGTATTTATTGCGTTTAGCCATCTTCCTCTCCAAGTTACGAAATATCCTTCGAAAAAACGGCAGCTGTTTATGTACGAAATTTCCAAAACATTTATAATGTCTTTATCCAGGTTTTTGACATATGGATTATTGTACAGTGGCCAAATAAAATTTTTTAGTCAGGTGAAATGAACTAAATCCAATTTCAAAATTTAATTACGTAAGCCCAACTCAACATAAATAAACAGTGGATCTAGTATGGAGTAGGTCCTCAATTTGCTAGTTTCAGTGCTTGTATTCGATTTTTCATGGATTTGATCAAGTTATCAACAATTGCCCGATTCATAATTTGCCACTTCTTTGTCAATGTTTCTTTAAGACTTGCCACTGACATGATTTTGTTTGCTCGCTCTCGAAGATTTCAGTCAAGGTGCGTCCAAATCTGCTCTGTTGGATTCATGTCAGGACTATGGGTTACCCATGGCAGTAACTTGATTCCTTGCGATTGCTTCAGGCCTTTCCTAATTTGTTTGTATGACATGGCGCTCCATTTTCTTGAAAAAGGTAGACATATTTGTCAATCTGATTGTTTTCAGAGAGTGGGAATAGTCCTTTCTCTAATATTTGTCAGTATTTTGGACCATTTAACCGCTCGTCAACAAGAATCAGTTCCCTCCAAACCAGACAGCACCCAACATAATTACTCCAATCTCTCCATGTTTCACGATTGCCTGCATACATTCAGTGTTCCAAGTTTAATTCTGACTTCTCCAAACATAAACCTAATTGGAATATTGGCAGAATCTGCTTTTATCTGACCAAATTACAGACTGCCAAAATTCATAAACTTTGCCCTCGAATTCTCTCGCCCAGTCCATACAAAGTTTCCTGTTAACCCCGGAAATCAAGGGCTTCTTTCTTACAACACTTCTTTGATAACCTAGTTCTTTCAGAGTATTTCTCATCACATATGGTGACATTTCCATGCTGTTGGCGACATCTTTGACGCTCTGACGACGGCTTCCCTCTTAGCGCCCTTTTCGTTCGCTCAGACACGATGCTTAGTCTTCCTGAATGTCGCTCTACACGACAATGGTCTTATTCATTAAATTTTTTGGCAATATTATTAACCGTTTGATGACTAACCTGAAAAAAAGCAAGGAATTTCTCTAATTGGCTTGCCACACTGATGCCATCCTATTTTTTACCCTCGTTTAAATTCACTAATTACCTTACTTCCGCGAACTTTCATTGCAAAATATAAGTCAACTATCGTTCATAGATGAGAGCAGCTTGATACTAAGACGGTATTGTCTGAAAAAAAAGAAGATACATTATTACACAAGCCAAAATTGCTGCAATCAACGGTGGCTAAAACTTATCATAGCCCACTGTATTATATGAAAAAGCGCTTATAATCGTCTTCAGTTTTGATGAATTTAATGAAAAGTTATTGAATCTCATTACTGTAAGCAATGATTTCTTTTTCAAAAATACGTCTTCGAAATTTTAATGCCGTACTATCATTAAAATTTTACACAGCCATTATAAAAATTTTGGAAAATATTATACTCCAACAACTGCCGTTTTTATGAAGAATAATTCGTAATTTATTTAGGGCAGTGTCTTGGCTATTCACAGTTTTCTGCAATTTCGAATTCCAAAAACGGAAGTTTCTTCATGCCAAACAATCTCTGAGGACGAAAATTCCAATCCAAATCGATACAGAACACCACCCTCTCCAGATATAGACTCCACACTGTTGTAAACAATCTATTTTCCATCACGTTCGTTCTTTTAAAAATAGTTCGTTCTTGTCATAGTTTCGTAGATAATCAACGATAGAAATGTGGTCGATTAAATTCTTTTCGGTAAATCATGAGGCAAACAAACATTACAGTGATTAACCTCTCCATTTTTTTTCAAATGCCTTTCAATAATGAAATGAGTTAGGTGACTTGTTTCTATAATGTCCCGCGTCGTATAACTGATTTCTTTTAGCGATTTGGTTATAATCCACAGCTGCAGGTCTCCCGAATATTTCTTCCGTCTTCCAGATAAGAATTTCTATTTGTGAACCATGCAAAACACTTCCAAACCGTACTCTCAAGTACAGAGAGGACATATATTTTCGCTGTTTGCAAAAGTTTTCCTCTTTCCGAACAAAAAACGCTAACGAAAATGCACCTCATTTTTTTTTCATTTTCTTTTTAACGTAAAAATACTTAAACTTCACAAGGCACACACAAATATATATCTTTCAGAATGCGTGTATATGACATGAATTCCAGCTACTTGTTAAACGAAATGCACCTATTCAACCGCAATCTATGAAAGAACTAAGAACTTGTGAATTTAATGTTTTTGAAATAAAACGGATATTTTGATATTTCAGAACAATAACATTCAGCCACTCTGAATTAATTGTTCGAATGCATCTATCAGCATATATTTCAATGCGTATATCTTATCTATGTGAACTTGTAGAAATATATACTGTGCGTAACAACAAAATTGTCCAAATCGTGTAACAGCATCGGATAATTGTCCATCCCCCAAAATGTTTAATAGTTAAAAAGCCACTGAAATAATTGAGTTTTTTCCCCAGGTTTTCAGATAAAGTCGTTTAGCCATCTTGACACAATTAGTCTTAAGAATCACTAAAAACTATTTCAGTTAATCTGTTAGAAAGAGAACAGGATAAAATAGTTTTGTGCCATCACCACTATTTTTTTTCAAACTGAGCAATGCTGAGAGGAAAAAAGATCCTTCCGGTCTTCAGTAATGATACGAACATTCATACTTTGGCTGGAAAGCCCATGCAAAAATCATCAACAGAACGGTGAATAATTTTAAAAAAGCGAGAATAGTAGAAGAGGAAAACTGTGCCAGAAGGTCACAACAGAAAGAGGGATCATCATTTCAATGCATTCTTATTGTTCAAAACTTTAATCATTTCTAAGATTTCTAAGATACATCATTTCAAAGCTTAATCTAACAATTGGACAATTTTGCTGTTACATCTTCTGTCTGTTTGTCTGTCTCTGTCTGTCTGTCTGTCTTTCTCCTCTCTCTCTCTCTATATATATATATATATATATATGTATCTATCTATCTATCTATCTATCTATATATATATATATATATATATATATATATATATATATATATATATATATATATATATATATATTCTGTTTATTTTAAATGCTATACATTTTTAAAAAACCTGTAATCCCCTTATAATATATAGACTGCGCCAACACTGTTAGCCAGGTACTTTTATTAAAATTTAAATTACCTAACGGGTGCATATTTGAAATTCAGACGTATTCGACCATTTGTTTTTAAATTAGAAATAAATTTGAAAAAAAATATTTGTAAACAACAACTGATTAGATGCGGAAGGATGCTTTGAAAATATTCTTGTTTGTGCAATCAGGAACGATTGAACTGAAGTAACATCATTCGTCCATATCAAACGATCGATCTGCTGATGGTGGTTTGGTAAATTCTGAGCAGGAAATTAAAGTTCCTTTTCTTTTCTTTTTTTCATAAATGACTTCAGCCAGACTTTGGTAGCGATAAAGCCAATTTCACTATTTTGAGGGATAATTTGAATGCAAAGTTAGGAAAAGGAAAAGTGTAAGTATATTGCGAATATGAAAAAGGTGATGTAATGATTTGAAAGCAAATAGGACGTAAGTGGACGAAGGAATGTCTAAATGCATGTTCACACTCCTCTCAATCTCGTTCGAACAGGGGCTAAAGTGCATCAATTGATTCCTGTTCAAGTATTGAGTTTTTCAGTTCATTCTAATGTCTTTCCTTTGTCTTTCACCTACAGTAACCCCTTGCGTCCTAGTGGCATTATATATATATATATATATATATATATTGTGTGTGTATTTAGGCAGTATTTTTTCATTGATGCATGTTTCATTAAATATCATAGACAACACTTACCTATATTATTTAATGAAATATATATATATATATATATATATATATATATATATATATATATATATATATATATACATATTGATAATCAAACAAATCCTTTTATCTCATATGGGAAATAGGCTATTTCGGTAGTCGACGGAAGTGGCCGTCTCTCTTTTCAACCTCGGTTTGGAATGAAATGAAGTTCATGTCTGTAAGTTTAGAGGAAGTAAGAAGTAGCAGTTAAATGTGAGGAATTGAGATGGAAAGCAAAAGTATAAACTTAAAACTTAACTTGCCGAAAGCACCTAATACAGTGTTTTCATTTTTCATTGTATAGTTTGATGTAAACACATCTCACTGTTTCCGTCAGTCGCTAGGCACGGGACAAGGGTCAAGGAGGCTAGTAGGTATCTATTTTAATCGAAGAAGCTTTATTAGTAAAAAACAAAACAAAAAAAATCATAAAAAAAACTGAATATTAATGTAAGACAACAAATTGGGGGCGGGGGGAATTAGAAGAAAACACAATTTTTAGCTGAAATTTAAAATTAAAGAAGAAATGAAAAATGAATCCGAATTAATTAAAAATATATATGTATATAAAGAGACATAACAGAATGAGGTTTAGAGAGATATTTTTTATAGATTAACTTTTATAAATTATAATTAATTAGTATAAAATTTTTTAGAGAGGAGGAGTGACTTACGGTAGCTAAATAAGACAATATTCCACTATGGGAATTAGAATTAGTTTTTGGTTTATTATGTCGACATTTGAAGAGTTAGAAAAGACGGGAGTCGGGGAGTGATTTTGAGTAGCTAATTACGGCAAAAACTATCTTATGGAAATTTGAATTTGTTTTTATATCGACATTTGAACACTAATTTATTCCTCTGATTCAATAATTGTCTTTCATTATTGTATTTTATTATTTTAATTTTTTCTTCTAAGCATAAAGCAGACCCATCTCTAAAACTATTCGGAATGTTAGACGAACCTATAATTTTCCATACTATCTGTAGGTAGGTTTAAATTTTCATCCTCCAATTCAGAAATTTTTTTATATGAGCTGTTTGGTGCTTAAGTTTAGGCTTACACAATGAGTGCTTATGGGTATAAAATTTTTGTTTCCATTTCCCCGCAGAAATTCCAATGTAAACTTTTTTATTTTCCATATTTTCTTTGGGGGGAAATGGTCGCTTGATATATAACCCTGGTAGATTTGTCTACTGGACAATTATTTTTTGATCTGCAATTACAGGATGGGTTTGATACCAGGTTTGTTGCTGGTCCCATAGAAATTCCTTAAAATCTGGTTGATGTATAAGTTAAAAATTTTATAAATGTTGGTACAAGGGTAGCTAATCTTAATTGAAAATCTTACTTATTTTTTTAGATGTACTTAGTGATTAACTTTAGGAAATACTATTCGATGTTAATGTTTGACAGTTTGCAGAAGTGGTGGTGGAGGGTTGAACCATATAGTTTATCTTTTTCTGTGTCTACGTTTCATTTCAAATATCTCGGTGTTATTTATAGAGGTTAGATGAACCAATTTATTTTTAAAACCACTTTTTGGAGAGCATTTTCATATAATTTTTTATTTTCATTAAAGATATTTACGTTGGACGACAATCGACTAATTCTACTATTAACGGTGGAAAGGATCTGTGGCGCAGTGGCTTTAGGGTGGTTAGAATTAACATTAATATAGATGGGGGTTTCATTGTCTTTATGGTAGGGTTTACAATTTTTATTATAGAGGTTAAGGGTGATATCTAAATAGTCAACTCTTTTAAGCCGAGAGGAAATCGCAATCCTAAATGCTAGTAATGATTTTCTTTTGTGTCCTCGACGTTAGTGGACCATTACCATTGGTGAGGAAAAGGCGACTATCATCTCTGTATAGGCCTATTTCTTTCGGATCTACCATTCAACTGAGGGTATCTAAAATCTAAATACATATTAAATCAGCAACATGGGCTGAATCATATGCAGCCATAAAGACATTAAAGTTGTCTTTATGGCACTTAATCCAGGTGGGGTTTTTACGAGTCAGAAATTGATTTCTGTTAAAATGATATTAATCTTCTCATCAGTGATCTCAACATAGTTTCTTGCAAAGTTAACGTAATTCACCAAAAGATCCCTGGAGGTAAAGTGAGTCGAAATCTATGATATTAAATTTTATAAAGGTAGTTTGAGGGAAACAGTGAAAAATGTAAACTCTATATTAGGCGTTTTCGAAAAGTTAAGTTTTAAGTTTATAATTTAGCTTCCTATCTCAATTCCTCACAATTAACTGCTACATACCGCTTCCTCTAACCTTACAGACATGATCTTCATTTCATTCCACACCGAGGTTGAAAAGAGAGACGACCATTTCCGTCGTCTACCCAAATAGCTTATTCCCCATATGAGGCAAATGGATTTGCTTGATTATTAATTATATTGCTCTGTATAAATTAAATAAAATACATTGAGCTCTTTTTTGTGAATCAGTTCTAATATTTTCATATTAATAGGATTCACTTGGATTATTCATCAATGGGTTTTTATCTCCCCCTTCTCTCTCTCTCTCTCTCTCTCTCTATATATATATATATATATATATATATATATATATATATATATATATGAGTGTGTGTGTGTGTCTCTGTGTGTGCGTGTGTGGATACGTTAATAAAAATCAAACTACCAACAGAAAATTCTAGATAATTTACATAAATCAGTCCATTTAGATTTCACCAACGACAGCAATAAGGAAACATTTGATAATATTAAATTAAATAGATCAAGGGTTTAGAAGTAAGCAATAATAAAGTAAATTTAGAGTATTTAGAAAAAAACAAAGGCACAACATCATCTGGTTTAATCCACCTTTTAATCGTAATTTTCAAATGAATATCGGAAGAATTTTCCTAAATTTAATTCATAAGCACTTTAACCATTCACCAACACTAAAAAAAGGTTTTTAACAAGGATTTTATGATCATCTATAGCTGCGTTAATAAGATAGACAAATGCATTTCACCATCATAATAATATTATATTAAACAAATATATTTCCAACAAAGACAACGTCAGTTTGTCTAAAAAATAAAGGCAACTATCAAAAAAATATGATCTGTCCTTTAAACGATCAATGTATGACCGATAATATTGTATACCGAGCAAACATACATTCCAGTAATGATGCTAAATTTTATTTTGGTTTCGCTGAAAATCCTTGGAAATTTAATTTCTACCATAATCGAATGACTTTAGGTAATATAAAATACAGAAACAGCACTGTTCTCTCTATGTATTTCTGGCAATTAAAGAATACTGGTAGTTCCATTTCTATTAACTAGGATCGTTTCCACCCTAACCAAAAATAAATTCTGCCTCACAGACCTTTGGATATATAATCCGGAATTCCTAAATGAAGAAGAGAAATATGTTGAGAAAACTTTCAAACTTCTCTACTACCCTCAACATGTTATCCTCAACGCTAAAAACGAACTTACAAAATCTCAAAAGCCAAAAAAAAAAAAAAAAAAAAAAAATTCAACACCAATAGCACTTAACAAAAATTACACAAAATTCATAATCCTGTCCTCGAACATTCTTTCTACTAAACTTGTAAATGAATTAGTCATTCCTAATAGTAAGATTGTTACTACCACCTCCAAGACAATCGGATATATAATGAGGGAGAAAAATAAAACCAACGCCAATTCAAATGCCGGAATTTATCAGATAAATTGTTTACAAAATGCAAAAATGTTTATGTGGGGGAGACATCGCGTGATCTCTAAACTCACATCTAAGAACAAAAGAGAGACTTGCGTTTCGAAAACCTATGTATATCGTTTTATATCGAAATGATGCTGCCCATAACTTTGATTTCAGTAACGCCACCCTAATTTAAAAAAAAAAAAAGAACTTAATTCTTTAAGGAGAAAATATATTGAAAACTTAAGAAAATTATCACCAACTATAAACACACGCCTAAAACATTACATTACATCGCCATCTTTGTTTGAATCCATTCTCAAAGAATCTAACTTATATCTAACAAAAAGAATACATGCTTGTGATCAGCCATAAATTAGAATCATGTGACACCTCGCATTGCTGGCTGACCGTACAAAAATGATAACATCAGAAATCCCACTAGGCAGACAAACATACAAATTTACGAATTCACATTACCATCCGATACCCACATAGCCATGCAAGGATCTCCACAAACATATATACACATAGAATTACCTACGGTTTTAATACACGTGTCTTTTTGTCTGTTTTCTTTCAATCTCTAACGAAGCTTCAATGAAAGGGAAAAATGTTAAATCTGATATAGGTTTCCTATTTGGTTTTGTTTTTTATTTTATCTTTTTAAAGTATATTTATTTTTGTCAACCGGCCTGAATATTGGAGAAATCTTATTAAATATTTGTATCTACTAAAATAATTAATGTTTAATATAATAAAGATATGTCGGATTAATTAGTAAAAAGTCGATTATTTCTTTATATATATATATATATATATATATATATATATATGTACGAAAAATAAATAAATTTACGAAAGAAAAAGCCTCAGTATCTGAGATAGAGCATTTGTAGATTGAAACAGTGGGGACATAGGAATCAATACCTTTTACTGGCTCTATATATCGGCATATAAGTGAATTGTTCGAAGGAGAGAATCGACCTTTTCCAGTCATTTTACCTTATTTACATTCATAAAATTTAATTTTTGAAATTTATTTGTCTTCCATTATTATTTTATTTTTTTTTTTTTATATATTTCAGTTATTTATTTTTTGTATAAGATGTTTTATTAAAAAACATCAACTGGGAACCTTATGAGAAAAATTCTTTTTAGGAGTCGAGAGTAACCTCATTAATATTTTGGATGTAGGTAAATGGTGTCCCAATACGCGATTTTACTATGAGATACACACATGATATACAGTTGTATGAATGACCAACTTCCGTTGGCCATTGCCCTCCAGAGTCTATTTTATCGTTATTTGGATTTACTGTTTGATGGGAAGGATATCGATTACCAAGTCTTATACAGTCTTCTTAGCTTCTGCTTTGGAAACAACGTCAAACAGAATATTAA
Source organism: Acanthosepion lycidas (assembly GCA_963932145.1). NCBI lineage: Eukaryota > Metazoa > Mollusca > Cephalopoda > Sepiida > Sepiidae > Acanthosepion > Acanthosepion lycidas. The sequence continues at coordinate 36,647,984 of OZ010609.1, read as the reverse complement.
TCATAGGCATTTATTTTTCTTAATGTCATTTTTGCATTTACTGTGTATTCAAAGGCAAATAATATAAACTTTCCTGGATTCAGTTGTTATCCGATTATCCATGCATGATAACTTGTTTATATTTAAAAGATTATACATGAGGAACTATTCAATAATAAAAGAATTATGTAATTTGGTGATGAATTTATAAAGACATTAATGGGCTTTCTGTGTTTTCTTTTTAATTAGTATTATTTCATTCAAAACAATAAAGCCACTAAAACACAAGGGGTTACAGAGTGTGGAAGAATTATAATCAGAAACATTACTAATGAGCGAGAAGAGAAAAGAGTAATCCAGAAGAAAGTAGATAATGATTGACATTGCATTTAAAACTTTTGAAGATTACATTTGACTGGAAAGCATGGAGCTGGAAGAGAGTACCACAAGAGAGAAGTACAAGAAAAGAAACTGTTAGCATAGAACTTACGGTTGCATCTCACCAGCTTACCTGTAAAGTGATGAGATCTCGACGCAAATCTAGTGATACGTTTAAATTAAAAATATCTAGGTACCATAGCGAAGAGCTCATCCAAACAATTACCATGAAAGTATTCATAGTTTCCTTCATATTGTAGTAGACATTTAAACAATCTTTCTTTCATCTTTGAAAGAAGGCATGAACTTTGCAGAAATGTGTTGCATTTTCAAATATGATAACATCATTCATTTCAGATATCCCATTATTGGTACGGTAACAATTTCTACTGGATGCGCGACAGACATTTTCAAAGTTTGCACAATTTTTGTTTGTTGAAGGTCAGTCAGATAGTAGCTTATTTTTCTAATGACATTTCACTCTGTTGGGATATTAACAATTCACATATAAGTTTTGGCTAAAGCTACTTTCTTTAAAATTTCTTAAAGTACATAAATTTTCTTTTCAGGGGTCAAACGTCATCTCATTAATATTTGGGACGTAGGAAACTGTTCTCGTATTACACGTTTTTAATATGGGATCCACACACGAAAAATGGTTGAATGATTGCCCACATCTGTTAGCCATCGCCTTAGATATTCTATTTTATCGGAATTTGGAATTGATTTTTGATTAGAAGCGATGTTTGATTAGTAGCATCTTTGAAGTATCAACTCCTCTTTTTAATAATATATCAAGAAAATAGCCAATCGACGAAAAAAAGATCAAGAGAAAAATGTATCCATAACTACGCCACGTCGGGGAATGCGTCAGTAGAGTGACGAATCTAAAACAATCTGTATTCTCTAGTATATTTATATGTATATGTGAGCGTAGTATACACACATACCTATATATACCTCCATATACATGACTCCAGATGCATGTTGACTGATTGATTGAACAACCATAGTCGGGATCTTAGAGTCATTAATAACTTCACGATCCATTCATTAACTGCATAGTATGTGCATCGCCAGCGATATATATATATATATATATATATATATATATATATATATATATATATAGTAATGATACAATACAGTAATCCGTATGAAATTTCCAGGAGGGTATAAACCCAGCAAGAGCTCTATGTCAAAAGACAGAGAAAAATTATTAATAATTAAAGAATATCAAACATTTAAATTCCTATAGATAATAATTTTTATTTCATGAGTTCTCTAAAAAGAAGTTTTCAATCTTCAAGATCTACGAACAAATCAAAAATGAAATGGAAAAAATACTCCTGGTTAAAATAAAGGGATATTCCTATCTTATTTATAGAAAGAGAAAAGACACACAGCGTTAACCTATCTTGACATACTGACCTCAGATTTAACATTAGTATGTCATTTGAGATAGGTGGAAGGATATAAATTGTAGTTAGTTCAGTGTGAATTGTAAACAATCCCGTCAAGTACCGTCAACGGACCAAATTCCAATGCTGATATATTTCAATCGACAAATTACTTGAAAATAGTATTAAAAGAGAACATTTTTAAAGATTTTAAAATTAGCCAACAATTTTTCATAAGCTTTTTATCTAATTAACCCAGAAATTTAAATTAAAATGCCTAAGAGATTTGAATTAAATGATTATTAAATATATCCAGAAAAAACTTATTTATAAAGGTTATAAAACTAGATTCCTGACCTTTTATATCCTAGATGTGTTTATTAATATTTAGGAGGATATGAATGTATTTAAACTAAGGAAAGTTAGATCGGGATTAATCCCCTGTGTTTCACTCAACAAATTTCTCGAAATAAAAACACACACTCATACACAAATTATATATATATATATATATATATATATATATATATATATATATGAAAAATGACATAAAATCTATATATGACTAGAAGAATTATTATCACACTGTGCGATACCTAATGACAAAAGTGATAAAACATAAACAAAATAAAAACGAAACTAAAAGGAAATCGGCTAAACTATAAACTGAAATAACATTTTCAAAAATCATATTTAAATTAAAAAGTTCAGAGTTACCTCTCCATCATGCGCATGTGTAATTCAATCAACGTAAACATCCCTTTAGTTTGATTAGTTTAGTCTATCTACCTATCTATCTATCTATCTATCTATCTATCTATCTATCTATCTATCTATATATATATATATATATATATATATATATGTATATATATACAGAGAGAGAGAGAGATAAATAGATAGTATTAGTGGTCAATATATATATATATATATATATATATATATATATATATATATATTCCAAGAGGATATGACCCAGATTGATCTTTATGTACAATATAGAGCAAGAATATAATATAAAAAAAGTCAAATTGTAAGTCTAATAAATTCGATCGGGATTACGATTCCAATGTAATAAATTATACCCATGAAATATTAATGTTTGAGCCTTATATATATATATATATATATATATATATATATATATATATATATATATATATATATATATATATATATACTAATTGTGAAAGATATTTGGTATGCATAATTTCTTAGTTTCCAGGGTCCTTCAGTTACTTTTATATATACTTTTTCTTCATAATCTGGTGATTTTATTGTGGCTTGGTTTATTACGTTGTTTTGTAAGCAATTACCGTTTAAGGGACATTCGTTCTATCTTCTGCAGTTACACGTGGGTTTAATTTGTTCGTATGGTTTGTTAATAGTTTTCCTCTTGTGCTTTTTTAATATTTGTGCCATGTTCTCGGTGCAACTGTAGCTGATTTTTACTGTGTTTTTGTTGAATATTTTGTGTAGGGGGCTTGATTCCAATAAGTGTTTAGTTACTTAAAAATCGAAAACCGAAAATGTAAATAAATATATACAACATAAAAAATAAATAAAAAAAAACAATAAAACAAATTAATCTAAGTTAATCCAAATAAATAAATAAGCAAACTAACAAACCGATCCCAATAAATTAATCGTTAGAAAAAAAACAAGTAAAGATAATCAATCCAAATAAATAAATGAAGTCATAAACAAATTAAAAACCAAGCAAAGCAATAAGAAACTGAGTCTTAAAGAATAAGAAAAAGAAAACATCATTTAGTAGCGAGAAAAATAAAAGGAATCAAGAAGACATTGAATTTACATTTTTGAACATCAAAAAAGATTGGAAAGTAATAAACCAGAATTTCACAAGGGATTGAACCGTTAGCATAGGACTTACTGCCTCATCTAGCCAATTTAACTAAAAAATAGAACTAGTCTAATCTTTCTAGATTCTACCTCAACCCTCCACCATTCAAAGAAGGTTAACAGAGCGATTATCAGTTCACTGTCGTTGCTAGAGTAAACACAACGGATTGAGGTCACCTTCGACCCTTCGAATGGAACTTTGTCACGTTTCACTTTTGATGATAGCCATGTTGCTAAAAAAATTTGATGTCCATTGAGAATACAAATTTTCCTGCCTATATTCAAATCGGAATTTCCCAGAATAAATTGTTTTACTGTTTTAAGTATTTTATTTTTTGTGCTCTCCACATTTTTTCTGCCCTTTCCAGAATTTCGAAGTTGCAGATGTTAAAGAGTTGAGGACAGAATAGTTTGACTTATGTTGCTTTAGCCTTTTAGAATATAGAAATACGGTTGACTCTGATATTCTACCTTAGATCATCTTAATTTGTCTCTAGTTCTTTTTTGGTCAGGACCAGATAATTTTCTGGTTGAGGAATAGGACACTCTCAGAAGACGTTCATTTGTCTCTAGTACTTATTTGGTCAGTAGCAGACAGTCTTTCCGGTTGGGAAGCATAACACCCTCTGAACACCTTCATTTGTCGCAAGTTCTTATTTGGTGAGGACCAGTGTGTTCTCGTTGGAGTGGAGAACATCTTCAGAACACATTCACCTGTCTCAAGACCTTATTTGTTCAAGACCAGTGTCATCTGTTTGGGGAGTAGAACACCTTTAGAATACATTCATTCGTCTCAAGTTCTTATTTGGTCAGGACCAGACAGTCGGCTGGTTGGGGAGAGGAATCTCCGATATATGAACATGAAGGTCTGATAAGAACATGAGATGTCTTTAAGGGTTTGATAAATTTTGACACTCAGCACTGAAAGTGGTTTTATCAAATATCTTATTCGTTGATTTGACAATTTTTTGTATCAATCATGAAGAGAGAATTCTCATTTCAATGAGCATAAATTCGAACAGATCCACTAGCAGGCCATCCTCTTTTATTATGCGGATGCACTGTCTAATCTGCTACATAAACTCTGGCTATATCGATCTAACAAGTGAGTATCTTGTTCCATGCATTTGAATAGAAGAACCCCCCCCATTTATTTTCCATTTCAGCATTCTTTTTGATTGGTTCGTTTTGACGTTTCTTTTCATTTTATTTGTTTGTATTTGATTCCTCTTTAAAACAAGTTTTTTTTTTCCAATTTTTTCAATATAGCAAATTTTCTCGAAAAAACATTCTGGCGTACAGACTCAGGGTAAGTGAATTGCCTACAAGCTATTTCTCCTGCATAACGATTAACTGTCAATACTTGATTGAAATTTGTTTAAACAAATTCAGGTTTAACAAACTCTATCTGTAGTGGTTGGTTGGAGGTCCGGCACTTTCACCCAAAGAACTCATGCAGCCAAATATGATCACATAAAAACTTTTAGCGTGTTTGAAATCAGTAATCTGAAGTTTTGGGAAATGAATTAATATTAATATTTTTTTATTATTTAATATTCATCAGTTTTGAACGTAGTATTTTTTTTTTATTTAGTACAAATTTATTCTTGCATATTCACTGGCTGACATTTAAAACTTTGCCTACCTAAAATGGAAACGCAGCCTCAATAATATTTAAAATATTGTTTTTTATCAACTAGATCATTGTATATATTTCATTTTATTTAAGCTTTTCTATCCATATTTAAGATGAGAACAACTACAGTGTAACCCGGATATAAGAGAGTTGTCGGGACCGGAGAAGAAGTCTCTTATATCCAGGTTTCTTTTATATTCGGGTTTCTTTTATATCCAGGTTTGGTCTATTTTGTTTAGGTAAGTATGGCTTTAATTTGGGACCAGAGAGAATCTCTCTTATACCCGGGTTTCTCTTATATCCGGGTCTCTTATATCCGGGTTATACTGTATATAAAAATCCCAGTTGAGTAGACAATTCTAATTAACTCCTTTTTAACAATTAACAACACTTAAAATCCGTTAGTTTTAAGCCTCTTACATTTTAGAGGAATGTAGATAGTAGTATCCATGATTTCATATTAGCAGTGGAAAGACTATATTCAATCAATTATTAAATCTGCTCTTATAAAAGTTGGTTTACTGTGTTATTCTAGACCATTTTTTCTTGCCAATTTTCTTACACACTGATGCATTTAAAATTCTTCTATGCATTGAATATTGCTGCCATATCTAGTATGGTGCTTCATATATGTATTTAGAGATTCATGATCAAATACAAACAATAATTTGCAGTATTATTGATCCTGACCTAGCAAATCAGCTTTGGTCACTTTCACACCGCTGTAACGTATCTTCCTGTGACTTTTCTATAAATATTTCCATGGTAATTGTTCTGATGAACCTCCCTCTTTGCTACATTGATTTATGAATTCAATCGCGATAATAGATTAGCGTCAAACTCTCATTATTTTACATCTGAAATCGGTAGATGTAACAGTTCTCTAAATGTCTCTTCCCTCGCACTTCTCGCTTGTGAAACCCTCTTCCGGCATCTTTCCTTCCAGTTAACATTGATCCTAAAAAAATCTTTATCCACTTTCTTCTTAATTCCTGTTCTTTTATTGTTCTTGAGAGAATAATATTTGTTTGTCCTTTTTTCCCACAGTCAGTAACCCCTTGCTTCTTAGTGTCTTCTTTGCCATGCTTGTGGTAAACTCATTAGAAAACGTTTCACAGTCGAGTTGGCGCGATGTAACCGTAAGTTCTCTACTAACAGCTTCTTTCTTCGCACTTTTTAATTGTAGCACTCTTATGTCTTCCAGCCAATTTTAATAATGTTTTAATAATTTAAATGAAATGTCAATCGCTTTCTACGGTCTTTTGTTCTTGCTCCTTAGTAAAGTTTCTGTTTTCTAATTCTTCCATGCCCCGTAGCCCTTTGTATCCTAGTGGCTTTACTGCCTTGCTTGAGGTGAAAGCGATTAAAAAATAATTAGTCCATTACGATAACTTTGTACATAACTGGAATACGAGCTAATCACAATGAACATTATATGTAGTTTTGCCATCAATTTAGATATGATCTGTGTGTATAGGGTCGGTGCATTATCAGGATCAAAAACCAATGGGTCGTATTACCTTTGAAGTAATGTTGAAACGCTCTTACTGCGGTCAACTGATGTCAGCTGTAACCGCAATATCGACTAATAGCAACTTAAAAAGACAACAAAGAATTCTCTCTAAACATTTACTCAGACTTTCTTTGAATGGAATTCCTTTGTGCGTTGTGCCTAAGTGTATATGTTCCGATTAATACTCTGTATTTGTCCAGTTATATTATTGTAAACTTGCAGTCACTTTTCAGCGACAGTCGCTAATCTGTCCCAATATGGCAAGAAGCCATTTGAGAGCGCATAGATGTATATATATATTAATTCTTATTTTATTTTATGGGTCTATTAAACCATAAGAAAACTTCATCTTGTTGCAGATTACAGTTAACCATTGAATAAATCGAATTTAAATTCTGGTGACTTTTAGTTTCCTTACCTGAAAAACATATGGCATAATGCTTCCATCACACTACATGGCATCTCTGACAATAGTCTTTGGGTTGAAATCTTCGCCAATATTTACCATAGTAATATGTCTGTACAGCTTTTGTTACATATAACCAAATAATGAACAAACTCTTTGTTAGATGAAACTTAGTAAAAATTAAACAAAGCTGACTTTGATACCAGAATAATTAAAACTGGCCAAAATATCATTGGTGTTAATCTTTGATTTGTTTTTTAGATCTCTGAAAAGTTTTTCCAACAAGTTAATACCTTCAGTTCTTTCCTTATTTAAGATTATTTCTCGATAGTAATCTGAATTGTTGGAATTGGAACTTGAAATTGTTCCGATATAGCTTCGTAACATTTCCTCTCATTAGGGGAAAACCATAATCTTTAATTTGAGTTCCTAATTAAATTCTGTATGGAATGGCAGCTGATTCCCTTCTACCAAGAAATGACGAAGATTCAAAATGCAACCGTCATTTAATTCCAGTCCGACAATATACGACTTAAATTATTCTCTCTAGATTTGTTTAAAAGAACTTTCTAATGTAATCTCTGCATTTTTTATTTCCGCTTTTAAATAATGTTGATAAATAATTTTGAAATTTCTTTTTGTGATCAATTTGCAAATGTTAATTCAAAGGAATTTAGTTATTTTACTCTACATTATTTATGCGTTGTTTATTTTACATTTTACTTGACTTTGAGTCAGATAAAAACATTGTTTTAATTTTTAATTAAATCTCAAATTTTAATATTACGCGGGTACGAAAATTCAGTTAATATATATATATATATATATATATATATATATGTGTGTGTGTGTGTGTGTGTGTGTGTGTGTGTGTGTGTGTGTGTGTGTTAATTATTTCACCCGAAGTAAGGAAAATAAAGCCATTAGGACGCTGAGTGTTAGGGAATATCAGAAAAACAACAACAACAACAAAAAAAAACAAACTATGATTAAGGAGATAGGGCAATAAAAAGAATAAGATTTAAGGAGTCAGAAGATCGATATTGCATTAAATTTTTGAAGATCAAAATTAACTGGGAAATAAGAATCTGGAAAAGAATTCCACAAACGAGAAGAACATGTCAGCATAGATCTTACAATTACATCTACCCCATTTCAGCTGTAAAATGATGATATGTGGCCACCAATATAGCAATGCGCTTAAATCCATAGTACCATAGTACCGTAGAGGAAAGATCATCAGAACAGTTAACATGAATGTATTTATTCTTTTTTTTAATTTTACCCGTATTTTAAAGATTTGAATAGCTATTATAACATGACTTCGTTGTCAGGCTTTTTGAATTTTCCTATACTTGTATTTTGATTGGTCATTCTAGCTTTTGGAACAATGTTTTCCCCTTGTGAAGGATCGTTAACTAATTTGAAACTTTTAAAATCATTTATTTTGCATTCGACATAATCACTTGATAAGACACTGGGAGTGTTGAAACAAAATGGCTATTTTTGTAGTGATTTTATAACATTTTTATGTTATAAATTTTCTAAATAAATAATTATATCTGCTCCACTTTGTATTGAGCACTCTTTTAAGAATAGTAATTGTTGGTTATTGGAATTCATTCCGTATACATCAATTATATATTTATATATATATATATATATATATATATATATGTGTGTGTGTGTGTGTGTGTGTGCGTGTGTGTATGTTCGCGCGCGTGTATGTGTGTGTGCTCAAGTGTGCAAATATTAACACTCCAGGATGTCATGGCTCTCCAGAATGTTTCTTTTTGCTGTTTTAAGTAATTCTTGCTTCGTTACAATTCGTTTGTCTATGGTATTTTGCATTCATGTGTTCTGTGAGTGTTTAATTCTTCAGGCCATCTGTACACTCTATCTTTTCAAAAGATTTAGGTTGCTCCCTTCTGATTATTGGCAACAATCTATTTGCGGGTATTATCTATGTTCGTTAGATGAATAACATCTGTGTCTACAGAATTGTTCAGCTTTTACAATAACGAGTAGACATTGCATTGCATTCTTTGCTTGTAAGGATATTTTCGATCCTTTAATATCTCACTGGGTTTCTGCCAGGAATCTCTGCTGTTCCTGTGTAAAAACAATTTCCATCACCTGATTCCCTCCGTTGTTTGATTTTTACGCCCTCTATACGGAATTGGGGCGCACCTTTTGCGAACAGTCATGCGATAATTTAACACAACGGCTATTCTTCTTGCTTTCATCGACTGCCTTTTCTTTTTCAGTTTTCATTCGGATTCTACCATCGACACTTTATTTTGGTAGCGTATGTTGTGAAATTTACGCGCACCGATAATGAATTCCGATATGTCTTCCAGGACTTGGAAGTCGTATGGTCATATCGTTGAAACACCGGTTCCCTTACGAGCCCTTTAGTTAGCAATATCGAACCTGAATAAGATGGGTAACTGCGTGGGAATACCAGAAGCTGCAAGCTTGAATGTGAGGGTGGGGTAATGGATAACGATATGGAATAGAAAGTTGGAAAGTTGAGTTACAATTCCAGTAGAATTCGTTAAATTCAAACGCGTAAATACCATTGGGAAAGGAATGGTTATTTACTTCGGTCACACCACTAAGACAAGATGTGACACAAGGTCGTGGGTAACGCGAGCGCGTACAGTCGGATCAAAGACAAATGATTTTCAAGGCGTAGCTTAGATGTGGAACAAGACCGAAAGTGGGGTGCACCCTGTTAGGATCGAAATCATTACTCAGTCATAAATGATCTAGCGAGACAAGCTTGGTAATTATCACACCACATCGAAGGAAAGGAATGATTCCACATTTTTCTTCCCCATCTTTGGTTTAATTAGTAGGACATGTATCAGTAAGTCATTATTATATATAAAAATATTTTCTGGCTTTAAATAACCTGAAAAATGTTCATAAGTCGTAACAAAGCAAATCAATTAATCAATCAATCTATAATCTGTAAAAACACAACGTAAACCGTTATCATAAATTCGCTGGGGAAAAATATATGTCTTATTCCCCTTTTTATCATCCATTTTCCGCTTGCATGCCATCAATGCCCAATATATGTTATGAATCATTTCAATATCTGCTCCATATAGATAAATGACATTTCAAGGACTACTTCGTCGCATGTTTTATTGCATGCATTTGTGCAATATATAAAACAAAATTTATTACTCGTTTTTTGTATCTTGAAAATTGCATTTCTTCTGCCAATATATTGAGCAAAGTCCCACTGTGCTTCCATATTTCTGGTTTAAATGGCTTATATGCCATAATTTTTTCTTGAGTAACACAAACATGTTTTTAAAATAATCCCTTTATAATCTTACACATTAGTGTCAGGCTTAATGTCAACATTGTCTGTACCATTTTTTCCACATATATGCTTGTGAAATAATTGATTATCATAAAGGAGCTGGAATTGCACCGATGTGTCATTCACAAACATAGTAAAAACAGAGTTATGATCCTAGAAACAATACTCACACAACCAAAAATAAAAAAACAAAACAATTATAATTATATTTTCAAATATATAAAAATCACATTGCGACGTTGCAGCATTCACTAGTTCTAAGAAACTTACCAATATACCTACTCGGATGATCACTTTGAAAGAAAGTCCAAAACTTGGACCATATTTCTTG
>OZ010609.1:36599638-36632138 GCA_963932145.1 Acanthosepion lycidas | reverse complement strand
TTGATGGATGTTGCCATAATTCTTTCCTTCTGTTCATTTTTGGTTTTACAAGGAGTTTTGTTGATCTCTCGCTCAATTGCGCCCCACACATAGTCATCAAGGGAATTGCAGTCTGGGTATTTAGGTGGCCAGACCTAAGGGATGATGTGATCGCACTAATTGTCTGACAGGCAAGATTTTGCGTGGCATGGTGTAGAGTCATGTTGATAGACAGAGGGTCACCCAGCAGGCATCTTCTTGACTCGGGGCAACACTAACTTCTGAAGGCACTTTATGTAGGCCTCCGTGTTGAGGAGTAACCATTAGTGGTGGCGAAGTTATTCATCTCCTGTATGATATATATATATATATATATATATATATATATATATATATATATATATATATATATACCATTCGCAGTCAGTACTGTTTCGCTGTATCACAGACAACCGAATGCCTCAAACCCGGATCGAAACCCAACCGAATTGGTAGAGTTTCTACCACTGAGCTATCTCCACTCGATAGAACGTGTCAGCCAAATCTAGCGTATAGCTTTTACAAATGTAAACACACGCCAAACAGCAATAGTGCTCCATTCATTTTACTGAAGAGCTTCGTATTTACGCTAGTGGCCGTTGTTTTTAGAAGTAGCTTGTCATTCAATAGTGCTCAAGAGCTAAATATATGTAATTTGCAGTCAGTACTGTTTCGCTATATCACAGCTACTCAATGATAGATATATGACAGATGTAAAAGCAAAATTGTCCAAATTGTGTAGAATCAAAATTGTCCATTTGTTACATTAAGATTTGAACCGATATATCTTAGAAATGATAAAAGATATCTTACTGGAATTCTTCGACGTTTTATAACACTATTGGGCTTTAATCTGTGTAATAAGAATGTATAATTGCTCTCCAAACTTAACCGAAGTTTCTTGATAAAATCGATCATAAATGAAAGTGACATGTTTATCATTAACTAATCATAGCTAAGGATTGCAAGCTCATGAAGGATATATATATATATATATATATATATATATATATATATATATATATATATATATATATATATATATATATATATATATATATATATATATATATATATATATATATATGCACCTCGACGTGGTGTAATGGTTACAAAGCTTGTCTTGCTAGATCAATTACGATTGAGTAGTGAGTTCGATGCTCACTGCGTATCCCATACTTTCGGCCTTATGCCACATCTAAGCCGGGCTTAGAAAATCACTATACATATATATATATATATATATATATATATATATATATATATATATATATATATATATATATATAATTCCAAGATCATTTTCCTTCTAACTTTCTCTCCTGAAGTAACAAGATGCCTCACAGTTATCACGTACGATTTTATTTTCAATCTTTATTCGCTTCTCTTCGTAATGTGATAACTGAAACTCACGTCTTACGTGTCAAACGTCTTAGAAATTGAACTGGATCTTTTCTAATTGATCTCTTTAGCTCTAAGTTGAAATAATGAACCCTCTTCGTGTGACCTCCAAATCCAGTTTTCCTCTCTAGTCTCCCCCTCTTTTTTAAACTTATCCACCGTTCTTTTGATTGTTCTTGAATGAATTTTGAAGATGGAAGCCAGAGTATGAATGTTAGCATCATTAAATGAAGGCCTGAATGCATTTTATTTTTCTCAACATTGCTCGAAGACAGTGGGTCTGGAACAAAAGTTTTAACCTGTTCTCTTTTTAGCTGAATAACTCAAAGGGTTTTTCCGTGATTGTTACGACCTATGGTGTCAAGATGGCTAGAAACCTTATCTGAAAACCTGGAAATAGAAATTCTTTTATTTTAGAGTTTTTTTTTTTACATATTAAATATTTTGTGGGATGGATAGTTATGTTGTTACGCCCGGTATGCATATATATATATATATATATATATATATATATATATATATATATATATATATATATATATATATATTGGATATACGACAAATACACTAACAAGAAAGCTTACATTACACGTCTAACCATTCGTCCATTGCGAACAAAATTCCTGTCCACATTCACAATATAAAAATTTACTAATCGACACACAACTATCCTACACTATGAAAACAACAAAATTTGATCACAGATAGTAGAAGCAAGTTAATTAAAAAATTAAAGCCAGCACTGAACAGAATCAAATATGAATACTGCAGTAATATTCAGAAATGCCTGTAAAGGAACATTTTTTTTTCATGATTTAATGCGCGCGTGACATGACATTATAACCTAGAGAGAAAAAAAATTCCATAACGGATAATTTTCTCACGTCAACCGTTTTGCATTTAAAAACATAATGAAAAAATTGCTGAAATGAATAACAATGCACAACTCCGTATAAGTATTTATATTAATGAACAACATATAGTTTTGTATTACTTGCATCCCTGAAGATAATCTTGGAAAAAGATCGAATGTACTTGGGAAATTAAAATAAAAGATATTTAAACAGCTGTAGCACATTTCTCTCATCCTTTAGCATCAATTCACAGAAGGTTATTCGTGAATATGAACGGATTTTGTTAAAAATTAACAGACATAATGTCTGTAATTTATTCAATCAGGCATGTCTAAAAAAGAATTTGATGCCTAAATACACACACACACACACACATACACACACACACACATACACACACACATATGCGTGTGTGTGTGTGTCTGTGTAAGAAATAATGGATTTTATTTATCAGCCAGGCTTAATTTTATTACTTTACTTAAGAGTGAAAATAATTCACTGAGACGAATATGCCAACGAAGTATCTTTATTAATCTTTGATTACTTCTCATTCCGTATACGAAGTAAATGCCATTAAATTGCTAGTTCAGACAGAGTAAATTTACGTCCAGTTTCTTACAACGCTTCACCATTCTTGGCAGATTTTCTTTTACCAAAATGTGGGAAAATAATTTGAAAATGCAACATTTATTTACAGTAACCTTCGGTTTCAAATTTCTATGATTTTCAAATATTAATGATTATGGACAGACGTGTGGCAATCCCGTGATAGGTTTTTGGCGATCCTCCTAGAACGATCTTTAATAATTTTCTCATTCCGTATACGAAGTAAATGTCATTTATTATACTAATAAACTAAAGTTTTAGTCTTAAAATATAAACCTGAGTTTTATTTACAAAAATTTTCTAATATTTATAATATTGAAGTATATCCCAATATAACATTTATTTTTCCACGTTTAGAAACAGATTTTTATGAAAATTCGTAGTGTGAATAATTGCTTACTTATAAAAATGTTAAAATTTACATTAAATGATTTTAGGTGAAAACATGGCCTGACCGAATAATGTATAAGAATCTAAGAATTATTTAATATGTTTTCGCTGTTAATTTAAAAAAGGAACAAAATATTAAAAATATGTTGCAATTTCAGATTTTATGTGCACAACACACTTGTAAACTAAAAATAATCGATGCGAACCATGTCCAAACTAAACATCATGTACTAAGGAGAGGGGAGTTAGAAGTTTGAAATGACGTGTGTCTAAAGGAGGTTTTAGTTTACGCATCACTGAATTCACATGGGGATAGGAGAAATTAAAGATTTTAAAATATTTCTGGAATGTTACTGAATAATTTTCATCCGTATATACATCAATATACTGACATGCGGATAATTTTCTGTTTATACGTTATTTACCTTTCTTTTAATTAAACAATAATAATTCCATTTAATGGCTTGAATGTTCAGAAAACGCATATTTTCTACGAAATTTCTCCAGATAAACATCACGTGTAAACAGAAAATATATTAAATAAATATCGGACTTAAACGTTTTCATATGTCATTGCTTACGTTAAGATATGTTTCGTGAGCAGGAATAATCGATCGAGAAAATACGTCGATGCTATTTGTTTTTAAACAGTAATTCGGATTTTATAAACAAGACGCTTCTTTGTGGCTGGATGGTTAACAGTACGTCAGTTCAAATAACGTTTCCCCATAAGGGTTACAGGTTCGATTCCTCTCGAAGAGCGCTTATTTTTTACGAACATTCAGTCCGGTAAATGTAATTAATACTGTTTAATTAAAAAAAACAGAGCATTTATTTAAGTAAATTATTTCTGTAAAAATAACGTTTGTGTGTGTGTGAGTGTGTGTGTGTATATATATATGTGCGTGTGTACTTCATATTTAGTTTTTCTTGCATTCGGACAAGTATTTTCTTTCTTGGACATAACGTGCTTAAAAAAACGTTCAAATGTATCCAAGCGCTTTCGGCTATTCTATTAGCAATTATCATGGCCATTTTTTTAAAAACTGAATATGTATATTTTTAAATATGTATGTATCCATAGGGATGGGGATGTTTTCTTTTATTTTCCAAACACGGTCAGCACGTTCTATCCGTGCTCATAGTTGATACTGAGTGTTAACTTCTTTTTTTTTATTATTTATAGTTCCATTATTTTTGACGTTTCTTTAAATGTCTACATTACTTCATACATGGTGGTCGTATTTTCCCCAAGTATGTTGCCGACGTAATTTGGTACGTCTCCGTGTGTTTAAATGGCTTCTAATTGAGCTATGGTCAAGAGATGTAACGTAAGTCTTTTTGATAAGCATATAGTGGTATGTTTTTATAACTACATGTCTATCCATATGTGTCAGTACTATCAAGTATGCGCGTGTGACAAAATACACGCTTATATATTTGTATTTATATATATTGATACATTAGATAGTTTTAAATATTTATATCTGTATCGTCTTTTTTTATGTACTTTAAGGAAGTATACGAGCACGAATCTCCACAACGACCTACTTTTGTTGGTTTAAGTAACTTTTAGCTCTTTACCATCTTTCATTGTCTCTGTTCTGACATCCATTCACACAAACTTAAGTAGATTACCCGCTGATTCCTCCTGTTTCTCTTGCTGCCTTGAATGTCTCCCCTGGCTGATAGTTCTCCAGTCCTTAATTCAAATGTTACTTTCCAATTGGACGTACGGCTCTTTTAGTTCTTATTTTATCGTTTATTGCTCATATGACCTAGCATTCTTCAGTAAAACCAAATTTGTTTGTTTAACGACATATCAACTCATTAAGCGTCATTTAATGTGGAAATTTAATTTTCTCGGGAGCTTGAGTAATTTTTCCTTTTTACAAATTACAGTTAATTCTTTTTTCTTTTATAAATGTTTGCTGCTGGTATTTTATTTATTTTTAAAAAGATCTATTAAAAACAAACAGGAGATTAGCTATTATATAGTGGTTTAAAATACTTTTCTCTTTTTACTAATTACAGTCAGTTTTCTCTGTGTTAATACTTTGCTTCGTATCGAGAAGACGTATTTCGTAATTATAAAAATGAAAAAAATAATAGTAAAGTACACTGGAAAATAAATCTGACTGTTCTTTCCTATTATTTGAATATCTATATCTATATCTATCTATATATATATATATATATATATATATATATATATATATATATATATATATATATATATTCATGAATCATTCATACAAAAAACAAATACAGAGGTTAATGATTTAATTGGCGAGAATCCATCATCGCTAACAATTCAAATAAGATACATAAATTTTAATTGTTAGCGATGATGGATTCTCGCCAGTTAAATCATTAACCTCTGTATTTGTTTTTTGTATGAATGATTCATGGATTTATAAATTAATTGCACCTTTATTGAAATATATATATATATATATATATATATATATATATATATATATATGCACTCAGTACAGATGCATACATATATACTTGTGACTTCACATCACTTATATGTATATAACGTGTTATTAAGTTGATTTATTCAAACCTTATGCCTGTATCACTTAATATTTATCTGTTTATTGTTTTCGGATTTCATATAATTTGCTGTCTCTTAATACATAAGCAGAATGGTTAAATTTCGTTGTTTATTTGGTTTAGATATCCCCAATGTCTATCTGATCATGAATCTGTTGTCTTGAAGCTAGACTTTTCTTCTTAGTTCCCCCGTCTAAGAATTCTTTCAGGTATCTGAAATTGGAATGAAATCAGTGATGGCACCTAACTTGAGTCGACGATAAAAATTAAATATATAGTATTTGATATTAAACACTTCATATGCCTTGGCGTACGGATCAGTTATAACAAATAGGCGAAAACGAAATTGAACATAGAATAGGGTGCGATAGAGGGTAGTTTAAACAAATACAGCAAGCTGTAAGGAAACCAAATACCAAGTTGAAAACTCGAGTTATGTTTTTAAATAGCCTCGTCACATCGAGACGTTCAATTGGAAGTCATGTATGATGCGAAAGATGTTCGGAAATATCCTGTCAGCTCTATCGGACCGCTCAGGCCACTGGTGAAAACAGGCTTTGAGCGAGTGAAGCCTGACAGTCGTAAAGAACTAATTACTAATAGCAACAACAACTAAAATGGATAGCATATGTATTTCGAAGAGAAAAGAAAGATATAACCTCATGGTTGCCATCAAGCAGGAGTAGACTAAGATGAACAATGATTTATGGTGAAGATGTTAACATTCCACACTATTTCAAATAAAAGGGTAGGAAGGAAACTGCCATCAATACTGCAGAGAATGATAACAACTACTGGAATTGAGAAACTTATTTTTCTGGAAAATTCTTTTAAGAGAAAGATTTTTATAAATTTCAGCCGAAAGCAGAACTTTCTGTTCGATTAGTGAATGTTTCTTTGGACGGACTCAACTAATAGTACCTACTACCAATCTATTACTACCAAACCTATTACCAATCTAGACGTGTAATTCGTGTATCTTATGTGTTAAAGATTATGTTCCTCAATAGTATACGCAGGTAGGTGTTCTAGGTCTTTAGAATTGTATTGAAGTGTAGGTTAAATAGATCAAGAGCCAAAAACGATTCTTCTTTTACTGCTTCTATCTTATTTACTAAACTCGTCCTCTAGACGGAAACAGGTTGTTTGTTCGCATTACATTTTACGGATTACTGGAATATCTTTCCCATCAATCTTTTATAGTATTTCAAGTAGGCCTTTGTGTCACACATTATTAAATACTTTTGTGTAATCTTTGAAATATAAGCAGTCCTTTCTGTATTTCTGTTGTTCGTTCTGAATACATACTGATCGGATAGATAAGGTGTTTCTTCATAAAGTATCTTGAACAAAGCTTGTCCTGCTTTCGATTAATTCTGTTATAAGCGCCATTCATATATTTAAAGGACGGCGCGCAATCTGTCAATGAAATAAAATAAGCCGATATGAAATTTACTTGTCCCAGAAGCATAATTTGTATTACTTGTCTAATATTACTTATGAAACTCATTAGTCCGGAAGGGTTCTAACATTTCCGACAGTTATAAACACGTGATGCAAAAGATATTGGAAATATTGAGTAAATAGTAAAACCCTTTATTCAAACTGGGCTTGCTAATGGACATGATATGGAAGGCGGCTACTGAATATCTATTATTCTGATACAGACATTCTTTGAAAATAATATACGAGTATTTGTCATGCAATTTGTCAATAAACAGAAAAACATTAAGAGATACAGGCATAAGGTTTGAATAAATCAACTTAATAACACATTATATCCATATAAATGATGTGAGTCACAAGTATATATGTATCTGCACTGAGTATATATATATATCTATATATATATATATATATATATATATATATATATATATATTAGGTTGGTACAAAAATAATGCCGTTTTCTCACATAGTAACATATGTGAGAAAACGGCATTATTTATCAGAGATAGAGCTAACATATTTCTCTCTCTCTCTCACACACACACACACACACACACACACACATATATATATATATATATATATATATATATATATATATATATATATTTTCAAATAATAGGAAAGAACAGTCAGATTCATATTTCAGTGTCCTTTAGTATTATTTTTGATTCTTAACAGTGCTCGATACAAAGTAGAGCATAATATTATAATTATTTAAAAAAAAAAATATTTCAATCGCGACACAGCAATTACTATGTTTCAAAACTGGAACTTAAAGGCCAAAAATGAATTTAAAGATATTGTTTGGTATTTATGTTACAGTTCTGAAAGTTTTGTGTCGCGATGGAGGCATATATTTAAAAAAAAAAATTAATTATATATATATATATATATATATATATATATATATGTCTGGCGATACAGATATAAGATAAACTAAAGATTAAATTCTCGCTGTCTACGTGCCTCAGACTAAATTCGTGCAAGGAGATATTTGTGTTTAATCAGAAATTTCGGAAACAGTCGTATTGATCGACGAAGAGACGAAAGAAAACGGCAAAAAGCATCAATAAATATTCCTGTGGCTATGTTCCGAGATCCCCGCTGTTGCACAATATGTTGACTTGTATCCAGGTCACTAGAGGGACTGAAGTGTCACATACGATACAAACATAAAAACTGAATGTGTTTGTCGGAATCACATCCATCGAAATCGCTGACAGAGTTCGTCATATATATATATATATATATATATATATATATATATATATATATATATATATATATATATATATATATGTATATAAAGAAAGAACAATAAGATATATTTTTATATTTACAAAATAGTGCTCAATGTAAATTTACAGAGCATTAACATTATAAATTGATTTATTAAAAATATGGTTTTTTTCGCTACACAATTCTAACCATGTTTTAAAAAAGGAAGCTAAAAGCTACGAATTTAATTTTGTAATTAAATTAAAGACATTAGTTCCATTTCATCCTCAAGCGAATTTTGAGTAACTTTTAAAATTACTGGGTTTTAAAGACACAGCTAAAATCATAAGTTTCCAAGGTTACAAATAAATCTACTTCAACTGGACAAGGGGTGTCTGGGTGTTCATTATGTCTGTATTATTGTATCCGTTATTAGTTACGTTTTGGTAAGGGGTAGGGATGTATTTTTCAATGAAATCTGACATCCGTTGAATGCATGTCGTCTGGATTTTATACATATATATATATATATATGTTATAAATAATTTTATGGATTTTATATATATACATATGTTATAAATAAATACAATTTGGGTATGTAATCTCGACGGAGTTATAAGTTGTTGACATTTTAAACAACGTTTCTGTAGGTATGATTTGAAATAATGTATTTCGCCTAGATGAATTCATCAGATAGATAACTGTTGTGGATTCCGGGTTGAAATCCGGTACCAATAAATAACAAACCCCAGGAATGAATATATGAAAATAATGTATTAACGTAATAATACAAACTAGTAAAGCAGGTTAGTAGTTCCAGGAATACGGGTTAGTAGCAAAATATCTATACAGTCTTTGGTATTGAAGTATCGCTGTGTGACTTCTTACTGAGTCTACGTGCTCGCTCACTATGACTCCTACAACGCTGTTACCTCACCCTCACTCTTCCGATTACCTACAACCTTTTACTCTGTCACTCTGGACTAGACTCGACGGTCTTTCTCTCGGGTCTTCACGTAGCCATAGTATATGTATATACTGAGTGAGTCCATTTGTGTAAAAAAGGGGAGAACCCTCAACAATAACGAAAACGTGTTTTGTGTGTATGCATTTGTGTGTGTTTAAATAATTAAATCTCATATTAATTTCCAATATTTAGTGTTTCTGAATTAAATATTCAAAAACGCCATATATGTCCAGAACATGGTTACCCATATTCTGTTACTATTCCTGCAGCAGGAAAGCAATATACAATTCGAAGAGAATCATGACCCCATATGATATTCGGGCTGTTTGTAGTATGTGAATAACCTCAAGAAATACTAAAAGTTTTAATCGAATTTAATATCTATCACTTAACTTGGTTTAAGTTCAGAATATCTTTTGTGACCCCAATATATTATGGGTCCACCCTAAGAGATACCAAAGGGATTTTTGTACTCGGTGTCAACTCAGAAAGCTAACAGATATAAGAACCCCAATAGTTACCATAGAGAGTGACTTCAGTGCTACCGGATGTAGATTCAAGCCTCATATTATGTCAATAGATACACTAACATCTAAGCGAATCAAGCGTGTACATAGAATATACCACAAATTCCGGCTTTCTCAAGTTTGCTGGAACCAATTTCAAGTCATTCAACGTGACATCACTTACACAGTCAAACGCGGGTTTTTTATGTGTATTTAGGTGTACAATCCTTGGAATTGGTGGAGTAGGTAATGGCTGCTCCAGTTACTGCGTCTCAGTAACTACTTATTTATGACGTTGCATACTCTGAAAGAGAATATTCGGAAAATGCTATTGAACTTCCAACATCATGATCTAGACAGAATATTAAAACTGTATAACACCTTCGTGAAACTAGTTTTAACCTACAGCTGTAGAACTTGGGGCCTGACAAAGAAAGAAGAGCAAGATCTATACATATTCCACAGACGACTACTGCGAATTCTGATAGGAATAAATACCCTCATGATATCTCCAACAAGAACTTGTACAGTAAATGTGAAGAATCTCATTTGTCTTTGTTTATTTTGAAAGTAAAATGGAAACTTCTTGACATATTTTGCAAATGGATTCAGAATGCCCAGCTAACAAAGCCATAGGGGGCTTTACTTTGAAAAGATTGACTTCAAAAAGTTCAGAGGTCTTCCAAGAACCACCCTAGTCACAACGCTGAACCGAGACATTCAAGGAACAAGGAAGAAATATCCCACTTTTTCTTTGGAGAAGTTTACAGTCAAGGAAGATCTGCAACAAATCCGAAAACTCGCAGAGGACAGAGAAGGCTGGCAAAACAATATCGAATCAGTATACAATGTCACTGAAGATGAGAGAACATGCTAATTCATTACTTCAAATCGAAACAGTTTTGATGATGATAATGAATCCTTTAAAATATATTGATATTGATATTCAAATGTAATCAAATGTTGTCCTGTGTTGACAATTTAAAAAATATTTCAGGCACAAAAATTTGTTTCATGTTGCAGGTTGCATTGAAAGCAGAAAGGAATATTGAAGAGTGGATTTTGTTGTAATGTTTCTTCTTTCACGATCTAGAATGATACATGTATTTTCTACAGTCTGGAGACTTGTGCTGGTAATAGAACTTATTTAAGAAACAGTCATAATAGAAAAATAGAATGTACTACAATGCTGGAATACTTTAGAAGATTAACTTACAATATATTAAAGGATTTTACTTGATTCGTTTTCTACGGTCTATCAACCGTTTACAGGTTATTTAAAGTCAGAAAATATGTTTAATTATAAGAAGCTATTAATTAAATCATTTTGGGGGAGAAGATGTGGATTCATACCTTTCCTAAGGTTATTTGCACGTAAGAGAATATAACGAACACAACGAGAATTAGAACTCGGCCCACCGATTAACAATTCCGAACTATTACACCACCCGCACACCAAAGTTTACAGCATCTTGCATTATTTATTGGTCATGCATCTAAGTACTGACCAGGCTTGACGTTGTTTAACTTCCGTGATAGTAATGGGAATCGATGTTTCAATGTGATACGGCCCTGTATAGGGTGTCCCCATAATTTGAACCGATTTTAAATTTAATTCTCATTTTAAAATCGGTATAAGTTATTGGAAGACCTTATATAAAAGGAGTCGGGTTACTGAAATATAAAGAATGAATAGTTATATCCAAAATGGAAAAGCTTAATGACAAAAAACAGATGAGATTATCAGAGAGATGCTGACAGCTTTAGATGGAGTTTTAGCTGATAAAATATAGTGAATATATAAGTAGATCAATTTTCATACAGCTACTCTATTAACCTGGTGCTAATGAATGAAAGCTTCTTCTAAATTTTAGCTTTATGTCCCACAAAAAAACAAAAAAAATAAAATAAAAATACTGATTGTAATATAAAGAATGCTCAACAGAATCTGTCAGGAAATAGTGGAAGAACAAATGTAGATTTATACAAGACAGTAGAAGAATAAATTTCATTTTCGTGATCAGAATGCAAACAGTACCCCAGAAATAGAAATATAGAAAATCCTATCTGTGTGTTTTCGAGATCAAATCAAAACATTTTATAAATAAAACAAAGAAACTCTTTAAATATAATCGCTTGATATACGGGGAAAGGATATATGAAAAATACGCAGTATGTATTAGGGACAAACGGATGGTCTGCGGATAAGCAAATAATATAAAATACAAAACTAAGACAAGAATATATTTCTTCATCTGATTTATATAATCTGTTCTTTGAGAGTTCAGGGATCTACCAGGATTTATTGCTGGTGAACATAAACTTTAGAACAAACATTAAACAGATGACAGATTCAGAAGAAAAACTGAAAAATATGCTGTAAGACAAGGTAATCGATGAAAGTAAGAAAAATGAACTGACAAATCTAGGAAGATGAAATGCATTGTTGTCGGTAGAGGGGATAGCCCAAGAATAAGCAGCATCGACATCAAATTAAAAACAGTACGAAAATTCATCGATCTGGTCAATATAGAAACAAAGTCTATGATAGAGGAATTCCGAGCGAAACAAACGAGACCAAATATAATCTTCAGAAACTAAGATACGAATGAAGATAAGAAATAACATTACATTGGAAGAAAAGATTGTTATATAATGTCTATCCTCCTAAAGAACACCAAATGAAGAACGTCTCGTCGATAACAACAAATAAGAAAAGAAAACTTTAGGCAATCGATGAATAACAAAGTTCGAAAGATTATAACTACAAAGAGACATTTCCAAACAATCAGAAAGGAAGAATTAAGCTTTTGGGGATATGAATTGAGAAAAGAATGCTTGGCGAATTTAACCCACACAGAACATATCAAGAGCAAAAGAAGACAATACAGCGAGTAACCTACCAAGCAATTTCAGTAAAAAAAACAAAAACAAACATGTCCCTAATGCTATCATTCTGAAGTCATTGTAAAGAAAAATTGAAATAGTAATTCTTCAATAGGTTAATCGTGAACAGATACTAAATATGACTCAGTGGTGTTGTCTGGTCTCTCTGTATATAAATACAAGAATATATGTGATCTCTTTACCAGTATAGTGTATAATATTTAAGTGAAACGCTCTCCTTTTACACACACACACATACATACATACACATACATACATACATATATTGAATTATGTGGTAAAATATAGTTTTAAAATATGATATTTATGGATTAAGTGAACAATGTCAAGGATAGAACGTATGCAAATATAAAAGTGGACATTGAAGTCAACACCCAGAGGTGACAGTCTGTTTCGTCCTAAACGCAATCGCTGGGCCATATGACCTAACAATTGCATATATAATGAAACAGACTGTTGACTTTAATGTCTACTTATATATATATATATATATATATATATATATATATATATATATATATATATATATATATGAATGAAATGCAATGTTTTATTTTTCTTACAAGGATCCCACTGGAGATACACTGCATATTGATGAAATCCAGAAGATTATCTGTGTCACAAGGCAAGGTCTTTTGTTCTCGTGATTGAATTTTATTTCTTAAAGGCTACTCGTCTTCTCGTATAATAATTCAAATTAATATAACTTAAACTTTTAAAAATGAATTCTTAATCAAAACGCCCTGCATAACAAAGAGAAGCAAGAATGTGCTTATATTCTTTAAATGTGTTTAGATGTTTCAAATTAATTCAATTATCAAATTAGTGTAATTACTTTATATCCACATATGCACTCAGATGTTGTTTCTACAAAGTTATTTCATTATTTCCATTTTCTTATGAAATAATTTCTGTACTTTAAATTTGTACACAGACTTCATAAAATCATTTAATATTTCTTAAGAATTTCCTATCGAATGGAATTTATTGGTTTAGTTGGCACTTATTAGAAATCTTTCTTTGTATTGCCTTAGCAGACTGCGAAAAAAAAAAAGAAAGGTAGGCAGGACAATAAATGAAAGCGAGAAGAAAGGACTATTCACTGTAAGAATAGACAATGTATGCTCGTCAGTAAATGAGACAGTTCAAGGTAAACGTTTCTAATTCAGACGGTCGCAATAAAGCATCTATAGAAATTTAACAGTCTAGCTTCTTAACTGATGACAGCAGTTGTGGCAGAGATTGGAAGCAACAGATTTTTTAAACCGAGATGTGCTTCGAATATCATGGACTGAATATATGAGCAATGTGGAAGTTGAATAGAAATTAAGTGGCTTCTTCTTGCTTCTTTTATGTGTCGCGTCCCTTCAGGATGTTTGCGATCATGGCCTTCCACATCTTCCAGTCTCTCATAGGTCGTAGTTTTATTCTTTTTTTATTTCTCACAAACCTTGTTCTGACATCCATTCACTCAAGCTCATCATGTATATCTGTCTATATTTCTGAGATGAGGTATTATGTACATTATTTACATTATTCGGACGATTGTCCTCATCTTTGTCGCCATATTTATTACGTTTCGGCCGTTGTACGCTCCGGCCTTCTTCAGGTGGTTGGAATGTCGAACTGAACCCTTTATTTCGCTCTCTGGGGTAGAATTTTCTAGTTCCCCGTGCCATGTTTAATGGATGTCAGTTATCAGTTATCTCTTGTCAATTTTCCCCCTGAAAGTTCTCCACTGCCTTAACTCATCATGTATGTTATGCGTTGTTTCCCTCTGGTCCTCTTTCCCCCAATCTCTCCCGTGAGCATTAGATTTTCTAAGTTCTCCTTCCTTATTACATAGCACGAAAAATTCAACTGCCTCTTCCTGGTGTTACGTAAAAATTGCCTTTTTGTTTCCATTTTGTCTAAAAACTCGTAGCTGCTTATTTGTTCGATCCATAGTATTCTCAGCATCTTTCTGTAGAACCATATTTCTGGAGCTTCAAGAATCTTCTTCATCTTTGAGGAGATTGCCCAGCATACGATACCATATAGTAGGACATACGTCACGTAACAGTTCAATATTCTTTTCTTTGTTTCTAATATTTTCTTTCTCTTAATTGGCTTCGTAGCTTTTGAAATGCATCTTTGGCCATCCCAAAACGTCTTCGAATCTCAATGTCACACATACCGTCCTGTGTTAGAACACGTCATAGATATTTAAATTTTTGTACTTCTTTGATTTTAGTACTCCCGATTTGTAATTTGCATTTTGGGCTCATCATTTTACTGATAGCCATGCATTTTGTCTTTGTAGTTTATACTTAGTCCTTTCTTCTTGTTTTCCTTCGCTAACTTCAGTAGAAGCTTCTGTAGTTTCCTTTCTGCGTCTGCTATCAACACTGTGTCATCTGCATATCTTAAGATTGTGGCCGCCAATAATGAATCCTGGAAGTACAGCTAATTCTCTTAGAATTGCCTCGCTGTATAGGATGAATAAATCCATGTGAGAAGACACATCCTTGCCCTCCACCCCCTTTGTCTTTTTCTAGCTCTGCCGAATTAGATAGAAAGGGTGGAGATAAAGAGGGACAGAGGGGGAGAGAAATAGGGAGAGAGAGGGGAGAAAGAGGGGATAGAAAGGGAGAGGAGAAAGCGGAATAAAGAGAGATAGAGAGGCGAGAGAGAGAAGAGGAGGGAGAGGGAGGGAGAGAGAGAGAGAGAGAGAAAGAGAGAGTATCGTTGGGTAAACCCATAAATGAAAATTGTTTCCGTCAAATCTGTGGCTATTTTCAATTAATTTGGAAGAAAATCTTCCTCATAAATTAATCTCTCTCACATACGCACTTACATGCACACACAGATCGATTGAAATGTATAAGCACACTCCTACATTTACTGAGACATACTCACACATGTTACGATACACTTATGATACACTTATGAATAAGCTGTTCCATTCACAGTCGCGTGTTTGCATATATATATATATATATATATATATATATATATATATATATATGTGTGTGCGTGTGTCTACCGATAGTTATACAAAAATTCCTCAGCCAAGTGCAAGTGCACCTACACATAGACACACTGGTTCTCTCGTACTAATACATACACATAGACTGATTTTATCGAATAAGCATACGCATATACACAAACTTTCATAAATATACATACTGATTCAATTATATAAGTACACATAAAAATGATTCTATCACACGAGCACACATATTTTCACACACGTTGATTTTCTGGCGCAATACACACAAAAACCTGACTCTATCAAACAAATACATATATAAACGCATACATACATACACAACTCACTTTTTCAACAAGCAAAAGCTTAGACACAATGTCAACAAATGATGTCTATTAATTATTCAATATTTACAGCCAGCGGCTTCTTTATCATCAGAAATATCAACAGACTCATGACGATCAGTCAATCAATTTTTCAAAAAGCTTTGACGGGATCGGACAATACTTCAATGAAACAGTTTGCAATGTTTGTAACTTTTTATCTTACGTCTTGCTGTGAGGATTTTTCTTGTTTTTGTCGCTGTTGGCTTCTTTTTCAACGTCACATTTTGCACTTTAAAAAGTCGTAATCAGAAAATGAATGAGAACAGACGCGGTCTTAAAAATATGACAATCTTTTCTGATTCCTTTTCTTTAAAAATCGAATTTCATTCAATAAATGAGAACATAAAAAAATATTTTTTCGATTTACTCACGACTGTTTGTTTACTTAATGGAAATAGAACTTGTTTAATTTTTGTTAACTAATTTATTTCTTTAATGATATTTTGTTGATGCATATTTAATTTTTAACTTTTCTTTTTGGTTTCTTTTTCTGACGTTTTTCTTTGTTTATTTTACTGACATTATTGATGGACGATCAACTTGTCTAACAAGTTAAGAGCTGGCGCCATTTATACAGGAAAATTCAAAACGAACAATTGGTTACATTTAATGAGATGAGCGAATCGCGGTCGTTTCTTTTTTTTAACTTTCTTTCTTTTTTTCTTTCTTTTTCCTGCATTCTTTTATCGTGTTTAGCTTTTGCCTGCATTGTATTAGGTTGGTGCAAAAATAATTTCGTTTTCTAACATATGTTACTATGTGAGAAAACGAAATTATTTTTGCACCAACCTAATACTTATTTCTTTCTCTCTTTTTTTTCTTTTCACTAATAACTTACACTCTTTCCAATTTCTCTCTTTCTCTAATTTTTCCTTTCAATATTTCATGATTTTCCGCTTTTTATTTTCTTTTTGGCCCTTTTCTTTATTATCTTTTCCTTGCAATTTTTTCAGACTTTTATTTTACTTCATCTCTATACATCAAGGGTTTTCATAACACTAACTGAAACCAGGATGTCGCCTGAAGTTGTAATAGAATGTTAAATAAAATCTTTTATACATAATTTTAATTTCAGGAACAAGAGTACTCAAATACACACGACCACTCTTGTGCGTGCGCGCACACACACATACACATATACACACAGATATATATATATATATATATATATATATATATATATATATATATATATATAGGGATAGATAGATAGATAGATAGATAGACATTAGGTTGGTGCAAAAATAATGACGTAATAATGCCGTTTTTTGACGTTAAAAAATACGTCAAAAAACGACATTATTACGTCATTATTTTGACACCAACCTAATAGATATGATGTCCAATGCTGATCTTCTCGAAAAACGCAATATTGGCGGAATTGAGACTTTCCTGATGCAATCTCATCTTCTCTGGTCTGGTCTCATTGCAAGAATGAAGTGACGACAGAAAACCCAATGTCCTCATGTATAGCCAGCTTGACAATATACAAAGTATTGTCGGACGGCCATGGCTCAACTATAAAGACAAGCTAAATAGTAAAATCTCAGCTGTCATTGTGCCTCATACTAACATCAAGCGAGTTATATAAAATCAGTCTTGCTGACCGGCTAAGAGACAAAAGACAACATCGAAAAGCATTAACCAATATTCCTGTAGCTATGTCCTGAAATCCTTCGCTGAGGCACAATAAGTGGACTTGTACGGTAGGTCTTGCGTGACTGAAGTGTCACATACGACATAAACATAAAAACTGAATGAGATTGTCGAATTCTCATACAACAAAATTGCCTGGATAGTCCATAACACACACACACACACACATATATATATATATATACAGGGTGTTTCAAAAAGAATACGCCAAAATCATCATGTGATTTGTCAATAACGAAAAAATTTACAAACCTCTAGCATGAACACATGTGTTGTATATACATTCAAGTTTCATTTCATGTTTTATAAGTGCTCAATGTGGCCACCACCGGCAGCGTGGACAACATCAAGCCGATATGAGAATTCCTCCCAAACACGCCTCAGCATGTGTTGATTGCAGCTGTTATTCGATCTTTCAAGTCATCAATACTTGCTGGAAGTGCTGGAACATATACTTGGTCTTTAACATACTCCCACAAGAAAAAGTCACACACAGTGAGGTCCGGGGATCTGGCAGGCCAAGCACAGAGAGCAAGGTCTTTAGCACCTCTCCTCCCAATCCATCGCTGAGGCATGTTTTCATTCAGATAAGCTCTAACCCCTAGATGCCATTGGGGTGGTGCTCCATCTTGCTGAAAAATGAAGTCATTCGAATCTGCCTGCACCGTGACAATAGCGTTTGTTTTCGCGAACTCAAGCACGCAAAACGTCTTCTGCTGAGGAGTCGCGATTTTGATTGATCTTCCCACAATTCAGCTGCACCGGAAGTTATACTAACGGCAACGGTGAAACTGACACCCAATCAAACTTTGATAACTACTCTATCAAATAACCACTGATTGCGTCCGCTACAATGCTATAGACCTGAAAAAACAGCGTAATGATTTTGGCGTATTCTTTTTGAAACACCCTATATATATATATATATATATATATATATATATATACAGGGTGCGATGGGTAAGTTGACACAATTTTATATTTTTAATTTCGTGCATAGGTATTGTTTATTTTTGATTTTGTCGAATGCACATTATAGTAGGGTCATTTGGGTACTGCTTGTGAAAAAAAGAGCAACATGGCGCAATTCACTTTGTCAGAAATTCACTGTTCTGCTTGGCATCCGCATCGGAATCTCCACTACAAACATTTCAGAGTGTTTGGGTGTCAATCTGAGAACAGTTAAGAGGAATCGGAAAGAGGTGGATAAGTCTAATAGTGATGGCGACGTTATGCCTCCTGTCATCTCCCCACAGGGCCTCAGACTTAACAGGAAGCCCTACTTCATATGCTTTGAGGAGGCAGTGCTACCGTGGGTCAAGAGGGTGGCTAATGAAAGATTTATGTTTAGCAACAGGTCTCTGCACCATGCTACACAAGCAGGAGAAACCAGGCATGTCTCTCAGACAATATTTGCGACCACGTCTACCTTTAACTCTGGCTTCCTAACTCCCCAGACTGCAACTGCCTTGATTATTATGTGTTGGGCGCAGTTGAGCGAGATACCAATAAAACTAATTGTAACACTTAAGATGAAATGAAGGCAAGTATTATGGCAGCATTCACCAACTTAAAAAAGAAGAGTTACAGGAGATTCTGAAGTCGTCTGGATGCCGGGGTTGAAGCCAAAGTTAATTTTATTGAATAAATTTACTTCTTAGTATTTGAAGATATTTTTGCATAATTTTGGTAAATATATCTGTTAAAATTAGATGTCTGTTTTAATTGCGTGATTTACACGACAATTTACCAGCGCAATCCGCATACACACAGAGACGCGCGAGCACTCCCATATATATATATATATATATATATATATATATATATATATATATATATACTCGACTCTCCAGTCGAATTCGACGTATAAGGGCGAAGGAGATCAGTTCCTAGGAACCGACAGCCAGACACCAGCACATGAGATTTAATTAAAGTGATGGAAGTTTTGTCCAGAACGATCCACACTTTCTGAAGGGCCGAATACAGAGACCTGGTGCACTATGTGCCACAAGGTCCCCAAACGACCCTCCGTAGGTTTTGAATTCAGAGTTGTCCTTCTCCTAGAGCAGTTGCCATCCAAGAATCGAGCTATTTACCCATACCTGGAGGGAGAAGACGATGATTACTACCTTTCCCAAGGGTATTAGCACAATAAGTGAATGTAACGGATTCGACTGGAATTCGACATCTCGGCTCTCCGATTCCTCAATACAAGCCGCTATCCATTATATATATATATATATATATATATATATATATATATATATATATATATATATATATATATATATATATATATATATATATATCATGTTGTAACGATTGAAGTTAGCCTTAGGTACTAGTAATGATACTTATGTCTGCGCTGCATGTACGGTTTCACATTGATATTCAGCATTTTTCTCACATAAATATTGCATACCTTATAAATATATTTAATCAGACAGATATTTGTACAAGTGTATGTTAAACATTATTTTACATCATATATAGGCCTGGATGTAGAGATCATATTAAAGAAAAATGCAGTTACTCCGACAATGCTTCTCCTTGTGCCCCGCCTCTTTGCAGGAGATGTCGTTAGGTCAGGCGTCCTTTAACCTCTCGACTACGTAGAGCGTCATGATTAACCCAGGTTGTATGCTGCATTTAAGTGCATCTTTCATGTTTAGATTCTCAATTTTACGTTTCTCTTATGCCCTTCGGAAATCTAAACAGGAAAGGGGAACTTAAAATCAGTATCCTACCTTGTTTAATCACGACTCTCTTCATAGCTAACGATGGTTTCTCCTGCAAAAGGAGACGTGCTTTCGAATCCTGCCGGGGGACGCATTTTTATTCAGTAAAATTTCTATTTTTAGAATTTTTATTCAGGCCGGTAGACGATATAAAATACAGTTTAAAATAAACGGAACGTTTACTCTGATATGGGGTATCGAATAAAAATAACGCTTAAACTGATAAACATGATGTCGAGTTAATAGTAAAAATGAATTACTTCGTTAGAAATTACAAGCCAATGTACATACATATATATGCATCTATGTTTTTGTATTTGTTGTGTAATATCTTTAAATATCTTTAAAATGTTATCTTTTAAAAATCAAATTTAATTCAATAAATGAGAACATAAAAAATATTTTTTACAAAATTTATTTTGCATAATGATGTTTATGCACTTGATAACACAAAATAGTTTACAAATAAATCCTTGAAAGCAACAACGAACATTATTGTAATTGATTATCCTTTTTCACTTGTAGAATTTCAGTTTCTTTCTCTGATTCACAATCAAAAGTTTTGCTTCGATTTTATTTTTTAAACAAGGTTTATGCAGGAAAATCTTTTAGCTTCATCAGCTTTTTTGATAAATGCTTATTTGTGGTGCTAATTGCAATCTGTGGCAAAAAACGCACCAAGGAATAACGAGAAAAAATCCCATGATATGGAGGCATACTAAATAGAAAACAAAATATTTTGAACGATGACGTTGGTAA
The DNA here is from genome assembly GCA_963932145.1 of Acanthosepion lycidas. Classification (NCBI taxonomy): domain Eukaryota; kingdom Metazoa; phylum Mollusca; class Cephalopoda; order Sepiida; family Sepiidae; genus Acanthosepion; species Acanthosepion lycidas. The sequence goes on along the minus strand of OZ010609.1, from coordinate 36,610,747 downwards.
CAAAAATAGAATAATCGAAGCTAGTTTCAAATTCCACTTGTTCAGTTCCGAATAAATTCATTAGATACGATGAGGTAAGAAGCAACACAAACTGGCCGATTTACCCTTGGTTGGTCTGTCTTAGTCATTTTTTTTCTCCCTGTTCGGGATTTTTCTTTCTCTAATATGTTAGGTCGCCTGGAAAGTTGTATGTTGGCCACACACAAACAATATAATTCTTCAGCAAAGTCCAAGTTTATTTTAAGGTTTAAACTGCCGCATGGAAAAAATGTGTGTTCAAGCGATTCTTTCTTTTTCAGTGAAATTCTCATATATATATATATATATATATATATATATATATATATATATATATATATATATATATATGTGTGTGTGTGTGTGTGTGTGGCACTGAGGTCAACACACAGTGGCGACAGTCTTTCTTAACCCATACCTTAACCCATACTGTATGTTATATATATATATATATATATATATATATAATTATTTATTTAAAAATATGATTCCAACTCGCTACATAAGAGGTCTCATGTTTCAAAACAAGAGCTGAAAACTTCAAAATAATATTTGAATTAACTTGAGTTAAAGTAGGCTCTGTTCCATCTTCAAGCGAAATTTTTTTTGGAAACACTTCGCTTGAAGATGGAACAGAGCCTACTTTAATATGAATTTAGGTTAATTTATTTTACTTGTATATTTTCTCTTTTCGATTTTTAAGTAACATAGTATCTATTTATGTTTTATTTTTTTTTATTGTTATTTTGTTTATTAGTATATTTATTTGTTTTTATTTTATTTTTTCCGTTTTTAATTTTTTAGGTTACGTAGTAAAAATTTATTTTCATGTCTGCATTTTGAGATGAGCTCGGATCTTTTGTTTAATAATTTATTTTGGTCGGGGAAAGTAATGATAGCTATTTTTTCCTCCAAGCAAAGTTTCCAAGTTTTTGATTGGTTATTGTAGGCTGATGATTTTTTCCTTATCTTCCAAGATATTTTTGGTGTGATGTTCGTTTTGTTTTTAATTTCCCAGATATACTTAGAAAGCATTGTACTGTTTGCATATTTACTATTTGTGAAAGAAATGCAGACATGAAAATAAATTTTTACTACGTAACCTAAAAAATTAAAAACGGAAAAAATAAAATAAAAACAAATAAACATACTAATAAACAAAATAACAATAAAAAATAGAAATAAAACATAAATAAATACTATGTTACTTAAAAATCGAAAAGAGAAAATATACAAGTAAAATAAATTAACCTAAATTCATCGGCATAAATAAATAAACAAACCAATCCCAAATAAATATAATCAATTAAAAACTGTTCCCGCCAAAATAATACTTAGAATGAACTACAACAATCAACCCCAAAACTGAACAAATAGCCTTAATTAAATTCCCAAACCAAAACAAAACTGTTAAATAAGTGATATAAACAAATTTTTACTACGTTAATAAATAAATAAATAAATAAAATAAGAAACAAAAAAATAAAAACAAGCAATATAATTTGACCCAAATAGCTAAACAAACGACTTCCGGTGAAATAACCGCCATAACAGAATACCCACAATGCACCACTAACCCGTATATATATAAATAGCCGAGAAAAATAACAGCATATGTGGCCTGACGATTGCATATAGCATGAAACAGACTGTCGCCTCTAAGTGTTGACTTCTATGTTCACTTTTATATTTACACACGTTCTATCTCTGATATTGAGCACTTTATTCCATAAATATAGCACACCTTAAGACTATATTTCTTTATATATATATATATATATATATATATATATATATATATATATATATATATATATATATATATATTAGGTTGGTGCAAAAATAATGACGTAACAATGTCGTTTTTTTAACGTCAAAAACGACATTATTACGTCATTATTTTTGCACCAACCTAATATATATATATATATATATATATATATATATATATATATATATATATATATATATGTGTGTGTGTGTGTGTGAGGAAAATCAACGCGTGTATACAATGTTATCCGGAACTCTTTTGGATACCTCATTGTACAAATAATGCATTACTGCCTGGGAAAGTGAATGTTAAACCCAATGAATTGTAAGATGCAAACGCAGATGAGCGAACAGAGAGATTCCTTTCAAAGCGTATCACCAATCTGACTAAATGACGGTAAGCGAGTGTGTGTGTTTGTACAAAAGTTTGGTATCAATCTCGAGGTATAATAATTAGTAAGTTCCATACTTTTTTCTTTAAATGAGCTCCTATTAAGCTAAGAGGCTGAAATTATTTATCCCATTCGTGAATCGAGTCCAATTTTCTTTAGAGTGAGTCTAACCGAATTTCTTAAATAGTCCCGCCCTAATATTTGCCTGTATAATAGATTAGGCAAAAAACCTAAATTATTTAACGAATTTTTATGCAATAATAGGAAAAATTCGTTATTATTATTATTATTATTATTATGACTATTATTATTATTATAATGACTGTTATTAATATGACTATTATTATTATGGCTTATGTTATTATTATTATTATTATTATTACTATTATTATTATTAATATGACTATTATTATTACTATTATTATCACTATTATAATTATTATTATGACTTATTATTATTATGACAATTCTTATTATTATGACTATTATTATTATTATTATTATGACTATTATTATTATTATTTTTATTTTCTTTGATTTCTGGCGTTTACACATTTCTTTCCGGGTCCCGCCCAGGGACCTAAGTTTAGAAATGGCATCATGACATTTTCCACTAACAAAAAAAAAAAAGAAAAAAAAAAAAATTACATAGATAAAGCCCTTCGTAAAGTGTGGGCTGTACTTGTCAGAACAATTTTTTGTATCTCCTTGAGGCGTGGACTTTCAGGAATCCCTTCAATTAGTCTACTGCAATCTTTTTTCAACCAGTCCTAGGGCTCCAACTACAACAGGGATTGCTGATGTTCCATATGCCACATTTTCGAGATTTCTATTTCAAGGTCCTTCTATTTTGACAGCTTTTTGAATATCTTCAAAGATACATTGCAGTCAGCAGGGACTGCCATATCAATAAGGAGGCACCGTTTTTGTTTGTGGTCTTTAATAACAATTCTGTCAGTGTGTATTGTGTAGTCCCATAGAATTGTAACAGGCCCTATCTCCGTAACCGGATCTGGGTGGTGTTCATACCTTTTTCTTTCAGTTTCCTTCCCGTAGAAGTTGTAGATTTTCCAGTGCAGATATTGGCCCACTCTGTCATGTCAGGTTTTATATTCAGTGGGTGCCAATATCGTGCAACCTGATACAAGATGATCAATCGTTTCTGAATATTTATTACAGAATCTGCATTTTGGGCTGACACAATATTTTAGTATATGTGCTTGATAATTCCTAGTTAGCAAGCGTTGGTCCTGTGCAGCAAGGATAAAACCTTCAGTTTCAGCTTTCAACCCTGCACTACGTAGCCACTGATGGGTACGGGTTTTGTCTACGTCAGCTTGTTTGGTACGGGCAGAGTATTGGCCATTAAGCGGTTTGTCTTGCCATCGCTTCTGTATCTAGTCGGTTGCATTCATCTTTGCTGTCTTTTTTTAAGTATTTTGCAGTTTCAGCCGGTGTATTGTGCTGTAGTTGCTTCTCTACGCCCATTTGAAAGTCCATTTTGAATTTGTTGGCTTCTTTTATTACGGAGTAAAGACGCTTATTACTTTCATGTTCCTTGACGCATACCATCATCCAGTCTTCTGTAATTTCCAAGTATCTTTGGAGGCCAATTGTTGTAGTTTTGTAGGACAGTTCAACTTGAACTAATCATCGGCCTCCTGATCAACATCAGCTTTGGAATGATGCATGCGATAGCAAGTGAGAAGCTTTCTCATTTTGGCGTCCATTCGCTTAATTTCAGCTATGGTCCAGTTAAGGACATTAAAACTGTATTGCACGACAGGGACAGCCAATGTGTTTATGGCTGATATTCTGTTTTTTGAGTTTAGCTCAGTATTTAGGGCCAGAAGAACACGCCTGGAGTACTCTTTTCTTATTTTTTCCTTCATTTGGGGGTGTTGTATGACATCTCCTTCGCTAATTTTATGCCATCTCCTTCGCTAATTTGTATGCCATCTCCTTCGCTAATTTTATTATTATTATGACTATTATTATTCTGATTATTATTATTATGGCTTATTTTATTATTATTATTATTATTATTTAATCCTATCATCCCATTTGTGTGTGAACGAAAAAAGAAAAACATTATGAAGGAGTGAGAACAAAAGAAGAAGAGTCATCGAGAAGGCAGTAGATAACGATTGACATTGCATTTGAATTTTTAAAGATCAAAATTCATCGGAAAGCATGGAGCTGAAAGAGCGTTTGATAGGCACGAAGAGTGAAGAAGAAACGTTTAGCATAGAACTAATAGTTGTATCTAGCCAATTCAGCTGTAAAATGATGAGAACGTTCCGCCAATCTAGTACTGCCCTTAAATACATAGAATCTACGTACCATAATGAAGAGTTCATCTGAACAATTACTATAAAAGTATTTATAGAGAAGGTACAGGGAAGCTAGATTACAACAGTGGGAAGCTGACTGAATCCGAGAAGTCAGGTCAGGACCAATAATATTCCTGATTCTTCTTTGGATTTTTTTTATCAAGAATATCTAAATATACAGCAGAAGCACCGGACCAATATTCAAATCAGGAACATATTGTAATTTATTATTATTACTCAGAATGATAAATTCCTTCAAAAGGAGAACGTCATTATAGCCTGAACGCAACCTTCGAAATCCACACTGTTGCGCCAAATTTTGTGTCTATAATAAATGTTAAGAAATGACAAGAGGGAAACTTATTTTTGCGCCTCATTTCGTTGATTTAGGTTTTTTATCAAAAGGTATATGTAGAAAGTTTATCGAGAAAAACAATTATTCACACAGAAAATTATCGTTTTGTAAAATTGACGTTATGCGGTAAAACCTTAAATTTGCGAATATTCAAAAATATTCAGTCTCTCGGTGTTATGAAAATGAAAGACAAATGGATAATGCAAAGCCAACGTATTTATGTACGACCATAAAAACATTAAAATATTAAAGGTCAATGCTTAAACAAGTTTTAAAAAATAAAAAAAATACTAATAATAACCACATTCCCTTTCATTTAACACCATCAAAATTACATTACTTAAGAATACAAGAATTAAAAAAAATTCACCACAAGCTAATAAATGTTACTAAGACGAAGTGAGTTACTGGGAATGAAAGTAACTGAGAAGACTTTAGACGGAACCGAAAACCCACACCTAAACAGGAAGTAAGAGATAGAACTATAGACATCCTACAAAGAGGGAGAATGTGTGTTAAAACCGGAGATATGCGAACTTAGATAATTTAGTGTAAATTAGTGTAAGCAAGAGAAAAATTCCACTAAGACGCAAAGGGGTTACTGCAATTGAAAGAGATTGAGAAAACTTAAGAAGGAACAGGAAACCAATATCTAAACAGGAAACCAATACCTAAACAGGAAACAAAAGATAAACCTCTACTCATATTCCAAAGGAGAAAGATTGGCAAACCGATGATAAGCGAACCTAGAAAAGATAAGTTAATGTAAATGCCTAAGCAGGAAACAAAAGATAAACCTCTACTCATATTCCAAAGGAGAAAGATTGGCAAACCGATGATAAGCGAACCTAGAAAAGATAAGTTAATGTAAATGCCTAAGCAGGAAACAAAAGATAAACCTCTACTCATATTCCAAAGGAGAAAGATTGGCAAACCGATGATAAGCGAACCTAGAAAAGATAAGTTAATGTAAATGCCTAAACAGGAAATAATGCGGCTATTTGTTAATTCGACTATTTGGAAACCATTTAGTAAGATATAGAGTCATAAAGAAAATCACCTTGTCAATCTAGTGAAAAAGAAAGTTTCATAATGAGTGTATGATTCTAGATATGAGATACATGAGCAAAATATGGAAATATATATTGGAAAATATAAGCATCAACTGAAAGAGAAAACCTAAGTATGACTTAAAGAGATAGAAAATGTCAGCATACGTCTGAGAAGAGAGATAAAAGATAACATAAAACTAACTTGGCAATAAAAATGTATGCAGGTTGGACACATAAGAAGAAAGGATCGACGAACAGTCAGTTCATATGAATTATACTAAATAGATAACAAATCAAGTTGGAAAACAGAAGATGGACAGATTAGACAGGGTAGGTGCTATGGGAAAATAGGGAACCCTCAAGCAAAAACAAAACACTATGAAAGGATGAAAATATATTTTTATAGCAAAAGTACCAATAATACCTATTTATAATAACATGACCAACAATAACTTTTTAAAACAAAATGACCAGCAATACCAATTTGTCATAGAATTACCAACAATACATTTTATCTGTAGTTGAGGGCATTCAATTGTGTTCAAAATATATTAAGCTGAAACCATAAAATTGTGTTCAAGATATTTAGATTTCGGCATGAAATAAGCCGCAGAAGCTGATATGACGCCAAATAAAATCAATTAGCTAACCAAATAACCAGCATGACTGAACTCTTTCATGACATTAATCCATATAATATCCTACAATTTCTTAAATAAATCAAACTGTATTCCAAAATATGACTTTAACAAAACTAAAACATAATTCACACATAGTAATTATATTTAAACAACCATGTATATGTACAAAAGCTGAGTATCATCTACCATGTATTCAACTGTGAAAACAGAATAACATATATCATATTGTCATTTTGGCATTAAATGATACATAATGAGTCGATATGCCTTTAAACAAATCAAATCAAATCAAACCAGCAAAGTTTTTAAATTTAAGGCAAAACTTGTTCCATTTCTATTTATCACTTGCAATGTTTTAAGAAAAATTTGTCGTCCAAGAAAAAGTCTTTATATTTATTGAAAAAAATCGTTGAAATTCAAATGTACGTTATGTAGTCGTTTTATTTTTCTCTTGTAAAATATAAGGTTGGTGCAAAAATAATGACGTAATAATGTCGTTTTTTTTACGTTAAAAATACGTCAAAAAACGACATCATTACGTCATTATTTTTGCACCACCCTAATAGCTTTGTTGTATTAGAAGAATTGTTCGGGCTTTGAACTCAAGTCTTTTTATTCCCATGATTTTTACTATTACCGCAATACATTGGCTTATATATAATTCACATAAGAGGAAACTTTTATTCAAGAAATAAACAGAAAAAAAAGGTAATATTTATTTTTATCAGCTCAGTATATTCTCAGCAAAGCCTGCAACACAGGCGATTGTGTTCTAAGCCACATATACAATACATATGATGCTATTATTTCTTAGCCTTCTCGGCATATACATTAATAGCTAATAGACAGAGAAATCCGGACTGCATACAAATCTACACTATTCTGACATATATTATCAGTTAAGCTAATTCATATCATTTGTTTCAATTTTCAATGACATTTCTCATTTATTCTCGTTCCAGAACTAGTAATGTTAACCCTTCTACCTGCACAACACATCTGTTCTTGCTTCTTTTGGTAAGACATTTTTTTCCAAGTATATCTATCAAAGAAAACTTTTTACTTATTATTTCTACCCCTACAATAGGCTGTAAAATAGATTGGAACGTTGTAGTCACATCAAAACAAATAAAAAATGATTTCAATAACAAGTTTTGAAATTAGACGTCCCCACAATATAAAAGACAGAACTATTGCAAATAAATGTTATTCATTCCAATTTTTGTACTATTGTATTTATTTTCTATCTACGCCAAGGTCTAATTTCGGTATACTCAAAGGGAGTTCTGAATGAAGCAGTGGATATTTTTGTCGGTGAAAGAAAAAAGTATTTTGTTACTGAAAGGAAAATCCATTCATCTTGTTTAGGTTACATTTTTGGAGGTCGAATTTTTTTATGTTCGGTTCTCTAAATTTCGAATCGACTTCACGGCCAAGAGAATATTCCGAAGTCGGTTGATGTTGGATTGTTATTCATTGAAGACGAGTTAAAAATATCTTTAACATAGGCACGCTCTCTTTGCTTTTCTGGACGCATCTTGATCGAACGATATAAATGAACATAAATATCATGGAGAAATATCAGTATTCATTTGCAAATGAACAGTATATGAAATACATGTATCCAGAGCTGCCCCCTCCACCCAAAAAAACAAAACAAAATCTCATCCCTTCGCCGTGAGATATTTCCCATTTAAACGACAGGGTGTCCCTAAAGTCTGGACACACATGAAATCTCATTAACTATATTTTTTTTTACCCGCACATGGTTTTGTCGAAAGAAGAAAGAATTAACTTCTTTTTCTCGGGTATACTAAAGGAGAACGTGTACTCAATGAAAATCACAGATGCAACACACTTGATTGAACGCATGGAGAGTGAATGTGTTAAAATTGACAGCAATGTGGGTTTATTACATCAAGTTCAAGTGGACCTTGCATCAATCTTTGCATCACAAATGATGGGGAAAATATTGAAGATGTTATTTGTTACTATACCAATTCAATAAAATATTGGATAATTCATTTCTTCAAAAATATGCATTTTTAAACTATGTAGCCAAACTTTAGGTACACGCTGTATTTTGCAATCAAATATATTAAGAATTAATTAAATTAATTCTCAATATAATTCTGCTCGGGTCCCAACAGAATTTCGGCTACTGACTGAAAACGCTCCGACAGGAACGTGACCATAATCTTAAACTCTGAGTTTAGCAGTATTATGGGCCTGTAGTTATCTAAATCCTGCCCAAAACCATTGTCCATTTTTAATAGCCTGATCACGCCCCTGGACATTCGGTCGGGACGGACACCTGACGGAACCCGTTGATGAACGCGGCCGTCAAAATCCCGGAGACTTACCTCTGCCGACAATCTTCAATGCCGCGTAAACTTCGCTCTCCGTGATCTCCCCCTCACATCCAGTCACTTCAGTCGGCGAAAATCGAGTAAAGTCAGCCAAATAGCCGCGAATCAATTCGTCACAGAGATCAGTCTGTTAAAGTAGCTCTCGAAATACCGCCGAAACACCTCGCACATGCCATCGGTTGACCTCAGAGTACGCCCCTACAGGCTATCTAACAATGTAAATTCTCTTCCTTGCATAGTTCTGTGCTCATATTCACGGCTTCGCTAGACTTCTTGTTTAACTTATGCCTAACTACCTGCCCCTTGTGGCGCTCGGTAACCGGAGGCCTCCCAATCTAGGTCTATCTCTAGGGGATCCATTCCATTCTTTAAGAGCCTTCACCTTGTTAGACTTATTTAGTGCGAGCCGCTGGCTAAATTCGGTGGTGAAGGACCTAATTTTATCCCACCAACTATTCCCGATAACCTCCTCCACTAGTTCCCACAGCACGACGCTAATCAGACAGATTGAGCTTCCAGTAGCCAGACATTCTAAGCCTAGAACGGCACTCGGGCACAGACGAGTATATGGGCAGACCGGTTTAACCAGTGGAAAGTGGGACAATCTAACAGAACTACATCGGCCCTTCTCAATAACATTCTACCCAGGTTGCTAAATACCTCGGTAGACGGCCAAATACATGCCCACGTCCACATCTGGGTGATCGACCATGTATCTATCGACGAGACCAAATTCGCTGATCGCCCGACCTCCCGCTAGCATCTCCGCCCCTGCCAAACTTGGGGCCCAGGACGGCGTTCAAGTCCCCTGCTAAGACTAGGCGCGATCCAAGATATATTTTAAAGTTTTTTCAAGTACGAAATTAGATAAACCTACAAAAAATATAAGTCTTTGTACAAACGTTTCTTGTCTAAGATTAATAACTGATACAGTAATTTTGGCACAGAGCTGAAAAAAGAGGGGGCGTTTATTCAAGGTTGGCCATCACTACCTATCTTATAACTAGATTATCAGATTTATGACCCATTCGACCCATTCATTCTTTATAATAAACTCATTCACCAAAAGAATTTATCCGTCACTATTCAAGTTATGTTTAAAAATTGAATACAAGTATGAAAATTAAAAAAAATTCTTTGTACAAACGTTGCTTGTCTTGTAAAGAAAATCGGTTGTACTGGTAATCAACGCGTCAAAATGCATGAACAGCTACACGCGTGAAAGCATGAAACTGAAATGTGCTTAATATGATGGTAATCTTGTTCATCTTGGAATTTTCCGTTGGTTGATTAGTTACTAAGAAGAAGTAATCAAACAGATTAACATTCCTCATGCATTTTAAGGGTCGATAGGTCTGTAATATTCGTGATATGGTGACAGGTTTTGATAAAGACAGCGTATAACCCTGTAAGTGAGGTCCAGTTAAAGATATCTTCTTCAGGTCGGGTAATCAAGTTGGCTCAGTTGATCTCCGATGAACCTTGATCTGACTGCAAAGCCACCTTACCTGATTCATACTTCATACTTATAAATAATTTTCACACCCGCACATAATGCTTCCGATGATAAACTGAGATATAAATCCCGCAGTGATTAAACTCATGTAACTGACAAGCTAATCTGTGGCACTGAACGGGATATAATTATATTATTTATATATTACATTATATTATATTATTCTGTGTAATTTAGGCGGCGAATGTTCTTTGAGACAAATATTACTAAAAACAACTCACGCGTCGATTTATTTAATGATCAATTTTTCCAAATTAGGAATGTCGAATGCTTGCATTTTTCTTCCTAAATGAACTTCGGACGGAATTTTCTCTATGACTTGAAAGAATCATTCATAATTTGGAAAAGCTGATCGTTAAAATTAATCGACACAAAATGTCTCTTATTTTTAATAATATAAAATAGTATAATATATTAATATACAAATCATATTATTATATGTTACATTTGCATCATCATCATCATCATCATCATCATCATCATCATCATCATCATCATCATCATCATCATATTATTGTTATTATTGTTTTATTTACTTTGTAGCTCTGTTGTATAATCATCTACTTTCAAGCCCCAACCTGAGACCTAAGGTCAGCAATTTACATAGATAAAGCTTTTGTTAATGTGTGAGCTATACTGGTGAGTACAATTTTGTATTTCTTC
>OZ010609.1:36572138-36594638 GCA_963932145.1 Acanthosepion lycidas | reverse complement strand
GAAAAAGGTGTAATAATTTTCAGAATATTCCTTGACGGTCCTATTTAAAGAAAACCGACTAAAACAAGGATTGCTGTTCAAATATATATATATAATTAATTCGAAAATTATAACATAAAAATCACTACAAAAATAGCCATTTTGTTTCGACACTTCCGGAATCTTATCAAGTGATGGTGTTGAATGTTCAATGTAGAATAGGGTTTATACTACATGTAGAATAAATGGTGTAGTCATGAGTTGGTTTGATGTTATAATTGGTAGATAGATATGGAGTAATAATATCGTTGAGGGATTTTGACAAATGATACATAGGTTTTGGGATTTGTGAAATGAAATGGTCGTAATGGATATCTGCGTTTGTGTAATTTAACATTTCCGTATAGGTATCCTGGTTGGTAATTCCCCAAAATATATATCTATGCCATTTACTTCAAGGAAGTGGACAATTAGGGTTTATTCACATAATAACATATGCATACATACATAAATACATACATACATACATACACACGAACAAATATATATATATATATATATATATATATATAAAGAAATATAGTCTTACGATGTGCTATATTTATGGGATAAAATGCTCAATATCAGAGATAGAGCGTGTGTAAATATAAAGGTGAACATAGAAGTCAACACTTAGAGGCGACAGTCTGTTTCATGCTAGATGCAATCGTCAGGCCACGAGTGCTGTTATTTTTCTCGGCTATTTATATATATACGGTTCAGTGGTGCATTGTGGGTAGTCTATTTTGGCAATTATTTTACCGGACCTCGTTTATTTGTTTATTTATTTATTTGGGTTAAATTATTTTGCTACTACATCTTTATTTATTAAACTTTATTTTATTTCATCTATCTATCGTGTTAAGAAACTACGCCCTCCAGCAGGATTCAAACCTGCTTCTACCTTTGCAGGAGAAACTGTCATTTGATCAGACGTGCTTTGACCACTCGCTAAGAAATGTTTAATAATCAAGCAAGTTTCTATTTGCCTTTAAGGCACACTTTACTTTATATATACATATATATATATATATATATATATATATATATATATATATATATATATATATAAATTTCTAAAAAATATATACTTCATATATATATATATATATATATATATATATATATGAAGAAAAATATACGGGAAAAAACAAACAAAAATCCTTATATGCAATAATGCTGTTTTAATGTTAATATGTCGACGTCGGACGTTTCGGTCAATAAACCATCTTCAGGACATATTCAATATAAAATATAAAATATAAATAACATTATCAAACTTAACATGACAAAAACGATGGACACAAGAACAAGACATATCCAAACAGATAACTAAAAGTTTTATGCGATCAGCGTTTCGTTTTAAACATAGTCACGTTGTCACCACGTTTGCGATGCTGTGAAAACGTATTCCTAAATTTGAATATTATGAAAGAAAAATGAAAGAAATTCTATTATATCTAAAATTTATATGTACGCTTGTCGAGCCCACATATTTTAAGTCACAGTTTTTGTATGAGATTTGGTAGATGCAAGCATTATTGCATATAAGGTTTTTGGTTGTTTTTTCCCGTATATTTTTCTTCATACTGTCGGATCTATATCCATATATTTGCTTACATTATCTCTCTCTCTCTCTCTATATATATATATATATATATATGCATGTATTTACACACATACACACACACACACATATATATATATATATATATATATATATATATATATTAGGTTGGTGCAAAAATAATGACGTAATAATGTCGTTTTTTGACGTATTTTTAACGTCAAAAAACGACATTATTGCGTCATTATTTTTGCATCAACCTAATATATATATATGCTGCAAGGATGAGTGGCGACAGAAACACCTAAGTTTCTCTTGTACAGCCAGTTTGACAGCCGTAGCACAGTTATAAAACAATCTAAAGAGTAACCTTTAAGCTGTCAATGTGTCTCATACTAACATCGAGCTAGTTACTATAGATAGAAATAACTGACGATTTCGAAATCAGTCGTATTGACCGAAGAAGAGACGAAAGGCAGCGGCGAAAAGTGTCAGAAAATATTCTTGTTGCTATGTCACAAGATCCTCGGTGTTGCCCAATATGTGGACCTGCATGAAGGCCACTAGCTGGACAAAGATAAAAACAGAATTAGGTTGTCGCATCTTCACGGTGAACCTATTATATACCAGGGTGGTCCACAATATGTATCCACACTTTATCAGCTGATAGCTTAATTCATAGTTTTTTTTTTCTCTTTCCAGTTTAAACCCATTAGAATTAATGATAGCAGTCAGACTAAGCTTTCAACAAATGTTTGGTTTGGTTTGTTTTGTTTTACGGCATATCAACCAAAATGGCTTATTTAATGCCGATAATTTTTATTGCTGGTAATATTTTTCATCATAAATGCATTGCTGGTAATATTTTCCCTTCAAAAATCTATTTCTGGTAATATGTTTTTCTTCAAAAATGTATCTCTGGTAATATATATTTTTTTTAAATGTTTGGTTTGCTTTGTTTTGTTTTACGGAATATCAACTTCAATGGATTATTTAATGCCACCAAGATTTTTATTGCTGGTAATACTTTTTTATTTCTAGTATTAAACTTTGTCTTTTCATGCCTTTCCAGTTGGGATAACTGTGCCGTGTTCCATAGTGTCGTTTAATCTTTGAAACTTTGCGACAATGTTTTCTTGACAAAGTTTAATACTAGAAATAAAAAAAAATTTTATTTCTAGTATTAAAACCTATTTTTACACTATCATAATGTTTTGACCCCAGTTTGGGGTCTTAATTATTTACCCATAGCTGGCACCCTAACAGCTACCACCCAGAACCAGGGTGAACTTGGGAACGCCAGCAATTAAGTGGAGGTTCCACGCTCCTCAAAATCTTTTAATCAGAGGCCTTGCTGTTGGATGTAGTGGATCGACTTACCCAGGACGCGGATGTAGTTTATCGTCATACCCAGGACCTTTCAACAAAGGAGATTTTTTCTAAAATACTACTGGAAGTGTTAAAAGGCAGTTGACTTTAAAAAACAGTCTATGAGAGTGTTTCAAACAGATCCACTAACGCGGCTTACCATCTCTCGAATTAGAGATAAGTTTGAAGCCGATGGAACTTTTCAGAAACTCTACAAAAAGCATTCTGGAAGTCCACGGACATTGCCAAGCTCTATAAAACAAGAAACAATACTGGAAACGTATCAGCAAACAACAAGAAAATTTGTGCGGCAAGCTAGTCGTGAGGTAGGTTTTTCAAAATCGTCTGTCCAACGCATTTTGAAGCGCTGTCAACGGAAAAGTTACATTCCAAGATTAGTCCATGCTATTAATGACAATGATCCAGACTAATGAGTGGAGTTAGATCTTACCTTGATAGGATAAAAACAGGTGGATTGGACGAAGGAGTCTCGTATAATACCCCCCCCCCGCGTTCACCAGACCTCACCACACTAGATTTTTTTATAGGAATACTTAAAAGACAAAGTCTACGCTATGAAACCTGCACCAGTCGCTAAAATGAGACCAGCAATGGAAGGAAAATGCACAAAAATAAAAAGTGAAATGTTTGGTGATGTTTGTGATTCCATTGCTTCGCGTTGTCACTAGTGCCCGGACCTTTTTGAAAACAGGCGTTGACAAAACAATAAAATAATATTTGTAGATTCTATTAAATTTTGAAAATGAAATGTATTTTAATGAACACTGATTTTATAATAATTTAAATTGTGTATATATTTTTCGGGGCACTCTCTCTATATATTATTAATGAAATATTATTTTCAGTGTATAACAATATTTGAGAAGACGCACCGTTTATTTATTAAACACTATATTGATTTTCCTCTTCTGGCCTGAATATTCGAGAAATATGTGTCCTCCTAGCAGGACAAAACCATCGTTAGATCCGACGTAGTTTAGACCTCTCGGCTACATTTATCAGAATAAGATTATCACTGTTTAAAAGAAAAATGGCGGAAAGCTACAAAAACAACGGCTTTGTGAGTGAAGCATAGTAAGTCAAAGGAATGCAAAGACTTTGATATAGATTCTTGCAGTGTTCCAAATATACATGTTAATTGGGGCAGTTCCGTATACTTGCAAGGCTCTTCCGAACACGACTGATTTCCTAAATTCTATTCAGCTTCCTGGAGTTTCTCCCGACACGCTACATTGAAAATGGCCTTTTCGTTTGTCAAGGCATCTATCCTGAATGGGTCAGCCTAAAAGAAAAGCATATTCATTCGAAGGAGTCACTAAATTCTAAAAAAAGAAAACAGCCATTAACAGTCATGACTATGAAAAAAGAACCGACAATCTCTCATGACTGCAGGCCATAAGGAATAGGAAGTTTTGAAGAACCACAATCACCTATGACCTGAAGAGACGCGACACGTAGAAGAAGAAGAATGCCTGTGAAAATAACAAGAAAAACATTCATTCGAAGAATTCACCAAATTCTAAAAATGAAAACAGTCATTTGCATTCAAGAGGCTTCAGTTCCCTTTGTCATGACCATCAAAGAAGGGCCGAAAATCTCTCATGATCGCAGGCTATATGGAATAGAAATCTTTGGAAAGCCATGTTTGCGCATGTCCTAAAGGAAAACAATACACAGAAGAAGAACGACTGGTCATTTTTCAAGTTTCTAATGATGTTGCGTAAAAAAATATTTATCAAAGAATATTTCTCGTTTTCTCTTACAATTCTACTTCGCATTCATACGACATAGGGTGAAATATTCATTACACATTTCTTTACACTTTTAGCGTGTTAACAAATGTGTTTCTTTATGATAAATCTTTTCTGACCAATCGTCATTTTTTATGTGCTTTAGTTGGATCAGTTGTTCTGTATCAGGGTCGGCAACCCTCAGCCCGCCAGCCACATCCGTACTGACAACTTAACATCTGGACACTAAATATCTAATTAATATCGAATACAAACACAGTAGTTTACTTCATGGTTAAGAGGTTTCTGGAAAAGTTACTTCCTATCTTCCCTCCTCTGAGATTTTAATTTGAGATTTTCTCTTTTTTTTTCTCTTTCTTTCCAGAAGATTTTTTTTGGTCAGAGCGAAAACAACCCATGGAAACTAAAAGTAAATTTAAAGTTTCGAAATTTTAAAGATAGCTGAACACTTAGCTATTTTTTCATTTAGCACTTCAGTAGATGTGTTTGCTTACTTTGTCAAGAAAACATTGTCGCAAAGTTTCAAAGATTAAACGACACTATGGAACATGGCATAGTTATCTCAACTAGAAAGGCATTGCACGACTGAAAAATAATTTTATAAAGCAGACATCATTTTTCATTAAGTCGGTGTATTCCGGGAATTGATCTTGTTTTCATCTATAATTATAATTTTCCTCGGAACCTTAGAAATGAATTTTCTTAGAGACGACGGGATAATACTTCTTCGTAAACTGAGACCGGATGAGAAATGATCTAACTAAATTCTTTAAGGACAATAAACTAAACATTACCACCATTAATGCTGGTCGAAATCACTATATATATCTGCCTTATAAATAGCTCATATTCCACCTGTTTGGAAAACAGCTTTTTCGTACATGCTATCTATCGTACGTCTATATTTGTTCCTCTTTTTCTGGTGCCAGGGTTGTAGCAACAGACACTTTAAGTGCTGCAGTTCGTGTTTCCGAAATTCAGCTGAGCAAACATAAATTCTCAGTGGGGTTGTTTTCTGCATTCGGTGCCATATTCTTCATGTCCTGAAACTATTCTGTTATCACTGGTGCAACACTGCGGATTGTCTCGCTAAAGGATGCCATCGGAATTCCTCACTGATGCTAAGCGACATATTGTTTCTATGCTGAAAGTTGCCAAAACCATCACACTGTTTCCACAGGTTTGTGGCTTTCTCCCAGAAAAATCCTGGAATCATTGTTTCCCTTTAATAGCAATTCACGGCACTCTGGTATCAGCTTCATTCAGGAGAAAGTAACATTTTTTAGATCATGATATTTTTTCATTGAAACTAACAATCCCAGTGTATTTGATTGAAACTGACTATTATGGATACTCTGACTATTAGTAGCAGATGTATAGATAAACGATCATTATGCTATGTGTTGGGACGCGTTGCTTTCTTAATATTTATTAAATCTAACTGAAATTTCTGCCGCTGTCGGCAGTGTTTAATTGGCAGAGCATCGGTTGTGTTTAATTAAATGGGAGGAAAGATTTCGCTTACTTCCCAAAGCGATAAACATTGGCAGCTTTCTGCCTTCAATTTTACCCATAACAATTTGATTTTTTTTAAGTCACTCAATTTTTTCTTCCTTATCATAAATGCAGGATTCAACAGATGCAAATAAAGTACTGTGTACTGCTCACCTGCCTATATGTCTCAGACTCTGAGGCGTGCATGTGTGGAATAATTCATTATATATTGTCACATTTTAGTAATATAGCTCTCTCGTGTTTGTCATATGTTACAGGCTATGATATCATGGCTCACATATGTATATATTATGTAAGCAAACCCACAGAGAGACATATACAGAAGTAGGATCAAGTAATGCTTAAGAAAGATTTGTTTTGATTCATTCATTTTAAGGCTTATCAAACCCTTGCAAATTATTTAAAGCCAGAAAATATTTTTACATTGTAAGAATTTTTTGGTGGCGGAGAAGAGATAATAATGATTTAGTGATAGAAGTCTTAGGATTGAGGAATCGGAGAGCCGAGTTCGAATTCCAGTCGAATCCATTACATTCACTTACGTGCTAATAACCTTGCGAAAAATATGAATCCTATTCTTCTCCCCTCACCCAACTATAAGTAACAGGACAGACCAGGTTCTATAGCGATTTTCCAAGCATAGCTTAGATGTGGTACAAGGCCGAAATTAGGGGGGCACCCAGTGAGAATCGAACTCACTACACAGTCATAATCGTTCTGGCGAGACAAGCTTGCTAACCATTACACCACTTCGAGGTGCCCTTATTTTCCAAGCGTGGTTTAGATGTGACACAAGGCCGAAAGTAGGGAGTACCCTGTGAGAACTGAACTCCCCACTCAGTCGTAATTGTTCTAGCAAGACAAGCTTGCTAACCATTACACCGCTCACAGACCAGGTTCTATAGTGGATGGCAACTGGTCTATCGCAGAAAGAAATGGCAACTTACTGCGGGAAAAAAATCTGCCTCGTATCGAAAGATACATGATCACCTAAGCGTGTATCACGTATGGCACATAATTGACTAACTGATAGAAGTCATACTAATTAACCCGTAGCTGGAATTAGAAAAAGTGGATTCACACCTTTCGCAATGGTATTTGTACGTAAGTGAATATAACGAACCCAGGTGGAACTGGAACTCAACTCTCCATTGTGATTATCCATTACACCACCCGCACATCCAAGCTTACAGCATCTGTATTCCCAAGCAGTTACCCATCTAGTTACTGACCAGGCTCGATGTTACTTTACTTCGGTGATCGTACGGGAACCTGTGTTTTATGGCTGTGAACCTTCAACGGTTTATGATAAAATTATTGATATGAAATTTACGAACAATATCAGAGGGAATTTATGAAAAAATATTTTGATGTTGAATTGTTTTTATTTTGTTATCAACATTTTGGTCTCAACAAGCGGTCACTCATCTAGGTACTGAACAGGTACAACGGAAACAGGTGTTTCAACGGGATGTGGTCGTAAACCGTTTTAAGAAAAGAGAGAGAAAGCGAGATTTCTGGCTTCAATTGTATATTTAAAATTTGAGCCCTTAAATAACTGATTTGAATTGGCTCTGAAATATTCGTTGCCTGTTCAAAAGCATTTACCACTAAAATTCACAATATACCCATTTGGTAAAAAGGTTTTAATTATTAACCAGTGGCGAAATAAAGGCGAAACTATTGAATGTTTCGGTAATATAAAAAAGAAAGAAGATTACAGCTCTATATCTATGACTACTACCCATCCATCACGGAAGATCTACTGATGTCCACTATTAGCAAAGAACTTCTGCCATATTTCTGACCAAGAATTAAATATAAAAAGATAGGCATAGAAACCAATTCTATACCACGACGGAAGTGTATGGACTAAGTGAAATAATCCAGCCTTTGCCTATCCATTGTGAACTTGTAGGTGTACTGTTACTATGGAGACTTAAATTTATCTAAAAAAAACAAAAACAAACAAACAACGGTATATACAGAGACGACGGGACAATACTTCTTCGTAAACTGAGGCCGGATGAGAAATGATCTAACTAAATTATTTAAGGACAATAAACTAAACATTACCACCTTTACAAACGCAAAAGTGATCAATTTTCTAGACGTTAAATTTGGTCTGAGTCATACAATCTCATACAAACGTCGATCGAAAATCTAACTACCGTAAAAGGATCCTTGACAATTTACATACTACATTATTTATAATTTATAAATTTCCCCTACTCTAAGAAACTCTCTTTCCTTCAATCCTTACATACCTTTATGATATATATTTGAAAATTATTTTTAAATCTATATTTAAACCCATTTTTATTCCTCTCCCAGTTTTAAATTAATATTTAATCCTTCATATAACCCCAACTTAATGTCATAGGGTTAATATTCGGGTTTAATTTGATAAAACTTCTTCCCATTAAAACAAATACCTTCTACCCTTCCCCAGACCCCTTCCTCGTGCATTTAGTCTGACTGAAACATTGAAATGGATAAATTCTGTATTATTTGTTTGACCGTTTGTTTTTAGTTTTCACAGTTAAATTTCTATTCCTGACACGAACTCAAACCTTACGACATATTTTCGTCCTCCGAAGTAAGCTTATTCCTCATATGAGGTGATTTTTGATTTTATAGTTTATAAAATTGTTGTCATGACAAGCAGAGGTCAATCCACGTATCTCAAAATGAAAGGTAGAAATGATCCTCGCATGATTTGCATCATCAAATGGATCACTACACGCTGTCCTCGATATGGAAACTTCATAGAAGGTTTAGACGTCGTCAGCTGACTTCTCATCATTACATTATTCATGGGAGCGCTAACGACATTGATGCACATAGCTTAGCGGTTGTAACGTAACTAAGAACTTGTAATTCGCTTCCGTTTTCCTTTCATGGGTGGGAGTACGCGGACATTATGCAAGCAATCGTTCTATTCACATGGTTTCAGTTCTCTGTAATCAATGCATTAGGGAATTAAGGTAATTTTTCAGGTTTCAAAGATAGGCATTGCCTCCAATGATATCCGATGGTAATATGAGGGCTTAATGAACTAAACCGAGGGAAAGTTTATTCAAAGGACAAGTGAAATAAAAAGGACTTGAGTAAAACAGTGTTTAAGTCCCCTTATTCTCCAAATAGTTGTGTAGCTGAAATCTTGACGAGCATTGGTAAAAATATCATGTCAATAAAATATAAATGAGACAAGAAAAATATAATTATCTAGATAAAAATTTGCTCATAACTAATCTTCCTATGCCCCCCTCTTTGTGCTAGTCTACTGCTAGACTAAGATACGCTTTATAAGTACTTCGTAAGTAATTCCAATAATAATATTAGGTTGGTGCAAACATAATGTCGTTTTCTCACATAGTAACATATGTGAGAAAACGACATTACTTTTCCACCAACCTAATAATTGTATATATATATATATATATATATATATATATATATATATATATATATATACACACACATACACACACACACATATATATATATATATATATATATATATACAGTGCTGTTCGATAAAAGTGACTCACCTGATTTTTTTACTAAATTAAACTTATGGAGCATGTTGCTCAACTGCTTTCTCGAGAGCCGGTACTTTATAATGCTCCATAAGTTTTCTATGGGATTGAGGTCATAACACTCACCTGCTTCTCATCAAAGTATTCCTTCATCAATTTTGATTTGTGACAGGTGTGACGTCCCCTCTGTGTCGCTGCGCCAAATGTGACGTCTGCCTGGTTACGTCCGTCGTGCTATCCTGTCCTGTGACGACCAACTGGCTTGGTATTGGTCGCGGCACCAAATGTGACGTTCTAACCTTTTGGTGATTCGGATGGAAATCTGCTTAGATTCGGTATCAGCCATGTCGTTCCCAGCTCGTCTCCAACGTCTGGTTACCGAAGTAACTGCTTTGATTTCCAGTCTAACCTACCCACGTTGTGAATTGATCTTAGGTAGACGAAATCAATCAATCGCCGGGCCGTAATGCAAGTCGAGTTCGAACGAGGGTGGTATCGCACAAGTATATGTGAAAGAAAATAAAATAATAACTCGAAAAGTTCAAATGTGTTAAAAAAAGGATAACAATATTTTATGTATGGTTGCTGAATACAGGACTGCGTCTACTTCCCAACCCGCTATATGGATTCGTGACACTTTGTGTTTGTTAGGCGAATCTTAGCATCTTAAGTTGTTTGTTCTTTAAGAAACTGGTTCTTGGTGTATCTTCAGGTGATATTCGTAAAACTTGTTTTGGTGGTGTGAGTCTAAGTCGTTCTTCAAAAATAAATTGTTCTTGGGTAGAAATTGAGTTAGGAATTTGCGCGAATCTTAGTCAGCTTCTTCGAGGCGGGTGCAATTCCAACTGCGAACTTTACTCAACTTAACTGGAACTCGAACTGAACTTAACTCGCTGCGACTCTGCTTATATGGACGCCGACCAAAACCGTGGTGGGCTTGTCGGGGTTTGAGGTTCCTTGATAATTCTAAACCCACAATCCACTTCTTTGTTTTCTGGTCAGGAAAATTTTATTTTTTTCCATTTTTGGAAGTCTTCCGTCTTCCCACCTTCTTCTGTTCTCATATTCACATGTCCAGCAGACCAGCCCGTATCGACTCGGCGTGGGCTTATAGAACCCATGCCTTGTTGACCAAGCCTTTCTTGTGGGATCCTCTTCCCACACCTCAGGCTCATCCACCTCTAGCTTGATTTCACGCGGGGGGTCTACCTCCTTCCCCCTTTCTTCCGACCTCTCGACTTAGCTCTTGCTTCTTCCCACCTCTTTTTACTTTCTCCAAACTCCCTGGCTCTCTTTGGCCAGCGCCACTGCTGCCGATAACCTTAGCGGGCCTTCCTTCAAAACATCGTGACAAACACGCTCGTCACTGAGCGCTTCCACATACAGATCAGCCAACTGGGCCTGCATGACCGCATTATTTCTCACTACCTCTGGGAAAGCTAATGACGACAGCTTCTCCGTTCGGGTCCCCAATTCTCCAGGGGGTTCATCCCTCAGGATGCGTCAACTTCAGGAGGGCTCTCATGGCCTCTATCGCCGTCCCCTCGTCAGCGAACTCCCGAGTTAATAATTCTTCCAACCTTTCCCATGTCAAGTGGGGCTCACTGGCTAAGAGTCCTTTTACGAACTCAGACGCTTTCCCTCTCGTGGCATCATGCGCCAAATATAGGGCCTCTTGGTCTGAGAGTCTATATATTACGCGGCTCTTATCCAGGACTGCCAGCCAGTTTTTAAAATCCCTTTTACTACCGTCAAACGCCGGGACCCTCGGTCCACTCAATAATTTTCTCAAGTCTGCTGGCAATCCCTGTCCAGCCCCCTCTTCCTCTATGTCTATCCTATCTGAATCATAGTCAGACATATTTAACACAGCAAAAGAAAAACAATCTGAGCAGCAACAATCGAAATTGGGAGATCAACCGAAAATAAAGTGTCATACCTGACAGACGATTTCCGCTCGTTATTCTCAGGTTCCGGGTTGTCGTACTAGAGTATCTTGAACTGTATTGTTATAGCCAACCAAAGTTTTTTGGTTCCCACTCTAGTCTGTTTCAATTTGAGTCCTTGAGACGCCGTGTGTTGACCTGGTCGAAATTTTTCTGCAACTCCTGTGGCAGGGGCTGATCCAGGGTCTTATCCTGCTGTCACGGCACCAATTGTGACGTCCCCCTGTGTCGCTGCGCCAAATGTGACGTCTGCCTGATTGCGTCCGTCGTGCTATCCTTTCCTGTGACGACCAACTGGCTTGATCCTAGTGACAGCACCAATTGTGACCCCCCCCCCGGTGTCGCTACGCCAAATGTGACGTCTGCCTGGCTGCGTCCGTCGTGCTATCCTGTCCTGTGACGACCAACTGGCTTGGTATTGGTCGCGGAACCAAATGTGACGTTCTAACCTTTTGGTGATTCGGATGGGAATCTGCTTAGATTCGGTATCAGCCTTGTCGTTCCCAGCTCGCTTCCAACGTCTGGTTACCGAAGTAACTGCTTTGATTTCCAGTCTAACCTACCCACGTTGTGAATTGATCTTAGGCAGACGAAATCAATCAGTCGCTGGGCCGTAATGCAAGCCGAGTTCGAATAAGGGTGACATCGCACAAGTATATGTAAGAGAAAATAAAATAGTAACTCGAAAAGTTCAAATGTGTTAAAAAAAGGATAACAATATTTTATATATGGTTGCTGAATACAGGACTGCGTCTACTTCCCAACCCGCTATATGGATTCGTGACACTTTGTGTTTGTTAGGCGAATCTTAACATCTTAAGTTGTTTGTTCTTTAAGAAACTGGTTCTTGGTGTATCTTCAGGTGATATTCGTGAAACTTGTTTCGGTGGTGTGAGTCTAAGTCGTTCTTCAAAAATAAATTGTTCTTGGCTAGAAGTTGAGTTCGGAATTTGCGCGAATCTTTGTCAGCTTCTGCGAGGCTATTAACTCTGTAACTGTCTCTGCCAATTGCCAACTCCAACTCCAACTTCAACTCAACTGCTTTTCACTCGCTGCGACTCTGCTTATATGGACGCCGACCAAAACCGGGGTGGGCATGTCCGGATTTGAGGTTCCTTAATAATTCTCAACCCACAATCCACTTCTTTGGTTTAGGTCAGGAAATTTGTATTATTTTCCATTTTTGGAAGTCTTTCGTCTTCCCACCTCCTTCTGTTCTCATATTGGTATCTCACCATGCCCTCAGAGGGTGTCAACATGTTTCCCCTCTCTCTCACAGTGGCATCTCACACCTATCCCTTCAGGGGGGCGCAACAGGCCTCTCCTCTCTTCACATGATTACCTCCGCCCAATACCCCTGCTATCATTCAGCCAATGGGAGCTCAGCGGCGTGGGTGTGGCCAGACTAGCCTGGGTTTTAAAAATCTTGCTCAAAGAAAAAAAAAATTATCCTATTTTTTTTTTCACTTATCCTTTTCCTTCTTCTCTTCGAGGAGACCTCACACCCTAGACTCTTTATCTTTTCACTGAATTACCTGGAATTCGTCAATTAGCTTTTCGCCATCATCAAGCGGGTGGCCACCCAGACGTACCTGCACTCCTGGCGCCAACCACTGATCCGATAAACAGTTTCGCTATTATAGCCGAATTTCATATCGAATTCGTCAACAAGATTTTCGCCAATTATCAAGTGGGTGGTCATCTGGCGAAACACAGCCAATTTTTCGTCCCGATAAAATAATTTCGCTATCATAGCCAGCCTGACGATAAACTGATGCTCCTCTCAATGATTTCTACATATAGACAAAGGCTTAACCTTTCCTTCATGGTGGTCAGCGGACACTTCTGTTTTTGTAATTCTGCGACACAGTTAATTTTTATCTATTTAGAATTCTGTCTCTGAGGTTACTGGAACCTGGAATTTCCACCCGCCCCGTAACCTAAATCAGATTAATTCCAGTATCTTCCTTTTCACCTTCTCGACAATGGAAATAAAAAAAATTACCACTTTTCCTTGTCAGAAAAATAACACCGCTTAGTGTCCTTTTTGTGATGGCTTCTTATCACCTAAATTTAATTCTCGCCTTTCTTTTTTTCCCCTTTTTCTTTTTTTCTTTCTCCCTTTTAACAAGCCAAATAGTGTCACACAGGGAGAATTATCTTGTATAAAAATGAGCTTGGTGGGGCAAAAGGGAGCAAACAAGTCTCTAAAATTCTCTTGTCCTGCTCGCCCCTGAGACCAGTTCCATGAAAAGAAAAGCCTCCCCAGAACATTATATTGCACGGATGCTTGACAGTACTTACTGCTAAATTCAAAGAGCTTTCAAAGCTTCTTCGGATTTTAGATCGCTTATCCTTTGAATTTAGCTCATCTTTCGTTTCATCGGAGAAGAGAATATTTAGTAAAAAATCAGGTGAGTCACTTTTATCGAACAGCACTGTATGTGTGTGCGTTTGTGTGTGTGCACGCGTGTGCATGTGTGTATATTTACGCTAGCGTTCCACCAATACAAGGTTCAATAACCACTTAACTAACTTAGGGTTAGTAAATGAGATTATTTTCTGTACATAAGAGGAGGAGAAGGAGATAAGACTTGTAAATTATGTGGACATGTAAGATAGAAAACGATTGATCCTGCGCCTGACGAGGTTAAGTGATGTGGGAAGAACCGTCTCGGGAGTCTGTTACAAAAAGAAATGCCTCTTGGGATGAAGCTGTTCGAATGAGTAGGGGGTCGCTGTTTAAACGGATGGCAGATCTCAGTTGTAACGGTTTGAACTGGTGGAACTAAGGAATGCACTTCGTATGAACATTTTCCATGGAAATAGCGATAGGCTTGTGACGTTGCTTTCGTCGTAAAGGTTTTGTAGCGCTGAATAGGCCGATGCGACGAATAACAAGGCCGCTTAAACGCTTTTAAACTCCATCAAGTCTGCAAAGAGAGGATTGTGCAGCTCCACTCCAGATATGGAAACAATATTGCTTTTTTTTTTAATATGATCTGACTCTTTTAAAGACAGAACATGGCAGATGGATGGAGGTATTTTCTAGAGCGGTATAAGAAGCCAATCATTTTAAAGAAAGGAAAAGAGGGGGAAGAGAGGAAAGATACAGTGTGGATATCGAAATCAACACTGAATAGTGACTGACAATTTTTACGATCTTTGCACTTTGAGTGTGTTGCAGTCTCCTTTTCCGCCTGCGTATAGGCTACAAATATCTTGAATTTTCTGGTAAACTAATTTTCTAACCACGGTTTTTCAGGACAGGCGCCTCGATCAAAACATAGCACCTGTTTACTTATCGTTTCTACTTAAATATATATATATTAAAATACATCAATCGTCTCTTTTCAGACAAAAGGATCACTTTGTTTGCTCTCTCGGTATTTTAGGAGTTATGTGAGTGAATTTTTCCATGTTATACTCACTACATTTGCTCTTTCGTAAGTATATTTTTATTCTACCATCTTTTTTTTATTAATAAATTTGTATTTTAGACGTGATTGCCTTTTTTTTTCCTTTTATTTTTATTTTCTTGCAGTGCCAACAGTTATTCTGTCAATTTAATATTTACCAAAGTATTCTGACGAAATGTTGGTTGAAAAGGATCCTTAAAGAAGTATGCTTGTCTGCATTTTCATATATATATATATATATATATATATATATATATATATAGATAGATAGATAGATATAAATTAAAAGAAAGAACAGGTAAGATATATAATCCGGTGTTCTTATAGATATTGTTATTTTTACAAAATAGTGCTCAATGTAAATTTACAGAGCATTAATATTATAAATTAATTGATTTAAAATGTTTTTTTCGCTACATAGTTCCATTTTTGAAACATGGTTAGAACTGTGTAGCGAAAAAATATTTTAAATCAATTAATTTATAATAAAAATTATATATATATATATATATATATATATATATATATATATATATTATGAGAGAAAAGTGATATACACTGTATGTATAATATAAATATTATACATTATGTTACCTCAAATACATTACTGAATATCAGAAATAAATTCTTCATTAGTTATCAGGAGGAAATTGTTCTGGAAGCATAGCGATCATATATTATTTCTGCCATTTTGTGAGGCTTCGTCAGTTCATTTGCTTGCTGCTGACGATTATTTTGATATTACCAATGTCAGAAATTAAAGAGATTGTAATAGCGCCAATGTCTCTGACGTTATTTCTTATTATTAGGTTGGTGCAAAAATAATTTCGTTTTCCCACATAGTAACATATTTTAGAAAACGAAATTATTTTTGCACCAACCTAATAGATAATATTTTCAAATGTCATGAATGATGTGATTCCGTCCATTTACTTTTTAAAAGTTACAATGATGATCTTACAGTGGCAAAGTTATTAATTAGTTATTAATTAGTTGAAATAATTAGACATTGACAAGCGGAAGTTTTTAATTGGATGTAGCTAAAATTCTAATGAGTCTTTCGATTTTTCAAGTTTATTGTACGTGACGGGGTCATGTATGAGATATTCCTAATAATCTGAAAACGCTATCAAAATCAGTAAAAGAGACAGCAGAGCAAGAGTTTCTTTTAGTCTAAATTAAGAGATTCTGCAAAATGTTTTAATTTACGAAATTTAGCAATCAACACGAGCGAAAGAAATGAGCAAAATAAAGGGAGATAATCATGTTAACAACGCAAAATATGTAACAGAAAATCAATACAATATTTGATTATGCTAATCATGTAGTCGAAATAGAATTTTCTGTTATTTTAGAATTCACATTAAAATCGCCTCTATTGATATACTTATACATGTTTTAAATTATCATTTTGGATTTTATTTATACCCTCTGAGAGATGATATTAATTGTGTTTCCAACAAGTATTGCTCTCACTATAAGACGTGTATTTGCATACATTTTTGGTATAAGATGACAATTGGAAAAAAAAAAACTTTGTTTTTTTGCCGATGCGTTTCGTCTTCCGACTTTTTCAAGACAAAAATAAAATTATTTTTGGCTTCAAAAAGTCGGAAGACGAAATGCATCGGCAAAGAACTAAGATTTTATTTTCCAATTGTCATCTTATACTATTTGTCTTATCCACAGATTTGATCTGGGAATTTAACCATATTTTCGACATGGAAAGAAAAAAAAAATTTTTTTTCCTTGAAAAAGTCGGAAGACAAAACGGGTCGGCAAAAAAAAAAAAAAAAAAAAAACTAAGTTTTTTTTTTTTCCAATTGTCATCTTATACTATTTGTCTTGTCCACAGAATTGATCTGGGAATTTAACCTTTTTTTTTTATCTGTGATATCCGTATTTTTCCTGGACACATGAACTGGCGACTCCAGTTGGCTGTGCTTTTGCTATGACAATGACACTCTCTTACAAGATGTTACCGACACCTATTGGTGAAAGAACCCACTTCGGGAAATAGACAAGTACAATAATCATAAATAGAAACTTAAATATCAATTTGAAACTTACATTTGAAAACTTTCTCATAATAGTATACACTGCATAAAATATCAAAATCTCATAAATTGAATGGCTACATGTAACCGTAAGTTCTATGCTAACAGTTTTTTCCCTCTCATTTGTTGCTTCGCAGCCAACATTGATCTTCAAAAAAATAAATGCAATGTCAATCGCTATCATATGTTTGTTTAATTTCTGGTCCTTTATTGTATTTTCTCCTTAATAGCGTTTTTATTTCTCATATTCTCTGACACTCAGTAACCACTTGCATCTTCGTAGCTTTATTACCTTGCTTCGGGATGAAATGATTAAAAATGTATAAAACAAAAAATATTAGGAAAATAGATTTATACGATTGTCGTTTACGAATTAATCTAAGAGTATAGATAAATGATATTTACTTGATTACAATTGACTTACAATATTTATGAACAAAGTTTCAGAGCAAATTTCCTCTCAGGATGAAACGCGTCGGCTAAGTCTTCCTTTTGCATATTCTTTTCTTTATTTTCATTGGCCAGCTGCGTATATATATATATATATATGATCGAAATAATATAATATATAATAATATGATCGAATACATACATATATATATATATATATATATATATATATATATATATATGATCGAAATAAAAGTATAAAACTTAATATTACGAGACATATTAAAAACGGGCAAAACAACCGGTTTCGCTCCCGCTCTTCAGGCTTCAGCGGGAGATTTAATTTAAAATTAACACAGAAAAATGTACAATAAAATGAAGTTGTGGGAGGAGAAAAAATAGCAAAAGGAACTAGAGACAAATTTGCCACGTCCTCCGTCGAATTTAGTTTCAACAACACCATGTACCAACAGATTGACGGAGTCGCTATGGGCTCGCCTTTGGGTCCGGCACTTGCCAAAATATTTGTAGGGTTTCACGAAGAAAAGATACGAAAGAGTCCACCAGAGACAAATCACAGCGAGCCCCAACAAACACTTACGTTGTTTGCACAAAGAAGGCTTAAGGGACCCTATGTAAAGTGCCTCCAGAACCTTTAGATGAAATAAAGAGTGTGACCGGGACAACACGGTGAACCAGTCAGCAATAGTATTTAGTCACCCCCCCCACGAGGGTATCATGTGGCACAAGGCCGGTTTAACGTGGGATCTCCGAGCACGTGGGCTCGGCCAAAAATATGCCCTTTGAACCGTATAAACGGGTTCAGGGTCGGTTTACCTCCCCGAAAGAGTCTCCGCCCTTCGGTGTAGATATACTAATACACCAAAAAAGGCCAATTGAAGATTGGATTTCTTCTCAACAGTAAACATCAGTGCTGGATGGATACCGTTTAAAAAAGAAAGAAACTGATCAGCCTCAACTTCACTGTTGAAAAAAAAAAGTATCATCAACATACCGACAAGACATTTGAGGACAAAGTGGACTCTTTCGTATCTTTTCTTCGTGAAAGCCAACAAATATGTTAGCAAGTGCCGGACCCAAAGGCGAGCCCATAGCGACTCCGTCAATCTGTCGGTACATGGTGTCACACTACTTTCAACAATAAGAACGTATTTACCTTTAAGCAGAAACGATGATCCTGCTTGCTGTTGTGACATCCTGATCCAGTTTTCCTCTTTACTATTCCATCGATTTAAAACTTAGTTAACGTTCTGTTGATGGCTATTGAGAGGACTTTGAAGGTAGAAGCCAAAGTATGTTGGTACCACTACTGAAGACCTGAATGATCTTTTTCCTCTCACCATTACTCAGTTTGGAAAACAGTGGGGCCGACGCGAAACGATTTTAAGCTGTTCGATTTATATATATATATATATATATATATATATGTGTGTGTGTGTATGCGTGCGTGTTTGTGTGTGCGGGAGCGTGTGTGTGTGTCTGTGTTTATTTTAAAACAGTGACTGTTAAAGAATGCTATATTTTTAAATCAGTAAAATTTCTCAATAGTGTGCAAAGGTTAAATAATTATGAAAATATAACAAGAATATTAAAACTTAACTTGATAAGAAATATATATACATATATATATATATATATATATATATATATATATATATATATATATATATATATATATATATATATATACAACACACACACACACATATATATATATATCACCCGTAAAGGCAGTTGTCTGTATGTGTTTATGTGTGTGTGTGTGCACGCGTGTTTGTGTGTTTATGTGTGTATATTATCTTATTAATAATTTTCGGCCATCTTACAGAAAATACATTTTTAATTCAATCTTTAAAAATAAACTTTATTGTGTTTTTGTTTGTAACTAATATAAAAAAGTAAATAATTTTCAGTTTATGTTTTATTAAAGCAAAAACTATAGAGGGCCTTATTTTCTCGAAAATGAATTTAATTAAAATAAAGTTAAATTCGTAAAACAAATATTCAACACAACGAATATTGACCATAACTCGTGTCTGTCTCTCTTAATTTTTATTTAACTAGTTATTTTTCAAAATACAAACATAACTAGAAGTTTAATTATTTCTAAATCTTTCTAAATTTCAAAACTAAATTCTCAATATACCTCTCATTCAAAATAGTTATTAATTAATTTTAAAAAGTAAAATTTTATTTAATTAAAAAAATTTAAATTTCTCTCCAAAATAATTAGTAAATAATTATTTTTGCTTCAAAAAATGATTAATTTAAATGTTTAAATATATTTTAAATTAGGTTTCTTAATTGATTTATTAATAATATTTTCAAAAAGTTAATGAACGTTTATCTAAGATTGATTTGTTTGACAATAACATTAATAGAGTTTTTATGTTAGTATTTAAATCGAAAAATAAAGTGTCTTTTTGAATAAATATATGGGGATGCCCCCTCCAAAGAGCGTGGTATTGGTAGTATGGTATTTTCTTAAATTTACTTATTTTGTAACAAACCCCAACAAAAAAATTAAGTCTACTTTTTAAAGATTCAATAAAAATTATTTTCCATAAGGTGGTTGAAAAATATCAGTAATTTGTCAATAATAAATACTCGTTAGTATATATATAACTCAACAAATAAAAAAATAAAAAAACTACCCACATTTCTCACCCACACAAGAAGACAGACAGGCATACGGAGGTGTGGAGGCCTCACACTTATACAGTCACCCACACGAACATACACACTTACACTCATCATACGCACTCACTCCCTAATGAGCCAAATGATAACACACACCCACAGCAATACACACGCTTGCACATATCATACTCACTCACTCCCTAAGAACCAAATAACACACACACACAAACACTAAACAGAGACATATCCCCTCACCAAGTCCAATAAAACTGTCAAACTGACCAGAGAATTCATAGCAGCATCCAGCTCTTATCTCAGATAACAACTTAAAAGAGACTGTTTGACCAACACAAGGAATGTTAAAAGATTCATGTTAAAAAGATAAAAAAATAAAAAAAACAAATGAAAACTACAGACAAAAGTTCATTTTCTCCATCAAGACATTCATTTCTGTAGTTTAGTGCTAGCAGCAAGCAGAAATATTTCTCCTCCCGATGATGGCCATTTCGGCCGAAACTAGTCGAGGAATCTAAATGGAATAATAATAAAAAAACGAAAGAATATTAATCTACAACCCAGTGTGTCTGAGGATTTTAATTTTTTAATTTTTATTGTTCAATATGTATATATAATCATTAGAATGTATAGGGATCTAGATTTGTTTAATAAATCCTCCTTGTGGTATCACAAGTTAAAAAAAGAAGCCAAGTATGATAAGTAATCAGTCCATTAAATATACTTTGTCTGCATCGGTTTAGAAAGAATTACCTGATCCAAGAAATATATATATATATACAAAGAAAGCAGCGAATAACTGAGCTTATTGCAAAGGAATGTTATGTTGGTTGCGATAGGCAGAGAAGTGATTTCTTACTTCTCACGCAATCAGCAACTAAAGGCTGAGAGTCGACGGTCTAACACCCTTTCATGCAGGTACACAGACACAGACACACCCACACGCACACCCACAAACAAGGGCATTATATCAATTTTAAAATTACTGTGTGGATAGTGTAGATTTTACTAATACATGAATACACCTCGCAATAGGTTAACTTGACTTGCTTTAAAAATCAGAATATAAATTATTCGTTGTTGCATCAACTGGAAAATTTTTGCTTGCTATAAAGATAATTATGTCAATAAATATGTAAACTAATGTTTCCAAATGTTCAAGTTGTATATATTTTAAATATAATCTACTTCCTTGCCAAGGCACGTAATTGACTTTTCGTTATTAATATTAGTCTAATATATCGAACATGGGGAAGTAAATATTTCAACGTAGATTTCGTGTAATAAAGACATTTCTGGTTCATTGATTAACCATCATAAGCAGACATTGATAGATGTAGAAGATACGTAAATAACTAAATGTAAATAGAAGTCTGAACAGAAATAACTAGATACGGACATAGATAGATTGCTCGATCGATTGAATGATAGATAGATACATACATACATATATAAATACATACAAAGAGGGATTAACTGATAAGAATATGCAGGTATGAATACATACGTACAGATACGTAGATAGTGAGAGAGAGAAAGAGAGTGCGAGAAAGAAAAATGATCTAAGATAGATATGTATGAAATAAGATAGATAAACAGATAGGAACCAGATAGATAGGTAGATAGATAGGTAGATAGATAGATATAAACAGACTGAGATAGATAGAGTGATAGATAGATACGAACTGACTGAGATAGATAGATTGATAGATAGATAAGAACTGACTAAGATAGATAGATTGATAGATAGATACGAACTGACTAAGATAGATAGATAGATAGAGAGAGAGATAGATAGATTTGTTTCAGTCATTTCACTCCAAACAAGGCAATAAAGCCATCAGGACGATTGACATCGCATTTAAATTTTTAAAGATCAAACTTGAGTGTGGGGCAAGAAGGCGGAAGAGAATTCCATAAGCGAGAAATGCGACAGAACTTACAGTCCCATCTAGCCAAATGTAAAATGATGACATCTTGCCGCAAATCTGGCAATGCGCTTAAATTCATAAGGTCTTGGGACCATAGCGGAAAATTCACACGAACAATTATCCTGAAAATATTTATACATAGAGAAAAGCTACGTTACGGCCGTGGGAAAGACGAGATGCCAGGCCAGGACAAATAATATTGGAGATATTTCTTTGTATTTTATCAAGGATCTTTAAATACATAGCAGAAACACCATACCAGATACGCTTTGACTCATTTAACTACAGACTGTGTAAAT
>OZ010609.1:36487138-36567138 GCA_963932145.1 Acanthosepion lycidas | reverse complement strand
TCATGGAAATTCTTCGAAATAATCGCATACTGTCAACCAGTGCCTGATTTATATAGGAGTTTAGTGTGATGGCTACTTCTATAATTAGTGAATATACATAGGAGAATATTTTACAATTCATGAAATAATGCTGGTGAAAAGGTACCAGAGAGCGATTGATTTGAATTGCAAGATAACATTGATTAAACAAAACAACAAAAGGAAAGTTTAAAAGTTGCTTTTTCTAGATGTAAATTGCATACACAACGAAATTACTAATGAATGTATTTGAATAGGACTTGCCTGTGTAGGTGTGTTTATATATGAAGCGTCCACAAACCCTTTTTGTTTCTGTGTGACAAGTTGTTTGTCTTTATACTTTATGCTTGTTTTTATACACTCGGGGCTGCTGCTTATACTACGTTTATTAACGAACTACATGGGTTAATAGGGTTGCAGCCCAGAGGCCCCAAGACTAGATGGACTCTAAAGGGCCGTCTAGTCTTGGGCCCCTGATTAAACTAAAATATAAGGTTATAAGAACAGAGGAAATTTGCTTATTTTCAGATTTAGTGGGGCGCCTTTGAACTAATTTGAGACAAATTAGAGTATTTGGCTCCTGATATTTGATGTCGGTCTTCGATTGAAAAATACAATGAAGTTACGAATTAAATAAATTGAATCAGTTGCAAAATAAAGATTTTAGTAGAAGTGTTTCATGTTTTACACCAAAAAACTGTAATCTAAAAAATATATATTTTTACAGACAAGCGTTTCATGTTTTATGCCAAAAAAAAAAAAAAGAAAGACAAAAAATCAGAATCTAAAAATATATATTTTTATAGACACTCGTGGTAAAATGCGTAATGAAAAGGCCTCCAAATTCTATTAGCCCTGAGGCTTCTTAAGGTCTAAATACGTTCTTGATCTCAACTTTGTTTAATGGGTCATGTAGACGTGTATAGATACATCTAAATTGACAATAATTTATTATCGAGTTATAGAGCTCAATTCAAACTAATAATTCATCTTGCGAAAGTTGGCACGAGATTCGATTCAGTGCACTAATCCCATTCAAATTTAATGGCGATTAGCAACGGCATCCCACCTTTTAAAATGTTTGATCTTAAAATATTTTCGTCCAACATAAGAAATTATAGTTCACACTCGTGAAGACTCCATCGTACACACAAATCTATTTCATAATTTAATGTTTGTTCACATAATTCTTTACTAATCTGTGTTTTGGTAATGTCTGTCACGTTTATTTTGGTACTTCCACCGATTACCGATACCTAAGGTTTAAAATAAATTTTTTAAAAATAAAATATCTTTCTTGAAGCTTTTATTTTATTTTCAATATTAAATTAATAGATTATATTTTATATTTCCAATAAGCAAAATAATTTGCTCTATTTCAAAACTAATTTAATGGACTGGGAGGATGAGACCTTTTTTTTCGCTTAAAGTTTGATTTTAGCGCCATTTTTAGCCTGCGTTTATTAGAATGTAATTCTCTTTATTAAAAATGTCCCGAAAATAAAATATACTTTGTGCAATTTGAGGAATATTAGCTGATTTAAAGTGTAATTAATCAGATTTGAAACAAATACTATTTACTTTAATGTTAAAATATCACAGAAAGGAATTTATTAACACATAGGTAGTTATTTATTTTTAATCTCATTATGTGTTGACAGCTTGCTGACATATTATGGTTTTTATCTAATGCTTTTCTACGGGGACATTATCCGTAAAACATAATTGGA
Organism: Acanthosepion lycidas; assembly: GCA_963932145.1. Lineage (NCBI taxonomy): Eukaryota > Metazoa > Mollusca > Cephalopoda > Sepiida > Sepiidae > Acanthosepion > Acanthosepion lycidas. The sequence goes on along the minus strand of OZ010609.1, from coordinate 36,565,390 downwards.
AATAACGTGAGTGCCTTTATATACAATTTTTATGTACTCAATAATCTTGAAAAAATTTGAAAAAAATTCTCCGTAATCTAATGATTTATTGAATTTAGAAATTTTCTGTTTAAATTTACTATAGTTATCGCTCTTTTTTTTCTGATAATGTCGTGTTTAGACTTCCATATTTATAAAAATCTGCACGTTTATACACGCACACACACAAATTAAAATATTAGTGTTTTATGGTTTGTACTAAGCTTTTCCATTTATTGTTAGTAAATATAGTTTTTACGTAATAAAAATCTCTGTCTATAAAAGGCAGGATGTGTGTGTAACGAATTTACGGCCGCAATTTTCGATGGATTTGCACCAAAATTTACATGCACATGCTCCAAGTAAGCAAAAAGGTCAAGACCGACTTTGCATTTCCCAACTCCCATCGAAAGTGGAAATAATCGATTTTTTCATGCTTCTACGGCACTTTTCATGTAGTTTGCGGCCATTTTCTACTGGCCAGAGTGAGAGCCTATAGCTGGCTGCCACGAATAGGCAGGAAAATTCTATTGGCCAGCGTGAGAGCCAACAGCTGACTGACACGAATGTTAACTAGCATACTAGCATGCAAAAAAAATCGATAGCTGCATTCGTCACATGTGGGAAAAATTTATATCTGCATAGTACTTTACTCCAATTGGCTCATTCGCTTGCTTAAACTCAACGTTGATTCTGATTCCGCAGAACTGGGTTGGTTGTGAAAAAGTATTTGTTGTTAACATTCTTTTTTCATTCGGTTTTTCAAGTTACGAGTCCTTTTCTAAAGCTGATCGTTTTGAGTTCATTTTGTTTAGTTCTTTTTTCGTAACAGATTTAATGTTTAGTATGGAGCTTAGAAAAAAATTCGCAGTGTGAGATAGGCAAGAAGTAAGGCATGTAGTAACATCAGCGCGGCAAAGGGCACTCCTTTAAAGGTAAGGAAGGGCAAAAATATTTTGAGTCAAGTGATAGCGATTGCTGTATGAGTCATACGATTTTTGAATCAAGTACGGGCAACGCCGGGCCATGCTACTAGTATAATCTAAAACGTTGAAATTAATACAGAATTTTAAAAGATTTAAAACTTAAATTATTAATTTAAGTTAATTTACTTAATAAAAAAAATGAATACAATTCTTTTAAAAATTAATTCAGAGCATTTCCCGAAATTTCATCAATTAAGTAGGAGTAACAGATGCAAAAAGAAAAAAAAAAGAAAAAAATACCAACCTTTTCTAAAAGGAATAAGAAAATAATTACAATAATTTCTGAATAAGTCCTGAAAGTGACATTAAAATCCGACAATTATTTGATTTTTTGCAGGTATTTCCAATCAAGAACGTTAACTGTTCGTATAAAAATCTTTAGTAAATCTCTGTCCCCCATCCGCTCGATGACGCAAGAAAAACAAGATTTTTAACGAAAATATTGAACGTGATAAAAAGAATTTTAAAAATTATTTAAATAACCAAAAAATTATTTTCATCTTTCTTCGTAAATAATAACATAAACATTTTGACTATGGAACTTTCTTTTTATCAAGTTTGGAGCCATTTTCCATCATGGTAGACTCTTTGTTAGGCGAATTAGTGCAGCCAGCTACCTTTATATTCTCATTATTCTCTGGTTCCTAAGTTGACGTCTTCCGGTCGGAAGGAAAGAAAAAATCTGTGTTTTTGTTATTATTATTATTATTATTATTATTATTATTATTATTATAATTTCCTTTGGTTTCTGATGTATACTCATTTCTTTTTGGGTCCCAACCAGATACCAAAAGTTAGAAATTGCATCATGACTTTTTCCACTGAGCTGTTTTGAAAAAAAATCGCGCATATTTTACATATATAAAGCCCTTCCTAAGGTGTGGGCTGTACTTGTGGGTACATTTTTTAAAATATTTCTTTAAAGCATGGGCTACCAGGGGAATGTTTACATTTTTAAGATTTCCGCTTTAAGTTCCTTGTATTTTAATAGTTTTTGGAAGTACTTGAAAGATACATTACAACCAGCAGAGACTGCCATGTCAATAAGAAAGCACATTCTGTTCTTGTGATCTTTGATCACGATGTCATGGCAATTAGCATTGATTGTTTTGTCTCTGTATATTTTAAAGTCCCATAAAATTGTTACATGTCTTATCTTTGTAACTTGGTTTGGGAGATGTTCATACCAGTTTCTTACAGTTTCCTTTCCGTAAAAGTTGCATATTTTCCAATGAAGTTATTGTCGCACTCATGCTGGGCTTTATATTCAGTGGCTGTTAACACCGTACAATCTGAATCAAGATGGTGTCTATTGTTTCCAGATATTTATCATGAAATCCATATTTCAAGTTAGCACAATTTTTTAGTATTTATACTTGATAATTTCTAGTTAGCAAGCATTATTTCTTTGCAACAAAAATAAAACCTCCCGCTTCAGCCCTATGTAACAATTGATATGTACAGAGTTTATCTACATCAACATGTTTGGTACAGACAGAGTATTGGCCATAAATAGGTTTATCTTGTCATCATTTCTGTATCTGGTATATTGCATTAGCTTTTGCTTTCGTTTTTAGATTCTTTGCAGCTGCAGTAGGTGTACTATGATTTATTTACGCTGTTTACCTGTTTGAAATTCCCTTATTATTATTATTATTATTATTATTAAAGTCGTTAATTTCTGTTGGATTTGAAATCTCGGAGTCAGGAAAGAGAATTCATATACACTTATTCTGCAGCAGAATTTAGAAGGCATTGAATAACAGAAGCAGTAACGAATACTATGTAATTCCATTGAAATTGACATTATAAAATAAAATCTGCTGGTTGAATAAATCCTTTAAAACATCATTCATTTTTTACACTATTCAAATTCGAACAATTGTCCTTATCTTTTTTGTTGTTATCACAAAAATTCAGCCGCTGTGCTCTTCAGTCTTCATCAGGTGTATGTCGATCCGGGCAACCTACAAGGAATTTTGAACAGAACTCTTTATTTAATTTACGGGGCTAGATTGTTCTCATTCATATCTCGTTTAGTTCTTATTTTAGCGTTGCTCGGTTATTACTGACCCCATTTACATTGAGCCTTACTAATCTGTCCGGCCAAGTAATTGAACATACATTTACTATGTCACCAATCTTATCAACGGACGCTTGAATCTACTAGGGACAATTTTGTATGGAGAAATTGGAGATTCAACCCTAACCTGCCTGCTGAATAGTGCTGATGCGGTGATCAATTAACAAGCAGTACTAAAATGAAAACTAGACGAACAATCTATCTCCGTAGATTAAATACTGGGTTCAATTCCAAATTCTCAGTAGGCTATCCAGATCGACATACACGTGATGAAGCCCGGAGGACACAGCCACCTAAATATTGTGATAACAACAACCAAGATGAGGAGAATAGTTCGGATAAAAATAGGGTAAATAATGATATGTCTTGTTCCCAGAAATTCCGACAGACATTATTCGTTATCGAACACTTGAAGGAATACAATTACGCAAAATAGGCAGAATGGTTTCGACTATAACAAGCAGGGTGAAAAGACGATTTCAAATAAATCTTAGTTTCACAATAATGTATCGTATTACAAAATAAGACAAATATTAAGTGTTGCCTCTCTAAAGTGTATGTAACTCTTTGACAATGAATAAATAAAAGAAAATTGAGCAGTCAATGGATTTTATACAGGTGAAACTGGCAGGAAGCCTGTCACCGTTATTGTTTTTATCTCTTTTATCGATCATTCACCTGCTGTGACTCGAGGTCTCGAGAAAAAGAAACTCGACTTGTAAAATATCTTTTTAAAAGAAAATGACAACAACGAAAGAAAATGTTTAGGAAAATGCTTGAGAATTTATACAACACAATCATACAATGTGCAAATGAATCGTTTATAAAAAGTTGTAATCACACTTCATCTGTTATATGAAATTAGTTCCCATTTTTGCTGACAAATCATCTAAGGGCACGCATTTGATTTTCTCATTGGTAGTTGTTGACCTTAGATAAAACTTCACCAAGCCAAATGAGAGAAATACAAGTGGCACCCTCAAAATTAAACATTCCAAATCATGACCCTCAAATCATGACTTTAAAAAGATATTGTTTCCCGCAAATAGCAACAATTACCCAAATTGTTGTTTGTTATCATTTCTTATTTTGTTTAAATAAGTTCTTCACAAGCAAGGGATTAATGTACTAAGGCGCAAAACTTTACTGGTTGTGAGAGAATATGAAAAATACTATTAAGGAGAGAGAACAATAAAATTACAGGAATTAAAAAAAAAAAAATCCCTCCCCCCCCAAAAAAAAACAAGTATGTACCTCGTAGAAATGTGATTTATTTAAAGATTTAATAACGTTGAAAACAGACATGTTAAAAGCATATATAAATATAAATTATATACAAATAAAAACAATGGGAAGAAAAGCGAGGAAATATTTTTGTAAATTGAAAAATTATAAAAAAAACGAAGCTAACCGTTTACTTTAAGCTCAATCCAGTACAAAAATTATAAATTTTTGCGTTACGACTAAAATAAGAATAATTATCAATGAGAGTCAGCAGTATCAGTAAAAACAAATAACAGTGAAATCTTGCTAGGACTCCTTCTTGCACATAGAAGGTGATTTAGATTTAATATATATGGTCTCAAGTACATTTAAATGGTAATGAGACAACATACACACACACACACACACACATGATCCCGACAGAGTTATACGTTAAATGACAATCAAAAAACGTATAAAACCAGCTAGGAAAAAATATATGATGTCATTATCATTTTTCTACATCGATCTGATGAAGCTCAAAATGGGTGAAATATGTTATAGGATATTTTTTCGAATCATTATACTTTTATGAACTTTTTTTTTCCAATTGTCATTTAATATATATATATATATATATATATATATATATATATATATAGATAATATTAGTGGTAAATATACATATATATGCAAAATCCACAGGTGCACATATACACATGTATATTTAGAATAAAAAATTTCCGAGAGGATAAAATCCAGGTAGAACTCAATGTCCAGGACAGAGTAAGGATATAATAAAAAGGCTTAAACACTAATATTCCATGGTCATAATTTATTCCATTGGAATCGTAAATACGATCCAATTTTGTAGGTCTGATGAATTGGATCGTATTTACGATTCCAATGGAATAAATTATGACCATGGAATATTAGTGTTTAAGCCTTTTTATTATATATATATATATATATATATATATATATATATATTAATCCGTGATTTGTAGACAGGAGAATGTGTTGCTGTACATTCAAATGGTAATGCTCATGTTGACACCACACACACACAAAATAGAAAAATCACAAACACACATACTTATATATATATATATATATATATATATATATATATATATATATATATATATATATATAAATGAATCCGTGAATTGTAGACATGATAAGGCATTGATTGCCAGTATCCAGTAAAAGAGGTACAGGGACCACATTTGAGTCTCTCTCAAGACTTATTAACATGTAATTAATTAAAAAAAAATTCTTGATGATCTGACCATTTGTCGTCTCATCTGTATAGACATTGCTCAAACTACATAATCAATGTTAGTTCAGCGAGCAGAGCAACACCGACAAAGACTAAAAATTCTGTTAGTCTAATCTTAAATATAAATTCACACACACACACATATACATACATACATATATATATATATATATATATATATATATATATATATATATATATATATATATATATATATATATATATATATACGAAGATATGTAGAAAAGATTTCTGGTTAAGCTAGACACTCTTAAATATCTAATGCTCATTCCTTTGGTCAGAAATTGTAGATGGACAGAACTGATAATTTTTTTCGAAAATTCTCCTATCTATCTATCTATCTATCTATCTATATATATATATATATATATATATATGAGGTTGGTGCAAAAATAATGACGTAATAATGTCGTTTTTTGACGTATTTTTTAACGTCAAAAAACGACATTATTACGTCATTATTTTTGCAACAACCTAATATATTATAATTATTATTATTACTTCAAAAGTTATTATAGTGAATTCTTTGTATTTGAAATCGACGTCACATTTTTATTTATAAACCAGTGTAGAATGCCTCTATAGGTCTGCGAATTAGAGTTTTTAGTAAAGAAATTGTATTCACTGCAGGAATCAAGTCTGTGTTCCTCTTTATAGGAGAAACCAACGTTGGCATCAGTATGCTTTATTCGATGGCGGATAACGTCGCAGCATAAAATGTTCGATCCCTTCCGTGGAACGTATTTTCTTTACTAACATTTATCGAATGCGTAGGCCGACATATGTAATACGCACTGTTTAAAAAATAATGAGGCGTTTATTTCAAATATGAAGTATCCACTCTAAGTAATAAAGTCATAATAAAAATAAAATGTATTAAAAAAATATCGGATTAAAAATAAATTAAATGGCTAAATTATTACCAACTGTGCCCCCCCCCCCGGGAAACTAATTCTGTGCACAATTTTCGGACATTATAGCGTAATTTGTTTGAATGTGAAAGATTCCCTGTGTGAGTGGTCTAAATGAACACCGGTAGTTTCCTCTATAAGTGGGACACATGTTAGAAATTTGTCGTAAGACACTTTCACACCATTAAGATACTTTAACATATAGTGCAAATCGTATATAGTGAAAATCTGTGTCAATCACTAGATTCAGCTGAGTCTTCTGATCGCATTGGTCTTTTTATTTTATACAACCTTACAGCGCTCCCTGATATTAATATAACTGACATTGGTTTGTACAGAGACGATGGACTTATGGTTATTAGAAACTCAATTTCTATAATAAAGCTCTAAAAGAGAGAGGCTACAAAACCCCAAAACTAACTTATATAAAAAATGAAAATGGAAACCATAGAAAAAAAAAGATGTAGAAAAATAATTTGGTATACGCTCCCATACAACCAAATGGTAAAGGAAAAATTAGGACAAAAATTCCTCGCATTAATAGTCAAGCATTTTCCTAGTGGAAGTAAACTAAGTATTATTTTCAATAAAAACACACTAAAATTGAGTTACAGCTATACGAAAAACTGAGAAAAAATTATTAAGAAACATAATGCTAATATCTTAAATAAACATTTATACCAAAACCAAAAAAAAAAAAAAATTTAGACAATGGAAAAATAAAAATAAAAACTGATGAAAATAAACAAAAATTATGTATCTGTAGAAACCCTCATAATTGCCCCCTACAAAATAAATGTCGCGCTGAATCATTAGTATACCAATGCAATATCTCTTCAATTGAAAATCCTGAAACAATAGATATAGGTTGCACGAGCCATGTGTTCAAAAAAAGATTCCACCAACATCAAAGTTCATTTAGGATAAATAAATATAAAAACCAAACATCTCTCTCGAAGTACTTCTGGAACCTAAAAGAATCAAATAAAGCAAACAGTAAAATGGAAGTTAATAAGAAAAGCTAGAATATGTAGGTCATTAAATGACACATGTCCTTTGTGCATACATGAGAAACTATATATTACTAAGTTTATAAAAAACAAAAATTTACTGAATCAGAGAAATGAAATAGCTATTTTATGCCGTCATTGTCAAAAATGTTCCTTAAATAATATTTAAAAATAAAAATAAATTAAAAAGTGCGACCTGGTAATATACGTACTTATATTTAACGTGAAAAAAATAATTTTATATACTGTAAGTAATTCTATTACATTTACACAAAAAAAAAATCTATTAAAATAACAGTGAAAATACTTTAAAGTTGTATTTAAAATTGTAGTTAAAACGAATTCTAACCTAAACATCTTTTAAAATTGTAAATAAAACGTATTCTAACCTAAACACCTCTCTCAAAGTACTACCGGGACTTAAATGAATCCAATAAAACACCTACAGAAAAATGAAATTATGATGAAAAGCTATAAGATCTAGGCCATTGAATGACCCATGTCCTTTGTACATAGATGTGAAACTATATATTACAAAGTTTAAAAAAAAAAAAAAAAATAAAGTTTACAAAATCAGATAAATGAATTAGCTAATTTTGCCGTAATTGTCATAAATTTTACTTAAATAATATTTAGATATAAAAACTTTAAAAATCGTAATATACATACTTATACTTGATATGTAAAAATAATTTTACTTACTGTAAGTAATTCTAATACATTTACTTCTTTTAAAAAGAAATATAGTCTATTAAAACTAACAGTGAACATATTTTAAAGTTGTATTTAAAATTGTAGTTAAATAAAACGAATTCTAACCTAAACATCTTTTAAAATTGTAATTAAATAAAGCGTATTCTAACCTATAGATCTCCCTCCAAGTACTACAAGCACTTAAAAGAATCCAATAAAACACCTACAGTAAAATGAAATTAATATGAAAAGCTAGAAGATGTAAGCCATTGAATGATCCATGTCCTTTGTACTTACATGAGAAACAATATATTACTAGGTTTATATAAAAAATAAAAGTTTACTAAATCAGTGAAATCAATTAGCTATTGTCATAAATTTTACTTAAATAATATTTAAATATAATTAAAAAAAATTGTTACCTAATAATATACATACTTATTGTTGATGTGAAAATAATTCTACATACTGTAAGGGATCCTAATACATTTACTTGTTCTTAAATGAAATATAGTATATTAAAAATTAAAAGTGAAAATACTTTTCAAATCGTAGTTAAATAAAACAAATTCTAACCTAAACACCCGCCAAATATCTTTAAATATCCAAATAGAAAAAATGCCGTAAGAATTTTTGCCGTTAACAATAAAATTTGAAAAAAAATACAGACGACATGCATTTAACTGATGTCAGATTTCATTGAAGGATACATCCCTACCCCCTACCAAAACGTAACTAATAACTGATACATCAAAATACAGACATAATGAACACGCAGACACCCCTTGTCTAGTGGAAGTGGATTTATCTGTAACCTTGGAAACGTGAATATTGATTTTTGCTGTGTCTTTAAAACCCAGTAATTTTAAAAGTTACTCCAAAATTCGCTTGAGAATGAAATGGAACTAATGTCTTTAATTTAATTACAAAATTAAATTCGGAGCTTCCATTTTTGAAACATGGTTTGAACTGTGTAGCGGAAAAAACATATTTTAAATCAATTAATTTATAATATTAATGCACTGTAAATTTACATTGAGCACTATTTTGTAAAAATAAAGATATCTATAAGAACACCGGACTATATATCTTACTGTTCTTTCTTTTTACTTATATATACAAATATATATATATATATATATATATATATATATATATATATATATATATATATATATATATATATTCCTAAATCATGTACTCTAAAACTATTTAAGTTGCACCGAAAACTTGACACTAATAATAAAAAGCACAATAAAAAAACAACCAATAAACCTCCCGCACAAATCAAACCCACGTGAAACTGTAGAGAAAAGAATGAACCTTTCTTAAACAGCATTTGTTTGCAGAGCAATGTAATAAACCAAGCATCTATAAAATTAGAAGTTACAAAAAAATATCATGGAAAATAAGGAAAACAGCCTCAGCCTACAACAATAAAACCAAAAATTGTAAACTGTACCTGGAGGAGAAAATAGATGTAATTACCTTCCCAGATCAACACTAATGACTAAATAAATATTCAGAACTTATCTCAAAATGTAAGGCTGATTTCAATCTGGGTAGGAATGATGATTTATTGTTCTAAATTGAACGATTTTCGCACAATGTTCAAGTGTAAGTGGGGTAAGGCTGGTCAACTCATTTTATCCAAAGTCTATCTAATCAGAATCACGACGCATACATTCATTACAAGTTGCTCGTTCAGCATAAAACTTCATCTATCTGTAATCAATTCGACATATAACACATATTTACAGGGAATCTACAATAAAACCAATGACATTTTTACTTTTTCCTAAAAAAATATATAAAAAAAATCTAATGATTATTAAATGTGGAGGAGGGGATTAACCCATAAAACTGAATTAAAATATTACAAAACATTAAAAATAAACAGAACATTGTTAATCGGACCCGTCCACTCAACAAATATAAGAAGGGCTGCTGTATTAGGCTGATAGGCAGAATCAAGAAGCTCGCACACTAACGGAGAAGGAAGTATAAGAAATAAATGAGTGAGTGGGAAAATCTAAGTCTCGTTCCGGTCGAGATTAAAAAAAATAAAAAAATAAAGGGGATAAAACAAACAGGGGAGGTTGGGAATATGTACATGGATCATAACAAAAAAGAATGCTGGGAACAGGCCGGGAACGACACTTAATTAAGTAGATAAACAAAGGGAGTCTATCTTAACTAGAGGAGGGTTCGACAGAAACCTGCTCCGTTGCGCCAAAGAGGACTTAATCAACGCTGGCGTCGTTCCCTCGAAAAAAGCTCGCCAATTTCACACACCTTTCGCTGAAATCTTTCGATAACAAACGCTTTCTTCAAATCTGATCTTCATCTACCGATGCGACCAAACTCGCTGATCAAATCAACCAAGCTACGATTCCCCGACCTCTTGCTTGCTCCCCGGCCCTTGTCTACTTTGATGTTCCCCAAATCCATTAACTTTATGCTTGACGAAGTCATAAGCAACGGTCCCAACCGACGAAAAAAAAAAAGACACGTTCCGTCTGATCGTTGGGTGAATAAACTGCAGCGATCCAAAACGAACAACTGACCGCGGCAATATCAGCCAGGCTCAACCGGGCCCAGCATCGACATGGATAAGGTCCACATTCGCACCCAGGGTACGTTTAACGAGCAAGGAAACATCTCTGACCAGCTGGTCCCTGTATGCTCAACAGACAACAAAGTCGATAGAAAATACCAAGCTTATTTCTCGCTACATCTGTTACTGCTCTTGTGGCCTCTGCTGAATTTGCTGTTGTTGTTGCTTTAGTTGTTGGAGGTGGTAGTGGTGCTCTTTTAGTTGCTGCTTCCGCTGTTGTTTCAGTTTCTGCTGCTGTTTAATCTGTTTGGTCCTTTTTAGAAAACGGTGACCGTAAGAGTGCTCTCCTCTGTGAAGAAAAGCCCCTCTCGAAAACCTGTCGGTCCACGAAACATTTTGTCCCCCTTGGGGATTTTTCTTTTCTTTTTTTCCTTGAGATCATCAGATGGGGAAGGTAGAAGACAGGGTAGTAGAAAAGGAAGAGGGGAGGCTCCTTGCCTTACCTTGCCGATCCGGTTGTTCTATTCTTGCTGGAGAATTAGGGGCAGATTGGTTCTTGTCTTTATCTATGACCTTCTACGTCCTACTTCGACCAGATTTTCTTTCCTTTTTAGCGACTCTTTCCTCCTCTTCCTCCTTCCCCATTTTCAACGAGGAGGGTCGAGGTGGAGGAATTTCCACCATCTTCAAGTCCAGCTGCGGTAGAACCACTGGCTCCAGTGATTCTTGCGGCTGCTTGAACTCCTGCGGCTGTTGTTGTTGGAGCTGTTATTCCAGCTAATCTGGTTGCTGCTCTTGTTATCGCCGCTTAAATTGTTGCTGCTGTTCGAGTTGTTGTTGGTGATGATGCTCCTTTGATTATTACTTACCTTGTTGTTTCGGTTGCTGATGCTGTTTAGACTTTTTTTTTTAAGACGATACAGTCTTTTATGTAGGGACATCCTGCTGGGAAGGAGGGGCTACCGACTTTGCTTCCCACCTCACGAGTTCAGTCCACTCACTGAAGCCACTGGAGGCCTAGCCGAACTTATCTGCCTCGACTGCTTCTTTTGGTGTTGCTGGTGTAACTAGTGTTGCAGTTGGTGCCGGTTTCTTTCAGGGGCACCACAGAACCAGCAGTGGGGACCTTCAACAAAGACATATATGGAACATTTGCCACAGGTAATTCCGTCAGGGACGGCTAAAAGTTATTTCGTGTCATTGTAACCATTGCAACAAGGACACTGGTGGCAATGCCCTCTTTGCTGTTTATTGCCGATCTTTCTATAATTGGGTTAACAAAATATGAACACACACATAAACTCAAGTAAACCTAATGTAACAAACAACAAAATATAATAAAATAAACAATAATAAATAATAAATAAAAACGTGAACAAACAGCAGTATAAGATAGCGACAAAATAAATAATCCAACGACCCACAATTATTTCTACTCAGTAAGCATTATAACAACTCGAAGTGTTATCAGTAGAATAACCGTTAGAATAACATAATAGACCTGCCCATAATGCATCACTAACCAGTATATATAAACAGTCGAGCCAAAAAATACAGCACATGGCCTGACGACTGCGTTTTACCATCATGAAACACACTCTCGTCTCTGGGTGTTCACTTGTTACTATAACATTTTATAATGACCTTAAATAACAATGATGTAAGCATCTTAATACTAGAAGAATGAAAATATTTTCGGAACATATTTCAGAGATCAATTAATATTAATAATAATAATAAATATACATTTTTCCTCACCCCTAGATATAATTGTCATGTGCTGATCATGGAAAAATGTATATTTCTTATTAATATTAATTTTGGCTGTGTTATTATACATCAAGCACTATTTTATTAGCACCAGTGCGGAATGTGCAATATTTTCTATCTATCTATCTATCTATCTATCTATCTATCTATCTATATAAGGACTTGAACCCACAGAAAAACAACACTTATTTAAATAAATCTGATGTCATTTTATATACTTTTAAAGATTTCCTTTCAGCCAACACTTTTTCAAAAGGTAGACTTTGGCACAATTAAGCAAACTTAGGACACAATTACAAAAATAGCGAATGATGAAGAGAAAATTGGAACACACTTAAAACAACTTTTGATTGTAAATAACTGACGACTAAAACATATATTAAAAGCTTCCAAGATAGTATAAAATAGAAAGTTTCAGATAGTCCTCCAAACAAACAAAAAAAAGAAACGAATAAAATATTCTTTCTGTCTACAAAGACCTGGCTGATATAATTTGATATATACAGCTTCGAGAAATCGTAGGTGTTAGACAGAGCGAGCTTTATATAAAACAGGCAAAAAATCAGTGGCACAATCTGGGTTGTCCAGTAGGTGGACGAATCGTGCACGGATTGCGTGGTTTTCAATGAAAGACCCCGACTGTAGGCGCAATACGGGTTTCCAATCTTTAATTGGTCCCTCCTATATATACAGCATCTCACTGGCATTTTTATTTGTATTCTATGGAACTATTTTGAATATAGGACTACCTATATTTATTAATTTATGGAAACAATGATCTAGTCTGAAAGACAGCACGCAACTTAACGGTATTATAACACGATGTAATGCAACTTGAAAGCCTGTCAACAAGCAACTGACACTTTCTGCCTATCCATGATAATTTAAAGTAAATGGGACACAAGGCTGGGACCTAAAAATACTGGTTCCTTAAAACGCCTGATCTTATGTGTGATAACAAGCTTATACTGATGACGAAAGTACCGTCCATACTTTCAATGAGAACATTGAAGAAGGGCAAATTGTCTTTACTCTCCACGCTGGTGCAGACAAACTCCGTATCCATCAGTGCTTACGTAGCGCAAAGCTAAAAGCTGAAACTGAAGATTTTATTCTTGCTTCACATGACCAATCCTTGCTAATTTGAAATTACCAAGCACACATAAATTGTGTTAACCAGAAATCCGAATTCTGTGACAAATATCCAGAAACAATTGACCATCTTGTATGAGGTTGCCCAATGTTAGCACCAACTAAATATAAAACTCGTCATGGTAGAGTGGGTTAGTATTTGCACTGAAAAATTATGCAACTTTTGCGTGAATCAAACTGTCAGAAACTGTTATGAACCTCAACCAGAACCGGTTTCAGTGATAGGACCTGTAACAATTTTATGGGATTTTACACATAGACACAACAATCAAAAGTAATCTTCCAGACATCGTGATCAAAGACTAGAAAAAGAGAATGTGCTTTCTTATTGGCATGGAAGGTCCTGAAGATTGTAATGTATTTCTGAAGACTTTCAAAAAGCTATCAAAATACAAGGAACTTGAAGTGGAAATATAAAAAACGTGGTACATGAATGAATCTATAATTCCATTTGCAGCTGGATCCCTCAGATTGATTGGAAAAGGTTCCAATAGACTAATTGAAGGGATTCCTGGTAGCTGCATTATTTCAATGAGTCTATGGGAGCCTTAAAGAAATAGAAAAAATGTCATCCCAAATACAGCTCGCACATTCGAAGAACTTTATTTATGTAAAATGTGTGCAATCATTTTAGATTTTTTTTATAATAATGGCCAGTGAAAAATATCATGAAGCCATTTCTGACTATACGCTTCTGGTTGGGACCCGGAAAAAGTGTGTATACAACAGAAATCAAAAGAAATATTAACAACAACAAAAGCAATAATAATAATAATAATAATAATAATAATAATAATAATAATAATAATAATAATAAAACCCGTACCCATCAGTGACTACGTAGTGCAGGGTTGAAAGCTGAAACTGAAGGTTTTATCCTTGCTGCACAGGACCAACGCTTGCTAACTAGGAATTATCAAGCACATATACTAAAATATTGTGTCAGCCCAAAATGCAGATTCTGTGATAAATATCCAGAAACGATTGATCATCTTGTATCAGGTTGCACGACATTGGCACCCACTGAATATAAAACCCGACATGACAGAGTGGGCCAATATCTGCACTGGAAAATCTGCAACTTCTACGGGAAGGAAACTGAAAGAAAATGGTATGAACACCGCCCAGACCCGGTTACGGAGATAGGACCTGTTACAATTCTATGGGACTACACAATACACACTGACAGAACAATCAAAGCCAACCGCCCAGATATTGTTATTAAAGACCACAAACAAAAAAAAGTGCCTCCTTATTAATATGGCAGTCCCTGCAGGCTGCAATGTATCTTTGAAGATATTCAAAAAGCTGTCAAAATACAAGGACCTTGAAATAGAAATCTCGAAAATGTGGCATATGGGAACATCAACAATCCCTGTCGTAGTTGGAGCCCTAGGACTGGTTAGAAATGATTGCAGTAGACTAATTGAAGGGATTCCTGGAAGTCCATGCCTCAAGGAGATACAAAAAAAATTGTTCTGACAAGTACAGCCCACACATTACGCTTCATCTATGTAATTTTTTTTTTGTCAGTGGCAAGTGTCACGATGCCATTTCTAACCTTAGGTCCCTAGGCGGTACCCGGAAAGAAATGTGTAAACGCCAGAAATCAAATAATAATAATAATAATAATAATAATAATAATAATAAACAGTCGGCAGATTTTAACCTTCGTTCTTGCAATAAAAACATAGTTTAAAAAGAATGTTTTTTATTCATTGACTCCGGAATTATTGTAATTGACATCACTCCTCGGCAATGTTTATTGTATTAAAAAGATATGTTTAGAATTGTAATAAAATCTAAACATATAATGAAAGATAATTTATCCATATTTCCTCTTGAGAATATAACAATATATTAATCCCTATTTATTTATCAGAAAATTTATTTATAATAATAATTTTATATTTGCATCATTGCTATAAAATTGTATTAAAAGAAATGCAAAGTGAAATTTATTATTTACGAATTTATATGTAAATAAATACGAAACATTTTTTTATTTATAAATTTATAAACATTTGATAAATCATCAAAATATTTAACCAACTGTAATATTTAACCAACTGTAATTGTAATGAAGCGAATAAACTTAGGAAAGCTTTATTCAACTTAATACAGCTGCAGTATTTATCGATCCCCCCACGAGGATTGAATGTTGCACAAGGCCGAGTTTAATGTGTGTTAATGTGTTTAATGTGTGTTTCCCGAGCCCGTAGGCTCGGCCAAAAATATAGCCATCGAACCTGCCTAGGCGGGTTCAAGGCCTGTCAACCTCCCCGAATGAGACCTTGCCCTTCGGCAAAGCTTCGTCCGGATTCCTCTCTGCTAATGTAGAGAGTTCGACAGACGCTGTAACTTAATACAGCTGCCAAAGAAAAGAATTAACCTAGCTTATTTATAAGCATTTCTTGAGTCTGTCCATTATACCAAACAGGGGGAGCAGGTTGTGGGAATTACTTACAACATTCTCCCCTACCGGCTAGTTATTCGTACAGAATAAAGTCTTTCCAGCGACCTGGCATTTTGCGGGTCCTTTGGGAACATCTTAATTGTTTAGTGATATTGTCTATGTATGCCACAGTACCCTTCAATTTCTCCTTAAAAAATGATTTCGTCTATTACCCTTTGAAAACTTGCGACCCCATTTGTAACCCGAAAAGGGATCCTACGGAATTGATATAAACGCCCACAAGCTTCGAATGCCGTGTAATGTTTTTCTTCCGGCTTGATGGGTATCTGATGGTAGGCACTCCTAAGGTCCAACGTACTGAAAATACGATACTTAGTGATATCGGAAACCATTTCGCCAATACGAGGCAGCAGATACGCATCGAGCTGTGTATATCTGTTGATGGTTTGGGAATAATCAACAACCATCCTCTTTTTATGGTTTTCATTAGTCGTTATTAGGACCTGGGCTCCCCATGGCGATTTGCTGGGCTCTATATTTTCCTTAAGAAGTCTCTTCACTTCCATTGCAATAAATTCTTTGTCTTTGAGCGAATAGCGTCTAGATTTTACAGCTATAGGTTTGCAGTCAGAGGTTAGATTTGAGAAGAGAGATGGATATTGGACTTTTGCAGTTGCTAATCCATATATTTGCAGCGCTGGTTTGGTACCACCGAACGGAATTGTAAGGTGAGAATGTCGTTTAAGGAAATTGTGCCCTAGAACTACTTCACAGCAGAGGTTCCTCATTACCAGCAACTTGATTTTAGAATAGAAATTTTCTTTTAGCTCGAGGTTAACCATGCAGAATCCGATTACACGGCAGGATAAGAACGAAGTGGCCATCGATATTTGATTAGAACAGGAAAAGATTTTCCATTTGTTTGTTTCCATGATATGTGCATCGATAAAATTTTCAGAACTCCCCGTATCAATAAGAGCGTGGAGATTTAGTCCGTTCACTCTGGCCGGCACAATTGTTTTAGAGAGGCATTTGGGAGAGACAGTCGATACGGTAGATAGAGATAGGGTGGCGGCTAAACGGGTTTTCTGTAAAGGGGCCGACCGACAAAACCTTTAAAAAATGTCCCTGCTTGCCACATCCATGACATCTACTGTTTCGAGCCGGGCAGGATGAACGAGCATGTTTACGAAGGCCGCAGAAGTAGCACTTAATCTCAGCTGCAGCGATAGTAACGAGTTGTTCAATAGTATTTGAAGAATCCTTATCCTTGGGGTCACAATGTTGTGAATTTGAGATGGGAATTTGTTGAGAATGAGAATGGGCAGGAATAGTAACCCCTGAAAAATCAGGTTGCGAATAGAGATCTGATTGTTTCTGGGCCATGTCCAACGTAAGGGCTAGTTCGTAGGCGGTAGCCAGATCCAAGTCCTTGTTTTCGAGCATCCTTTGTCTGATTTGGTTAGACAGTACTCCACTGATGAAGGCATCTCTTATTGAGATATCCCTGGCTTGGCTTGCTGTTAGGGCAGTAAAATCATAGTCGCGACTTAATATTTTCAGGTTTTGAAGATACAGCTCTAGACTTTCTTCAGTCTCTTGATGCCGAGTAGCAAGTAAGTATCGTGCAAAAATGGAGTTTTTCTTCTTAATGAACATACCATCCAGAGTGCTTATAGCAGTATCGTAATTTTGACACTCGGACAAACACTTATAAATGGGAGTGGAAACATGGTGTAATAAGAGGGTTAATTTCTGTGAGCCAGTCAATGCCGACGTAGAAGAAGACTGCAGCTCCGAAATAAATCCCTCAAACATATCCCTCCAATGTTGCCATTTGTCAGTAGAGTCAGGGTCTGATGTATCGAGTTCCAGTCGGTCAGGCTTGAGGTATCGTTGCATTATTTTAAGTTGAATAAATTGTAATGAATAACCCTAAGCGAATAAACTTAGGAAAGCTTTATTCAACTTAATACAGCTGCAGTATTTATCGATCCCCCCACGAGGATTGAATGTGGCACAAGGCCGAGTTTAATGTGGGTTTCCCGAGCCCGTAGGTTCGGCCAGAAATATAGCCATCGAACCCGCCTAGGCGGGTTCAAAGCCTGTCAATCTCCCCGAACGAAACCTTGCCCTTCGGCAAAGCTTCGTCCGGGTTCCTCTCTGCTAATGCAGAGAGTTCGACAGTCGCTGTAACTTAATACAGTTGCAGTATTTATCGATACCCCCACGAGGATTGAATGTGGCACAAGGCCGATTTTAATGTGGGTTTCCCGAGCCCGTAGGCTCGGCTAAAAATATAGCCATCGAACCCGCATAGGCGGGTTCAAGGCCTGTCAACCTCCCTTAACGAAACCTTGCCCATTTGGCAAAGCTTCGTCCGGATTCCTCTCTGCTAATGCAGAGAGTTCGTCAGTCGCTGTAACTTAATACAGTTGCCAAAGAAAAGAATTAACCTAGCTCATTTATAAGCATTTCTTGAGTCTGTCTATTATACCAAACAGGGGGAGAAGGTTGTGGGAATTACTTACAACACCAACCATAAGGAAATCCTTATAATTTACCATTTTTTAAAGTTAGAAACAATTGGTAATGAGCTAATGTTTTGCCAATTATTCCAATAAACAATATAATAAATAAATAATGTGTCTTATTTTCGTTGTCATTTCTCAAGAATAAAGAAAATGTAATTTCATTTTCATCATAATTTTAGGTTTTATTCAATTTTAAGGTTCGCTTTTTAAAACAATAAACATTGCCGGGGAGTGAAAGTAGTTAAAGTAATAGCGGTCTCAATAAAAAAAAATGTTCTTTTTACACTCCGTTTTACTTCAGATACGAAAATCCAAGTTTGCTAAATAATCATTTTCCATTGCACACGACACATTTCAAATTTCGAGCTATTTGTTTTCAAAATATTCCTTTTTATTTACGAAGAAACGTATTTTCGTATTTGTGAAATCCACTATAAAAAGGATATTTATATGTTTTAAATAAAGTTGTTGTTCACAAATGTATTTATTCGATGCGTAACAACAACAATAAAGTCAGACCTGTTTGTCGTAAATACCATCCCTGATGACGAGAATTGCTATATTTTCAACTCGCTCTGATGTTTCTCAAGATTTTGCACTGCTGCACAGAGGATAATCTTAAAATGTTATGAGTGATGATATTGTTTTTAAAAATTTCCACTTTCTTTCTTTTACAAACTACATCTTTTGACTTTTTTCTGGATAATAAATTAAACGAGAAATCTGCGTTGGAATATTAAAAGCATTTTTCTTTCCTTTGATTCTCGTTAGGCTCGATGAAATGGCTTTTCTGGAAGTGATATTGCACGCCGTAATTGAAGTGTTAGGTATCGCTTTTACACAACTTGCCTATTCGTTTTTAACTATTATTTCTTTGATGAAATTTCTTTGATATGAGAAGTGGGTAATATGAACGATGTAATGGATATGAGGAAAATTGAGAGGTTGTTACGTTCACTTCACTTTAATATCATTTATAAAGGCATGAACACATCTCTCCCTTGCTGCTACAACTTAAATAACAAGTTAGAATAAGCTCTTGGTAATGCAACAAGCCACGAAGAAGGACAACCCTGAATTCAAATCATTCGAGAAGGGAAAGAGAAATCACTTCACTACGTTTGTAAAATAGTTAACAATTCAAAGATATCAACGAAAAGCAGGTATGGAAACCCATAAACGACAAAATTCTTACGTGTCAGTATTTAAAATAAAGAATATTAGATATGATACTATTTCGAATTACTTCGATTTGATATTATAATTATTATTCATGTTATGATATGGACATGTTTTTTTTTCTCATTATTAAGCGTATGGTGGCAGAACGAAGAAACAACGAAAATTTAAAGCAATAAACAATTGTTTGTCTCTATTTCTGAGATAAGTTATTGTAACAATTTAACCTATTCACATTGCTCGGACTGTGGTCCTCATCTTTATTGTTCGAAATTCCAACGTATATCAACTGAAGAAGGCCGTGGCGTACAACGGCCGAAACGTCGTGTATAAAGATGAGGCTAACAGTTCGGATAATGTAAATAGTATAAATAGAAAACAATTGTATTAACATAAAATACAGTAAATAAAAAACTCAGGGTAGATGTCCCTCATATGAAAAAAAAAAAAAAAAAAAGACATGAGTGGACTTGTAAAGGCATACAGTGATGGGTAGGAAAGTAGTGGGAGGATAAATTGTGATTTACTGGGGCTACGGTTTGTCGAGCTAGTCAAGGCTGTTGTCTTTGGGAGTTCGCTTTTTGACCAGTGCGTGAACTCGGGTCAAGATGCAGTCTAAATGCTGAATGTCTCTCTGATAAGCTTTTATGTCATTTTTGAGGTTCACATCGGCCCCAGTATTTCATTTCTTTTCTTTAGTTGGTCCTATTGGATAGAAATTCTGGATTGTATTCCTTTTTTTGTCCTTTCAGTGTGGGAATAAACGGAAGATATACGTGGAGCCTTTCGCAGCTGACGAATTTTCGTTGAGTTTTAAGCGTTCGGAGCGTTCACATGCGTTCACATGTAATACATGTTCATGTAGCATGAATTAGAACTGATTTTGGGACGAATGTAACATTCATTTATTTAATCTCAATTTTAATTGCTTATAATTAGAATTCTTCAAATATTAATATGTTTTTACTAGAGTTTTCCTACTTTTGCTATTTTTATAGCTTTTCTGTTCGTATGCACTCAGCCTGCATTCCTACAGTCGCTAGTACAGAATACAGGTCAATATTAAAGTAACAACTTTTGACCGTTCTTCTATATCTTTCTATATAAATGCAGATGTGTCTCAGGTCTCTATACTTGGACCGACTCTACTAATATTTATCAACAACTGCCCAGATGTCAATCAGTTCTCGAACCATTATTTGTTCTAATGACAAAACTTATCTACACCTGTCTTTCTGGTAACACTGATAGGTTCGACTTAAATCATATTGTAAATTGATTTCGAAAATGACATTCAATCTCTTACTGACTTTCTCAAGAAATGGTTTGTTAATTTTAACGCGCCCAAAGTGAAACTGTTCATATTTAATCGTCTTAAAGAACTTTTTTTTTTACTTTCATCAGCATGGCTGATGCTAACCTCCAGAAGAGTAAAGTAGCGTAGAAGTTTTTAAAATTATTTCAGCGCAAGCAAGGCGATATAACTACTACGACGTAAAGGTTTATTGAGAGGGAAAGCAAAGGCTAAGCGTTGAGAAGAGAGGGGAGATTAAAAGACTAAAACTTAAGGAGACAGAAGATGACAATTGACATTACATTTACATCTTTGAAGATTGTAATTGACAGGACAATAGGAAGCCGCATGAGATTTCCCCAAGCGAGAACTGCGGAAGAAGAAACTATTAGAAAAGAACATACGGTGATAGCTAAGATGATTAATTGTGAACAGTTTTGTTTTAGAGGCGTTAAAATTAACAAGCCCCTTCTTTCCGCAGTTAGCAACAGATTTTAAATTATTTTCGATATCATCTGCACATTTAATTTCATCGAATCAATGTTACGTACTATTGAAACAGGAGTAAATACCGAGTCAGGACCTGCTGATATTAGGAAGGTCGTTGATGAAAAGAAGGAACACTAGCTTCAAGAATATAACAGCGTAGGACACCCTTATTAATGCAAAAAAAATCTAGAAGATGGCTGTTTAAGACAACTTTCCTTACGTCATTTGATAACAAGGATTGAATTAAATTAGATGAACATCCAAAAACACCATAACCTTCAACTTGTGAAGCAGATTTCAAAACTTGTCAAAGATCTTCGATATATCATTCTTTCTAAGGGTTGACAGATTCTTTCAAACAATAATCATCAACACATCAGCGGTTAACTGAGAGAAGCGAAATACATTCTATTTACCGGAAGAAAACCTTCAGACGGTTCAATCGAGTACTTATAAACACTAAATACAGAAGGGGTTTTTCAACAATCTGGAAAGCAAGGAACGGCAAGTTATCTATTATAGAACTTGGAAAGAACAGGGGCCAGTTCAGGGGCACATTTCATGATAATGGCAGGAATACCATTAAGTCCACATGCTTTTGCATGGAGATGAATGTCGAAACATGCGCGACATTATATGAATATCTCACAGTAGAGGTTCAATTCTAAGTCAGGCAAAAATATTCTTGATGAGACAAGAGTAGACATAGAAGATAATTTACGAGCAAAGCATTCGGTTTCATGTATTGATTGGAGAAATGAGGAATTAAAGACTTACCCTTATTTAATGCAAACTCACTAGAGCCTCCTGTAGGCACGAGAAAAAAATTATGAGAGGTTATACGATACATAACTCTATCAATAAAGAATGATTTAGCTGCTTTGATGACACGTTTGTAATTATAATGAGCAGACGCCAAGAAGTGTGTTGGCCTAGAAAGGGTCTTTGCATTGTTCGGATATCTTATGTCCGGTGATATAAATTATGCTTCATTTTTGGTGAAGTGCATGGCATTATAAGGTCAGGCCACTCTTGCATACATTCCGCATGTGTTTCATTTTCAACAATAACCTATGAATATACATCTCCTTGATGTGGGAAAACTTGGATAAATGCTTAAAAGTAGAAATCATTGAATTATCACAAATGTACCTGAAATTTATGAATGAAATATGTTTTAAAAAATGCATATCTAATATCTCTTTAATTTTTTGACTTTTACTGTTATTTCTCCATAATGTTTTCTTATTCTCATATTCTGTTACATTCAGTAACCACTTGTGTCTTAGTCGCTTTATTGCCTTGCTTAGGGTGAAATGGTTAAAAATTGCTTATTGGCTAGTCGATCAAGCGAATCAGATTCAAAATTCTGTGCAGTATATAGAAGAAGAAGTGTTCGGCGTGGGTAGGTATCTCACCACATAGAAAATCAATGCGGCTTCAGGGACACAGGTCGACAGATCAATAAACTACACCGCCATGATTTCTAGATGGCGATCTCCGCCACAAGAGTTAAAGAAGAACAACAAGTAGATGATGATGAAGAAGAAGAAGAAGAAGAAGAAGAAGAAGAAGAAGAAGACAACAGGCAGATTTCAATGTTTTAAGTGAAGGGATATTAATCTTAATAAAATCGGGTATACTGTAATACATTTTCTACAGGAAATCATTCACGTTAGTGGCCGCAAAAATTTTAAAGTGATGAAACATTTTCTTGCAAATGTAAACTGCACAGATGTCTATTTGCCACACATATGATATAAACTAAAGAGATATATATATAGAATTGAAAACAAATTAGCTCTTACGTTAATTGTAAAGCAGAGATATATAAGACCTTATACAAGAATCCCTTTCTGAGGGTAATTTTTGACATTAGTAACTATGAAAAATTCAATTTCAATTAATATGATTAAATCTAAGAATTTTTAGCGCACTAATCGAGTATTATGTAAGCACTAATCAAATTTTTGCTGAAACAATATTAGTGCTACTATTCGAAAACGCATTAATCGAAGGATGCCTGTATACATACACACACACACACACACACACACACACACACACACACACACACACACACATATATATATATATATATATATATATGCCTGTATATATATATATATATATATACATATATAAAGAAATATAGTCTTAAGATGTGCTATATTTATGGAATAAAGTGCTCAATATCAGAGATAGAGCGTGTGTAAATATAATTGAATATAGCATGAAACAGACTGTCGCCTCTAAGTGTTGACTTCTATGTTCACTTTTATATATACATATATATATATATATTTGCACCAACCTAATAGATAGCCGTGCACGAGGTATTTCCGTTGAGACAATGTCAAATTTGAGTAGTTCGATATATATATATATATATATATATATATATAGATAGATAGATAGATAGATAGATAGATATAGATACCGATCAAGTTGTTTAACTTTCTCAAACATCAACGTAGGAGAATATGATATGATGGCCGTCTACTCGAGTGATTAGGCAATCATTGTTACAAAGGCCAGCTCAGGTACATTTGCCTTTGTTCAATACCCACAGAATGACACCTGTCTTTTATACTTCAACAATACCGTGCAGATCTTCGATACAGTTTTTGGAAGAGATCACTTAATCTGGCACGTAAACATGTTTGAACAAGGCCAGTACGTTCAAACACTAAGTCACGATGCCTTGTGATATCGTGCTAGTATTACCAGCTTAGAAACAGGTCAATCTACTCATTTTTATGCATATGTCATCCAAATTCACAGCTCCAAATGTGCTGGACGGTTTGACAAATCGACCACGGTGAAATTCAAACCCGGGTTTCAGAACCCCTTTAAGCACTTATCCACACATCAATATATATAATGTGATAACTCTATATATCAGTTAAATTGAAAGATCCGTCGTACGAATGGAATTCTTCAGACTAAATAATATTTTTATTGATGGGACCCTAAAAGTGTGATAACAAAATACCTCAGTTATAATTGTACATAGAAAGAAATTCTATCTATTAGGTTGGTGCAAAAATAATGACGTAATAATGTCGTTTTTTGACGTATTTTTAACGTCAAAAAACGACATTATTACGTCATTATTTTTGCACCAACCTAATAGCTAGTGAGTGATGAATATGTGTGTACATATTAATGATATTCGACGTATATGTATATACGAATTTTAATGTAAGGATTTTGATCGTCCCTATATTATTATTAAGCAACTTGATTATTAAATTGTACATATACCGAGAACACTGTATGCGAAATATCTGACAAAGACGCAGTAAATTGTCTCCCTTCAAGCATATGAGTAAATCATGTTTGTATCTGTGCCTCATCTGAGGCCTGAGATTTTCAATAATGCTTTTACCTACGACACAGGCACAATCCCTCGCGTGGGCTGTCATATGATTAAACTATCGTTCGACTGATGTTTGTGGTAGGAACTTTGAAGAATCCCATGGATGTCAAGAAATATCGTTGCAACAGAATAATGCCAATCTATATTACGACCGTGCAACGTAGCATGCACCGTTTGATAACTGGCCGGCGCAGCCTCCAAACCTTAACTAGCACTGTCTTACAATCGGTCTTTGAAGATACCTAGAAACTACAGAAGACTGAATGATAATCTGTGTCAAAGAACATGAAAGAAATAAACTTTATTCAGTAATAAAGGAAGCCATCACATTCAAAACTGAATTTCAGGTGGGTGCAGAAGTGTAAATAAAACAAAATACACCTAATGTAGCGACAGAGAAACTCAAAAGGCAGCAAAATCAAAAACAATGTACCAAATGCAGAAACGATGACAATGTAAGTTTTTTTTTGATGCTCATTACTCTGCTGGTAACAAACAAGATAATGTAGAGAAAGGCCTTAAGAATCAATTGTTACGTAGTGTAGAATTAAAAGCTGAAACTGAAAATTTTTTTTCTTGCTACACAGGTCCAGTGCTTACTAACTAGCAATTACCATGCACACATACTGAAAAACTGTGTTAACCTGAAATGCAGATTCTATGCTAACTATGCAGAATCACCGGAAGAAAACTGTAAGGAATTCGTATGAACATCTCCCAGATCCGGTTACATAGATAGGACCTGTTCAATTTTCTGGGACTTTACAATACACACAGACGGAACAATCAATGCTAGTCGACCAGATATTGTGATTAAATATCATAAGAACAGAATGTGCTTCCTTATTGACATGACAATCCCTGCAGTTTGTAATATATCATTGAAGATCTAAAAAGTGTGGCATTTGAGGACATCAACAATTAGAGTTGTAGTTGTGGTCCTTCAGTTTGATAGTTCCAATAAACCTATTGAAGGGATTCTTGATAGCCTATGCCTTAAAGAAATTTAATTTTAGGTTTTCCTTTTTTTATAAAGTGATCAGAGGAAAATATCATGAAACCTATTCTAACCCTAGGTCTCTGGTTGAAAACCTGAAGGTAATGTGTATACATCAGATGTAAATAATAATAATAATAATAATGTATAGGATTACCCCTTGAGACCAATAGAAGCATTATGAGAAATTATTTTAAAAATTGGAACATCTTTGTTACCTTCTGTTCTCTTTGTGCTTCTCTTTGCTCTAAAGTCGTGATAATATATAGATACATAATATATGGATAAATTGTCTAAATTACGCAAAATGAAAATAACACTGGCATCTCATTTTAATAGGTATATTTACCAAAATTACCAAAAAATATCTTGAAATACTAAAAAACAAGTTTATTCAATAAAATTCCATTGGCTGCAACTACGGCCTCCAGACAATTTCGGAATCTCCTGCAACACTTCTGGACATTTTAATTTGGTAAGTGCTGGCATAATCCTTACCTTGAGTTCATCTTTGGTGTCCGAAGGAGTTTTGTTGGTCTCTCGCTCAATTACACCTCACACATAATAATCAAGGGGGTTGCAGTTTGGGGAGTTAGGTGACCACATGTAAGGGGCGATGTGGTCGCAGAAATTGTCTGAAAGCCATGACAGGGTTCTCCTTCTTGTGTGGCATGGCGCAGATATAGTTTATGATAGATACACTTGGGAGTTAAGATTATCACAATTTGGTGCGTTTCCTTTTGTGAATCAATTCCACAAAGTAGAACCTCTCAAGAAGAAGCTGTCTAGGTGGAACTTACTTCTTACAAATTGAATACGAAGGGAATGTGGATTATTCGACCCTGTGCACGTGACATGCTGGTCCTAACTCCAATGGTCTGAGCTGTTGTATTTTATGAAGGTAATGCGTAAGGAAATAGTGTAAATAGTGAAAGAATAGTAAGAAACTCGCAACGTTTCGTATGTGAGAAAGGGAATGAAGGGTAAATTCATCGCTCACAACCTCGTATAAACGTTTTTAAACGCTCTCAAGGCTGGAAATTGAGGATGGATTGAGCAGATCCATCTCAGATATGGGAGCACCACTGCATTTTTGCAAAGAAAAATTGTAAAGGTACAGAATGACAAAAAGAATGAAATATTTTCTGAAGCAACACGAGGAAGTGACCATTTGTCCCAGCATCTTTATCGATAAACAGCTTGTTTCCTCTGTTGACTTGCTTGGCTGTAAAGCAAATAAAGGTGTCTTTTCATGCCTTATAAGTTGGCTATTTTCTGTGAGGGTTTACATGGCTTCATTGTTTCATTCTCAATGTTTATCATACATTTCAAAGATTAATTGAGAAAACTTCTAACTGTTCTTTAACCAGAAATATCAACTTTTCCTTTTTCTCTCACATTCATACAGATGATGAAAAATGTGTTTTGCATTTCAACTGAAAACGAACATGACAGTGGTTATCACAAAATGAGAAACGACTGCCAACACCAAAACCAGGATGCTATCCACAGAAGTCCTTGTTTTTTATTTGAATGATGGAATATGAAATGTGTTGCCATTACGAGCTTGTGAAGTTTGGACAGACCATCACAGCAGACGTTTATTTCCAACAACTTGATCAGGTAAGCGATGGCATTACAATGAAAATTAACCGCCTTGGTAAATGATGTTGTTCTTCAGCATGAGAATCTAAGACCAAATTCTACAAAACATACCAAAGAAAAAAGTTCATTAGGATGGTAGGTTCTTATCAGATTTAACATCTATGTAATTTCTAGTGACAGAGCATTAAAAAAAAGAGAAGTTGAAAACAGCGGTTGAAACTTTTTTGATCCCAAAAAGAAGCAAAAAAAAAAAAAAGAAAAAGAAAAAAAAATAAACAAAACAAAACAAAAAATTCTATGAAAGTGGAAATTAAAAATTTGACTCCTAGTTGGACTATAGTCGTTGAAAATTAAGATGATTACATTTTGTCAATTAATAATTAAATAAATAATTTCTATCTGAATTTCTGGGATGAGTAGTTATCATAATTTACATTATTTAAACGTGGAATATTGTCTTAATATTTGTGTTGTTAAAAAAAAAAAAAAAAAAAAAAAAAAAAAAAGAAGACAGCAGTCCGCTTGTAAATAATTTAAATGCATTTAATTGAATTTGCTTTATATTTTTCTGGTAAAGCGTAATTACTTTCCGAACAAACGCAAGTCTGGGCAGGCTTCTATGATAATAAGGAAGCGGAGAGAGATATACAGGTCGTTATACTGAAACTAACATAAGTTACTTTTAAATCTGATGTTAAAGCAGATGATAGCCACGTCGCTTTTGATACTTATTCCATTGTGTCAGGCTTCCTATTAATAAAGATGTAGCTTCTTAAACGCAACAAGTCAACATAGATTATTGAAAAGTAAGTCAAGAACATTACATTTAATTAACTATCAAAATAGATATAAAATACATAGATAGTAGAATAAGCTTAAGTTTGCTTGACCACACACAAATAGAGATTTCGATCTGACATTTAAAGACCATTTAAAGAATAAAAAATCTCAACAATAAACCTTTTCACGTTTACAAATTTAAAGAAAATGAAAAGGCTTACAGATTTAAGCCTGACGGTAATCTGTCGCATTAAGAGAATTCTCTTCAATTTTTGCTCTTGATTGAATAAATGATATCTAAACCTAACAGCCTTTTGCTCTCCAGATTTTGGTTGTTGCTTTTGTTTTATTTTTATTTCTATTCTTTTAACCAATTGTCTGTCAATGAGTTTCTGTTTGGTTAGGATTTCCTGACATTTGAGGAAATCTCTGTTTTATTTAAGCAATTTTCAAAGCGGCTATTTGATATTTTTTTGTTTACGCTCATGACTCGCTTTGTTCTGAATGTTTAACGAAAAATGTAATCGAACTGGAAATGTCATAATGGCAAACTTCAACGCTTCTTCAATAACAGAGGGGAGTGAGCAGAAAGGAACAGAAGGAAAAAGAGAAAAAAAGAGTATGTTCATGAATTTAGATAGATAGATAAATATGAACAGAATGGGATAGATAGATAATGAAAAACTGAGCTAGCTAGCTTGCGATCTACTAGATACATAGATAGATAGATATAAACAGAATGGGATAGATAGATAGATAGATAGACAGACAGATATGAACAGACTAAGATAGATAGACATGAACAGTGTAAGATAGATAGATAGATATAAACAGAATGGGATAGATAGATAGATAGACAGACAGATATGAACAGGCTAAGACAGATAGACATGAACAGTGTAAGATAGATAGATAGATAGATAGATAGACAGACGGATATGAACAGATTAAGATAAACAGACATAAACAGTGTAAGATAGATAGATAGATAGATAGATAGATAGATAGATAGATAGATAGAGTGTGTCTGTGAGTGAGAGAGAGAGAGAGAGAACGAAAGAAAGTAGAGAGAAAATAGAAAGAAAGGGCCGAAAAGAGTATGAATGAATTGAGAAAATGCGGGGAAGAATTAGAGATAAAGAGAAAGAGAGAAGAATGGGCAAAATCTAGAGGAAAAGGGAGAGATTAAAAGTTATAAAAGAGTTGGCAGGAGTATTGCAAGAGATAAAGAAAAAAAAGAAAATCAGAAATGTAGTAACGAAATCAAGAAAAATGCGAAGTGTTTTGTTCATTGATTTCTTACGTTTCAGTTGACCGATTTATTAGCTTTTTTTTCCCGCCAAATCCCAACAAGCTGAATTCGCTCGAGTGAAAAGTGAAAAAAATTCACAACATCCCATCTCATCCCGTCGACATGCATTACTCGACCTTTCAGAGATTCAACTGTATTACCTGCATGTAACAGTTGGCCTATTTGTTTTTGTTTAGCCTCATTCTCGCACTAATCACGAGTCAAAATTTTACGATGCAAACAAGTTAACTTTATTCTCTTGACAGTGTAATGCGCACGCGCGAACATATCCGGATTGCGGGAGGTAAGGAATAATATCTGTGAAAGGGATGGCGTATTTTAAGTTGAGTTTGTTTTAAAACGCTTAAATTTGCATTGAAGGCTACAATTATCAATATTTTCTGATTTATTGGAAGTTGCAAATATTTAAAACTTGAAGTATTTAAGAAGGAGAGAAATTTCGAAGTAGAAAATGAAATGAAAAGTGTTAATGAAAAACAACGGGTGCGTATAAGGGTATTTATTATAAAAGGGAACTGTTAAAAAAGAAATTGGTAACATGAGTGAAAAGAATGGAAGTAAAAAGATTGGAATAGAAAATTTTGAACGTAGATTGAGAAGAAAAATATGCATGTAATAAAAATGGATAAAAGATAAGAGAAACAAAAAAGAAATGATATGTAAAAAGACGAGTAAAAGAAAAAGGAGAGAAAATAAAAAAGAGAAGAATGAAAAAAGAGAGCAAGAAAAACGAGGGAACAAATGAGGAGAGAAATAAGAAAAAGGAAAAGAACAAAAGAAATATAAGGGAACAAGAAAAAGTAGAGAAGAAGAAAAAGACGATAGCAAAAAATGGAGAGAACAAGAAAAAAAGAGACAATAAGAAAAAAAAAGGCAAGAAAGAAAAGAAGAAAACAAGATAATGGAGCGTACATGAAAAAGAAGAGAACAATAAAAAAGAACAAGAAGAAGAGAAGAAGTAAAAGAAGAAAATTAAAAAAGGTCAGAAAAAGAACCAGAAAAAGAAAAGAAGAAGAGAAAAAGAAAAAGGAGAGAACAAGTAAGAGAATGGAACAAGGAAAAGGAGAGAAGAAAAAGAGAGAATAGGAAAAAAAGAGAGAGAAAGTTTTCACAAGAGAACACGAAAAAGGTGAGAGAAACGAAAACAAGTGAACAAGAAAAAATTGAAAAAGAATTGAAAAAGAAAACGGAGAGAATTGGAAAAAGAAATGTACAAGAAAAAAAGGAGAGAAAAAGAAAAAAAAAAGAAAAAGGAAAGAAGAAGGAAAAATATTGAACAAAATAAAGGAGAGAACAAAGAAATGAAGTGAAGCAGGAAAAGGAGAGAAAGGAGACAACAAGCAAAAGAAGAGAAAAAGTAAAAGGGGAGAACAAACGTGAGGAGACAGTAAGGAAAAGGAAAGAAGAAGGTAAAAATATAGCAACAAGAGGAAGAGAACAAGATAATGAAGTGAACAAACATAGAGAGAAGAAGAGAAATGAGTGAAGAAGGAAAAGATGAGATCAAGAAAGGGAGAGAAGAAAAGAAAGGAGTGAACAAGAAAAGAGAGAAAGGAAATGAGAGAAGAAGGAAAAGATGAGATCAAGAAAGGGAGAGAAGAAGAGAAAGGAGTAAACAAGATCAGAGAGAAGAAGAGAAATGAGAGAAGAAGGAAAAGATGAGATCAAGAAAGGGAGAGAAGAAGAGAAAGGAGTGAACAAGAAAAGAGAGAAGAGAAATGAGAGAAGAAGAAAAAGATGAGATCGATAAAGGGAGAGAAGAAGAGAAAGGAGTAAACAAGATCAGAGAGAAGAAGGGAAATGAGAGAAGAAGGAAAAGATGAGATCAAGAAAGGGGGAGAAGAAGAGAAAGGAGTGAACAAGAAAAGAGAGAAGGGAAATGAGAGAAGAAGGAAAAGATGAGATCAAGAAAGGGAGAGATGAAAGAAAGAAGAAAAGAAGAAATAGAGAAGAAGAGAAATGAGAGAACAAGAAAAAGATAAGATCAAGAAATGGAGAAAAGAAGAGAAAAGAGAGAACAAGAAAAGAGAGAAGAGAAATGAGAGAAAAAGGAAAAGATGAGATCAAGAAAGCGAGAGAAGAAGAGAAAAGAATAAACAAGAAAAGTGAGAAGAAAAGAAATGAGAGAAGAAGGAAAAGATGAGATCAAGAATGGGAGAGAAGAACGGAAAATGGTGAACAAGTAAAGAGAGAAGAAGAGAAATGAGAGAAGAATGAAAAGATGAGATCAAGAAAGGGAGAGAAGAAGAGAAAGGAGTGAACAAGAAAAGAGAGAAGAGAAATGAGAGAAGAAGAAAAAGATGAGATCGATAAAGGGAGAGAAGAAGAGAAAGGAGTAAACAAGATCAGAGTGAAGAAGGAAAATGAGAGAAGAAGGAAAAGATGAGATCAAGAAAGGGATAGAAGAAGAGAAAGGAGTGAACAAGAAAAGAGAGAAGAGAAATTAGAGAAGAAGAAAAAGATGAGATCGATAAAGGGAGAGAAGAGAAAGGAGTAAACAAGATCAGAGAGAAGAAGGGAAATGAGAGAAGAAGGAAAAGATGAGATCAAGAAAGGGAGAGATGAGAGAAAGGAGAAAAGAAGAAAATAGAGAAGAAGAGAAATGAGAGAAGAAGGAAAAGATAAGATCAAGAAAGGGAGAGAAGAAGAGAAAGGAATAAACAAGAAAAGAGAGAAGAAAAGAAATGAGAGAAGAAGGAAAAGATGAGATCAAGAAAGGGAGAGAAGAAGAGAAAGGAGTGAACAAGTAAAGAGAGAAGAAGAGAAATGAGAGAAGATGGGAAATATGAGATCAAGAAAGAGAACAAGGATAAGAGAACAAGAAAAAGAAGGGGAAAAAGAAAAGAAGTGAAGAACAATAGACGAGAAGAGGAAAAAGAAAAGAACACGTGAAGGGAAAGAACAAAAAAGGAGAGAACAAGAGAAATGTGAGGACAAGGAAAAGTGTGTAGATGAAAAATAATTGAAGAAGAATAAAAAGAGAACAAGAAATAGGAGAGAATAAGAAAAAGAAGAAAACAGGTTAAAAGAAGAGAAGAAGAAAAAGAAAGAAACAAGAGAAATGGAGAGAAAATGGAAAAAAGTGAACAAAAAATGGAATGAACAAGGAAAAGTAGTGAACAAAGAAAAGAAGAGAGAACATGGAAAGAAAGAGAACAAGGAATGTGTTATGATTGTTGATTTGGGGGTTAATAGTGACAAAAGCCAAATAATACGTAACAATAAAAAGGGTTTTAATAGGTTGGTAAAAAGGTACAGAAATCACCTGAGTAGTCAATAACTAGCTCAACTAAGAACTTCTCTGTCTCTCGGTCTCGGTAGTTATCAATCCACCCACGAGGATCGAATGTGGCGCAAGGCCGTTTTAATGTGGGTATCCCCGAGCCCGTAAGCTCGGCCAAAATTATGGCCTTTCTGAACCCGCCTAGATGGGTTCAGGCCCTGTCAACCTCCCCGGACAAAAACTTGCCCTTCGGCAAAGCCTCGTCCGGGTTCCTCTCTTGCTAATGCAGAGAGTTTCGACAGTCGCCGATAGTCTGTCTCTCGGTCTCTCTCATGTCAACTGGCATGCCACTACTAAGTCTTTGTTCACAGACGCAGATAAGTTCATCTTCAAGAGGGGTGGTAGGTTTCCGACGCAACAGAATGAAAGAGAATATAGAAAGAAAGAGAACAAGGAAAGAAAGAGAACATAGAAAGAAAGAGAACAAGGAAAGAAAGAGAAAATAGAAAGAAAGAGAACAAGAAAAGAAAGACAACATGGAAAGAAAGAGAACAAGGAATGAAAGAGAACAAGTAAAGAAAGAGAACAAGGAAAGAAAGAGAACAAGGAAAGAAAGAGAACATGGAAAGAAAGAGAACAAGGAAAGAAAGAGAATATGGAAAGAAAGAGAACAAGGAAAGAAAGAAAACAAGGAAAGAAACAGAAGAAGGAACGAAAGAGAATATGGAAAGATAGAGAAGAAGGAAAGAAAGAGAAGAAGGAAAGAAAGAGATCAAGTAAAGAAAGAAAAACAAGGAAAGAAAGAGAACATGGAAAGAAAGCGAACAAGGATAGAAAGAGAACAAGGAAAGAAAGAGATCATGGAAAGAGATCATGGAGAGAAGAAAGAAAGAGAACATGGAAAGAAAGAGAACAAAGAAAGAAAGAGAAAAAACGAAACAAAGAGCACAAGGAAAGAAAGAGAACATGGAAAAAAAGAGAACAATGAAAGAAAGAGATCAAGGAAAGAAAAAGAACAAGGAAAGAAAGTGAACATGGAGAGAAAGAGAAAAAGGAAAGAAAGAGCACAAGGAATGACATAGAACATGGAAAAAAAGACAACAAGGAAAGAAAGAGAAAAAGGAAAGAAAGAAAACATGGAAAGAAAAAGAATAAGGAAAGAAAGAGAACATGTAAAGAAAGAGAAGAAGGAAAAAGAGAATAAGGAAAGAAAGAGGACAAGAAAAAAAGAGAAAAGGGAATGAAAGAGAATATGGAAAGAACGAGAATATGGAAAGAAAGAGAACAAGGAAAGAAAGAGAACAAGGAAAGAAAGAGAACAAGGAAAAAACGAGAACAAGGAATGAAAGAGAAGAAGGAAAGAAAGAGAACATGGAAAGAAACAAAAGAAGGAAAGAAAGAGGACAAGGAAAGAATGAGAACACGGAAAGAAAGAGAAGAAGGAAAGAAAGAGAACAAGGAAAGAAAGAGAACATGGAAAGAAAGAGAACATGGAAAGAAAGAGAGGACGGAAAGAAAGAGAACAAGGAATGAAAGATAACAAGGAAAGAAAGAGAATATGGAAAGAAAGAGAAGATGGAAACAAAGAGAAAAGTAAAGAAAGAGAACAAGGAAAGAATAAGAACATGGAAAGATAGAGTATATGGAAAGAAAGAGAACATATAAAAAAGAGAACAAAGAAAGAAAGAGAACATGGAAAGAAAGAGGACAAGGAAAGAATAAGAACATGGAAAGATAGAGTATATGGAAAGAAAGAGAACATATAAAAAAGAGAACAAAGAAAGAAAGAGAACATGGAAAGAAAGAGGACAAGGAAAGAAAGAGAACATGGAAAGAAAGAGAACATGGAAAGAAAGATAATATGGAAAGAAAGAGAACATGGAATGAAAGAGAACATGGAAAGAAAGAGGACAAGGAAAGAAACAGAACATGGAAAGAAAGAGAACATGGAAAGAAAGATAATATGGAAAGAAAGAGAACATAGAAAGAAAGAGAACATGGAAAGAAAGAGAACATGGAAAGAAAGATAACAAGAAGAGAAAGAGAAGAAGGAGAGGAAGAGAAAAAGTAAAGAAAGAGAACATGGAAAGAAAGAGAACAAGGAAAGAATGAGAACAAGGAAAGAAAGACAATATGGAAAGAAAGAGAACGATGAAAGAAAGAGAACAAGGAAAGAAAGAAAACAAGGAAAGAAACAGAAGAAACGAAAGAGAATATGGAAAGATAGAGAAAAAGGAAAGAAAGAGAAGAAGGAAAGAAAGAGAACAAGTAAAGAAAGGGAACAAGGAAAGAAAGAGAACATGGAAAGAAAGAGAACAAGAAAAGAAAGACAACATGGAAAGAAAGAGAACAAGGAATGAAAGAGAAAAAGTAAAGAAAGAGAACAAGGAAAGAAAGAGAACATGGAAAGAAAGAGAACAAGGAAAGAAAGAGAATATGGAAAGAAAGAGAACAAGGAAAGAAAGAAAACAAGGAAAGAAACAGAAGAAGGAACGAAAGAGAATATGGAAAGATAGAGAAGAAGGAAAGAAAGAGAAGAAGGAAAGAAAGACATCAAGTAAAGAAAGAGAACAAGGAAAGAAAGAGAACATGGAAAGAAAGCGAACAAGGATAGAAAGAGAACAAGGAAAGAAAGAGATCATGGAAAGAGATCATGGAGAGAAGAAAGAAAGAAAGAGAACATCGAAAGAAAGAGAACATGGAAAGAAAGAGAACAAGGAAAGAAAGAGAAAAAACGAAACAAAGAGCACAAGGAAAGAAAGAGAACATGGAAAAAAAGAGAACAAGGAAAGAAAGAGATCAAGGAAAGAAAAAGAACAAGGAAAGAAAGTGAACATGGAGAGAAAGAGAAAAAGGAAAGAAAGAGCACAAGGAATGACATAGAACATGGAAAAAAAGACAACAAGGAAAGAAAGAGAAAAAGGAAAGAAAGAAAACATGGAATGAAAAAGAATAAGGAAAGAAAGAGAACATGTAAAGAAAGAGAAGAATGAAAAAGAGAATAAGGAAAGAAAGAGGACAAGGAAAAAAAGAGAAAAGTGAATGAAAGAGAATATGGAAAGAACGAGAATATGGAAAGAAAGAGAACATGGAAAGAAAGAGAACAAGGAAAGAAAGAACATAGAAAGAAAGAGAAGAAGGAAAGAAAGAGAAAATAGAAAGAAAGAGAACAAGGAAAGAAAGAGCACAAGGAATGACATAGAACATGGAAAAAAAGACAACAAGGAAAGAAAGAGAAAAAGAAAAGAAAGAAAACATGGAAAGAAAAAGAATAAGGAAAGAAAGAGAACATGTAAAGAAAGAGAAGAAGGAAAAAGAGAATAAGGAAAGAAAGAGGACAAGTAAAAAAGAGAAAAGGGAATGAAAGAGAATATGGAAAGAACGAGAATATGGAAAGAAAGAGGACATGGAAAGAAAGAGAACAAGGAAAGAAAGAGAACAAGGAAAAAACGAGAACAAGGAAAGAAAGAGAAGAAGGAAAGAAAGAGAATATGGAAAGAAACAAAAGAAGTAAAGAAAGAGAACAAGGAAAGAAAGAGAACACGGAAAGAAAGAGAAGAAGGAAAGAAAGAGAAAAGGAAAGAAAGAGAACATGGAAAGAAAGAGAGGACGGAAAGAAAGAGAACAAGGAATGAAAGATAACAAGGAAAGAAAGAGAATATGGAAAGAAAGAGAAGATGGAACCAAAGAGAAAAGTAAAGAAAGAGAACAAGGAAAGAATAAGAACATG
Organism: Acanthosepion lycidas; assembly: GCA_963932145.1. Taxonomy (NCBI): domain Eukaryota; kingdom Metazoa; phylum Mollusca; class Cephalopoda; order Sepiida; family Sepiidae; genus Acanthosepion; species Acanthosepion lycidas. The sequence goes on along the minus strand of OZ010609.1, from coordinate 36,528,763 downwards.
GAAAGATAGAGTATATGGAAAGTAAGAGTATATGGAAAGAAAGAGAACATATAAAAAAGAGAACAAAGAAAGAAAGAGAACATGGAAAGAAAGAGGACAAGGAAAGAAAGAGAAGATGGAAAGAAAGAGAACATGGAAAGAAAGAGAACATGGACAGAAAGATAATATGGAAAGAAAAAGAACATGGAATGAAAGAGAACATGGAAAGAAAGAGGGCAAGGAAAGAAAGAGAACATGGAAAGAAAGATAACATGGAAAGAAAGAGAACATAGAAAGAAAGAGAACAAGGAGAGAAAGAGAAGAGGGAAAGGAAGAGAAAAAGTAAAGAAAGAGAACATGGAAAGAATGAGAACAAGGAAAGAAAGACAATATGGAAAGAAAGAGAACGATGAAAGAAAGAGAACAAGGAAAGAAAGAAAACAAGGAAAGAAACAGAAGAAGAAACGAAAGAGAATATGGAAAGATAGAGAAAAAGGAAAGAAAGAGAAGAAGGAAAGAAAGAGAACAAGTAAAGAAAGAGAACAAGGAAAGAAAGAGAATATGGAAAGAAAGAGAACAAGGATAGAAAGAGAACAAGGAAAGACAGAGATCATGGAAAGAAAGAGAAAAACGAAAGAAAAAGCACAAGGAAAGACAGAGAACAAGGAAAGAAATAGAACATGGAAAGAAAGAGAACAAGGAAAGAAAGAGGAAAAGGAAAGAAAGAGAACATGGAAAGAAAGAGAACAAGGAAAGAAAGAGAAGAAAGAAACAAAGAGAACATGGAAAGAAAGACAACAAGGAAAGAAAGAGAAAAAGGAAAGAAAGAGCCCAAGGAAAGAAACAGAACAAGGAAAGAAATAGAACATGGAAAGAAAGAGAACAACGAAAGAAAGAGGACAAGGAAAGAAAGAGAACAAGGAAAGAAAGAGAAGAAAGAAAGAAAGAGAACATGGAAAGAAAGACAACAAGGAAAGAAAGAGAAAACGAAAGAAAGAGGACAAGCAAAGAAAGAGAACATTGAAAAAAAGAGAACAAGAAAAGAAACAGAAGAAGGATCGAAAGAGAATATGAAAAGATAGAGAAGAAGGAAAGAAAGAGTAGAAGGAAAGAAATAGAACATGGAAAGAAAGCGAACAAGGATAGAAAGAGAACAAGGAAAGAAAGAGATCATGGAAAGAAATAGAGCAAGGAAAGAAAGAGAAAAACGAAAGAAAGAGCACAAGGAAAAAAGAGAAAAGGGAATGAAAGAGAATATGGAAAGAACGAGAATATGGAAAGAAAGAGGACATGGAAAGAAAGAGAACAAGGAAAGAAAGAGAACAAGGAAAAAACGAGAACAAGGAATGAAAGAGAAGAAGGAAAGAAAGAGAATATGGAAAGAAACAAAAGAAGGAAAGAAAGAGAACAAGGAAAGAAAGAGAACACGGAAAGAAAGAGAAGAAGGAAAGAAAGAGAAAAGGAAAGAAAGAGAACATGGAAAGAAAGAGAGGACGGAAAGAAAGAGAACAAGGAATAAAAGATAACAAGGAAAGAAAGAGAATATGGAAAGAAAGACAAGATGGAAACAAAGAGAAAAGTAAAGAAAGAGAACAAGGAAAGAATAAGAACATGGAAAGATAGAGTATATGGAAAGAAAGAGAACATATAAAAAAGAGAACAAAGAAAGAAACAGAACATGGAAAGAAAGAGGACAAGGAAAGAAAGAGAACATGGAAAGAAAGAGAACATGGAAAGAAAGATAATATGGAAAGAAAGAGAACATGGAAAGAAAGAGAACATGGAAAGAAAGAGAACATGGAAAGAAAGATAATATGGAAAGAAAGAGAACATGGAATGAAAGAGAACTTGGAAAGAAAGAGGACAAGGAAAGAAAGAGAACATGGAAAGAAAGATAACATGGAAAGAAAGAGAAGAAGGAAAGGAAGAGAAAAAGTAAAGAAAGAGAACATGGAAAGAATGAGAACAAGGAAAGAAAGACAATATGGAAAGAAAGAGAACGATGAAAGAAAGAGAACAAGGAAAGAAAGAAAACAAGGAAAGAAACAGAAGAAGAAACGAAAGAGAATATGGAAAGATAGAGAAAAAGGAAAGAAAGAGAAGAAGGAAAGAAAGAGAACAAGTAAAGAAAGAGAACAAGGAAAGAAAGAGAATATGGAAAGAAAGAGAACAAGGATAGAAACAGAAGAAGAAACGTAAGAGAATATGGAAAGATAGAGAAAAAGGAAAGAAAGAGAAGAAGGAAAGAAAGAGAACAAGTAAAGAAAGAGAACAAGGAAAGAAGAGAATATGGAAAGAAAGAGAACAAGGATAGAAAGAGAACAAGGAAAGACAGAGATCATGGAAAGAAAGAGAAAAACGAAAGAAAAAGCACAAGGAAAGACAGAGAACAAGGAAAGAAATAGAACATGGAAAGAAAGAGAACAAGGAAAGAAAGAGGAAAAGGAAAGAAATAGAACATGGAATGAAAGAGAACAAGGAAAGAAAGAGAAGAAAGAAAGAAAGAGAACATGGAAAGAAAGACAACAAGGAAAGAAAGAGAAAAAGGAAAGAAAGAGCCTAAGGAAAGAAACAGAACAAGGAAAGAAATAGAACATGGAAAGAAAGAGAACAACGAAAGAAAGAGGACAAGGAAAGAAAGAGAACAAGGAAAGAAAGAGAAGAAAGAAAGAAAGAGAACATGGAAAGAAAGACAACAAGGAAAGAAAGAGAAAACGAAAGAAAGAGGACAAGCAAAGAAAGAGAACATTGAAAAAAAGAGAACAAGAAAAGAAACAGAAGAAGGATCGAAAGAGAATATGGAAAGATAGAGAAGAAGGAAAGAAAGAGTAGAAGGAAAGAAATAGAACATGGAAATAAAGCGAACAAGGATAGAAAGAGAACAAGGAAAGAAAGAGATCATGGAAAGAAATAGAGCAAGGAAAGAAAGAGAAAAACGAAAGAAAGAGGACAAGTAAAAAAGAGAAAAGGGAATGAAAGAGAATATGGAAAGAACGAGAATATGGAAAGAAAGAGGACATGGAAAGAAAGAGAACAAGGAAAGAAAGGGAACAAGGAAAAAACGAGAACAAGGAATGAAAGAGAAGAAGGAAAGAAAGAGAATATGGAAAGAAACAAAAGAAGGAAAGAAAGAGAACAAGGAAAGAAAGAGAACACGGAAAGAAAGAGAAGAAGGAAAGAAAGAGAAAAGGAAAGAAAGAGAACATGGACAGAAAGAGAGGACGGAAAGAAAGAGAACAAGGAATGAAAGATAACAAGGAAAGGAAGAGAATATGGAAAGAAAGAGAAGATGGAAACAAAGAGAAAAGTAAAGAAAGAGAACAAGGAAAGAATAAGAACATGGAAAGATAGAGTATATGGAAAGAAAGAGAACATATAAAAAAGAGAACAAAGAAAGAAACAGAACATGGAAAGAAAGAGGACAAGGAAAGAAAGAGAAGATGGAAAGAAAGAGAAGATGGAAAGAAAGAGAACATGGAAAGAAAGATAATATGGAAAGTAAGAGAACATGGAATGAAAGAGAACATGGAAAGAAAGAGGACAAGGAAAGAAAGAGAACATGGAAAGAAAGAGAACATGGAAAGAAAGAGAACATGGAAAGAAAGAGAACATGGAAAGAAAGATAATATGGAAAGAAAGAGAACATGGAATGAAAGAGAACTTGGAAAGAAAGAGGACAAGGAAAGAAAGAGAACATGGAAAGAAAGATAACATGGAAAGAAAGAGAAGAAGGAAAGGAAGAGAAAAAGTAAAGAAAGAGAACATGGAAAGAATGAGAACAAGGAAAGAAAGACAATATGGAAAGAAAGAGAACGATGAAAGAAAGAGAACAAGGAAAGAAAGAAAACAAGGAAAGAAACAGAAGAAGAAACGAAAGAGAATATGGAAAGATAGAGAAAAAGGAAAGAAAGAGAAGAAGGAAAGAAAGAGAACAAGTAAAGAAAGAGAACAAGGAAAGAAAGAGAATATGGAAAGAAAGAGAACAAGGATAGAAACAGAAGAAGTAACGTAAGAGAATATGGAAAGATAGAGAAAAAGGAAAGAAAGAGAAGAAGGAAAGAAAGAGAACAAGTAAAGAAAGAGAACAAGGAAAGAAAGAGAATATGGAAAGAAAGAGAACAAGGATAGAAAGAGAACAAGGAAAGACAGAGATCATGGAAAGAAAGAGAAAAACGAAAGAAAAAGCACAAGGAAAGACAGAGAACAAGGAAAGAAATAGAACATGGAAAGAAAGAGAACAAGGAAAGAAAGAGGAAAAGGAAAGAAATAGAACATGGAAAGAAAGAGAACAAGGAAAGAAAGAGAAGAAAGAAAGAAAGAGAACATGGAAAGAAAGACAACAAGGAAAGAAAGAGAAAAAGGAAAGAAAGAGCCCAAGGAAAGAAACAGAACAAGGAAAGAAATAGAACATGGAAAGAAAGAGAACAACGAAAGAAAGAGGACAAGGAAAGAAAGAGAACAAGGAAAGAAAGAGAAGAAAGAAAGAAAGAGAACATGGAAAGAAAGACAACAAGGAAAGAAAGAGAAAACGAAAGAAAGAGGACAAGCAAAGAAAGAGAACATTGAAAAAAAGAGAACAAGAAAAGAAACAGAAGAAGGATCGAAAGAGAATATGGAAAGATAGAGAAGAAGGAAAGAAAGAGTAGAAGGAAAGAAATAGAACATGGAAAGAAAGCGAACAAGGATAGAAAGAGAACAAGGAAAGAAAGAGATCATGGAAAGAAATAGAGCAAGGAAAGAAAGAGAAAAACGAAAGAAAGAGGACAATTAAAAAAGAGAAAAGGGAATGAAAGAGAATATGGAAAGAACGAGAATATGGAAAGAAAGAGGACATGGAAAGAAAGAGAACAAGGAAAGAAAGGGAACAAGGAAAAAACGAGAACAAGGAATGAAAGAGAAGAAGGAAAGAAAGAGAATATGGAAAGAAACAAAAGAAGGAAAGAAAGAGAACAAGGAAAGAAAGAGAACACGGAAAGAAAGAGAAGAAGGAAAGAAAGAGAAAAGGAAAGAAAGAGAACATGGACAGAAAGAGAGGACGGAAAGAAAGAGAACAAGGAATGAAAGATAACAAGGAAAGAAAGAGAATATGGAAAGAAAGAGAAGATGGAAACAAAGAGAAAAGTAAAGAAAGAGAACAAGGAAAGAATAAGAACATGGAAAGATAGAGTATATGGAAAGAAAGAGTATATGGAAAGAAAGAGAACATATAAAAAAGAGAACAAAGAAAGAAACAGAACATGGAAAGAAAGAGGACAAGGAAAGAAAGAGAAGATGGAAAGAAAGAGAAGATGGAAAGAAAGAGAACATGGAAAGAAAGATAATATGGAAAGAAAGAGAACATGGAATGAAAGAGAACATGGAAAGAAAGAGGACAAGGGAAGAAAGAGAACATGGAAAGAAAGATAACATGGAAAGAAAGAGAACATAGAAAGAAAGAGAACATGGAAAGAAAGAGAACATGGAAAGAAAGAGAACAAGGAAAGAAAGACAATATGGAAAGAAAGAGAACGATGAAAGAAAGAGAACAAGGAAAGAAAGAAAACAAGGAAAGAAACAGAAGAAGAAACGAAAGAGAATATGGAAAGATAGAGAAAAAGGAAAGAAAGAGAACATGGAAAGAATGAGAACAAGGAAAGAAAGACAATATGGAAAGAAAGAGAACGATGAAAGAAAGAGAACAAGGAAAGAAAGAAAACAAGGAAAGAAAGAGAAGAAGAAACGAAAGAGAATATGGAAAGATAGAGAAAAAGGAAAGAAAGAGAAGAAGGAAAGAAAGAGAACAAGTAAAGAAAGAGAACAAGGAAAGAAAGAGAATATGGAAAGAAAGAGAACAAGGATAGAAAGAGAACAAGGAAAGACAGAGATCATGGAAAGAAAGAGAAAAACGAAAGAAAAAGCTCAAGGAAAGACAGAGAACAAGGAAAGAAATAGAACATGGAAAGAAAGAGAACAAGGAAAGAAAGAGGAAAAGGAAAGAAATAGAACATGGAAAGAAAGAGAACAAGGAAAGAAAGAGAAGAAAGAAAGAAAGAGAACATGGAAAGAAAGACAACAAGGAAAGAAAGAGAAAAAGGAAAGAAATAGCCCAAGGAAAGAAACAGAACAAGGAAAGAAATAGAACATGGAAAGAAAGAGAACAACGAAAGAAAGAGGACAAGGAAAGAAAGAGAACAAGGAAAGAAAGAGAAGAAAGAAAGAAAGAGAACATGGAAAGAAAGACAACAAGGAAAGAAAGAGAAAACGAAAGAAAGAGGACAAGCAAAGAAAGAGAACATTGAAAAAAAGAGAACAAGAAAAGAAACAGAAGAAGGATCGAAAGAGAATATGGAAAGATAGAGAAGAAGGAAAGAAAGAGTAGAAGGAAAGAAATAGAACATGGAAAGAAAGCGAACAAGGATAGAAAGAGAACAAGGAAAGAAAGAGATCATGGAAAGAAATAGAGCAAGGAAAGAAAGAGAAAAACGAAAGAAAGAGGACAAGTAAAAAAGAGAAAAGGGAATGAAAGAGAATATGGAAAGAACGAGAATATGTAAAGAAAGAGGACATGGAAAGAAAGAGAACAAGGAAAGAAAGGGAACAAGGAAAAAACGAGAACAAGGAATGAAAGAGAAGAAGGAAAGAAAGAGAATATGGAAAGAAACAAAAGAAGGAAAGAAAGAGAACAAGGAAAGAAAGAGAACACGGAAAGAAAGAGAAGAAGGAAAGAAAGAGAAAAGGAAAGAAAGAGAACATGGAAAGAAAGAGAGGACGGAAAGAAAGAGAACAAGGAATAAAAGATAACAAGGAAAGAAAGAGAATATGGAAAGAAAGAGAAGATGGAAACAAAGAGAAAAGTAAAGAAAGAGAACAAGGAAAGAATAAGAACATGGAAAGAAAGAGAACATGGAAAGAAAGAGAACATGGAAAGAAAGATAATATGGAAAGAAAGAGAACATGGAATGAAAGAGAACATGGAAAGAAAGAGGACAAGGGAAGAAAGAGAACATGGAAAGAAAGATAACATGGAAAGAAAGAGAACATAGAAAGAAAGAGAACATGGAAAGAAAGAGAACATGGAAAGAAAGAGAACAAGGAGAGAAAGAGAAGAAGGAAAGGAAGAGAAAAAGTAAAGAAAGAGAACATGGAAAGAATGAGAACAAGGAAAGAAAGACAATATGGAAAGAAAGAGAACGATGAAAGAAAGAGAACAAGGAAATGAATAGAACATAGAAAGAAAGAGAACAAGGAAGGAAAGAGGACAAGGAAAGAAATAGAACATGGAAAGAAAGAGAAGAAGGAAAGAAAGAGAAGAAAGAAAGAGAATATGGAAAGAAAGAGAACAAGGAAAGAAAGAGAACAAGGAAAGAAAGAGAAAAACGAAAGAAAAAGCACAAGGAAAGAAAGAGAACAATGAAAGAAATAGAACATGGAAAGAAAGAGAACAAGGAAAGAAAGAGGACAAGGACAGAAATAGATCATGGAAAGAAAGAGAACAAGGAAAGAAAGAGAAGAAAGAAAGAAAGAGAACATGGAAAGAAAGAGAAAAAGGAAAGAAAGAGCACAAGGAAAGAAAGATAACATGGAAAGAAAGAGAAAAAGGAAAGAAAGAGAACAAGGAAAGAAAGAGAACATCGAAAAAAAGAGAACAAGGAAAGAAAGAGATCAAGGAAAGAAAAAGAACAAGGAAAGAAAGTGAACATGGAAAGAAAGAGAAAAAAGACAGAAAGAGCACAAGGAATGACATAGAACACGGAAAAAAAGACAAAAAGGAAAGAAAGAGAAAAAGGAAAGAAAGAAAACATGGAAAGAAAAAGAATAAGGAAATAAAGAGAACATGTAAAGAAAGAGAAGAAAGAAAAAGTGAATAAGGAAAGAATGAGAACAAGGAAAGAAAAAAGACAAGGAAAAAAAGAGAAAAGGGAATGAAAGAGAATATGGAAAGAACGAGAATATGGAAAGAAAGAGAACATGGAAAGAAAGAGAACAAGGAAAAAACGAGAACAAGGAATGAAAGAGAAGTAGGAAAGAAAGAGAACATCAGAAGAAACAGAAGAAGGAAAGAAAGAGAACAAGGAAAGAAAGAGAACAAGGAAAGAAAGAGAACATGGTAAGAAAGAGAACATGGAAAGAAAGAGAACAAGGAAAAAACGAGGACAAGGAATGAAAGTGAAGAAGGAAAGAAAGAGAACATCAAAAGAAACAGAAGAAGGAAAGACAGAGAACAAGGAAAGAAAGAGAACATGGAAAGAAAGAGAATATGGAAAGAAAGAGAACAATGAAAGAAAGAGAATAAGGAAAGAAAGAAAACATGGAAAGAAAGAGAACAAGGAAAGAGTACAAAAAAAGAAAGAGAACATGGAAAGAAAGTGAACAAGGAAAGAAAGAGAACATGGAAAGTAAGAGAAGAAGGAAAGAAAGAGAACAAGGAAAGAAAGAGAATCTGGAAAGAAAGAGAACAAGGAAAGAATGAGAACAAGGAAAGAAAGAGAACATGGAAATACATAGAACAAGGAAAGAAAGAGAACGTGGTAAGAAAGAGAAGAAGGAAAGAAACAGAAGAAGGAAAGAAAGAGAACATGGAAAGAAAGCTAACAAGGAAAGAAAGAGGATGTGGAAAATAAGTGAACAGGAAAAATAGAGAACAAGAAAAACATGTGAAAAGGAAAAAAAGTAGAGAACAAGGATTAGAAGAGAAGAAGACAAAGAAGTAAACAAGAAAATCGAGAGTAAAAGAAAAATGAGAGTAAAAGAAAAATGAGAGAACAAGGAAAATTATTGAAGAAGAAATTGGGGAGAACGAGGAAATGAAAAGAACAAGAAAAGAAAGTAAACAAAAAAGAACATTTCATACAAAGAAATGAAGAGGACAAAAGAAAGTAGAGAACAAGAAAATGAAATGAAATCAAGAAAAAGGAGAGAACGAGGAAAAGAATAGAAAAAGAAAGATTTTACAACACAAATACTTGCGGGTACAGTGCCGGTTTTTTATGGTCTGTTTTTACGTAGAAAATACTGATTCGCACTGTATACGGGTAGCTTTTTAAAAGATATTAAAAATCATGCATTTTCAGTGACCGGTTTCACTGGACACAGGTAAATCTTTTCTGGAAGGGTTAAAAATTCAGGGTACTACTCTACATAAAGTCAGTTTAGACACAAGCATATATAGTGTATGCGGTTTTTAACTTCACTTTTCACTTCATAAATCTCATGAACTGAATATTATACACGGAATCTTATGCATAGAACATTTGGGATCAAAAGTTTATTATTCTTTGAATACGCTCTTTGGCAAAATTGAATTTGTCAGAGAAATCTAATGAGATTCACTGCCTTCCACTTGTGACCTATAAATAAAGCTTTATGTCAGTTGTTATCCTTGTTGAGGACATATTTATTGAGTTGAATTGACACATCATTAGATATGGACCAGCACGCCCCCATAGCAATCAGATATGAACTAAGCCGAGGCTTAAAGTGAGTTTAACGGTAATAATGTGGAAAGATTCCCAAGCTCCTTCAGCACTTCCTCTTTTTGGGGACGCCTCAGGCGCAGGGCATTAAATTCAACTCCTTCTCAAGGGAAAGGTAATAACTGGAGCGAAGGTTCCTTAGGGCCAATTTACACATCAACAGGTGATCTCTTAGGTTGGTGCAAAAATAACGGCGTAATACTGTCGTTTTTTGACGTTAAAAATACGTCAAAAGACAACATTATTACGTCATTATTTTTGCATCAACCTAATATATGTATGGTGTATTAGCATAATCAAAAATCGAAATGGCTTATGTTTTCCATTGTGTACTCGACCATCTGTCAAATTTGACCATCTGTCGAATTTAGTTTTAACAAAAATATTTATTAACAACGAAATTGTTTATCAGTGCCTGTTCAGCAAGATGATCTTCATTTCTTAAATTGGCTTAAAAGACTGAAAGAAATATCTTTTGACGGCTATTTATGTTCTCACTGTTCTTCATAAATGTCGAATTGTGCGAAAGATAGTTTAGGGTTACATATTACCCAAAATTGATTCGTCTATTTAGTGAAAATATAACAGGATTTTCCTTGGAAATATTCTGTTGCATATATTCTCTCCGATTTCAAATATTCTTAGTAATGTCAATCTTGAGTGACGTTACTTGAGAAACTAAAATGAATTGCCGTTTTCTAGTTAAGAATGACAGAAGAAAGAAGAAATAAGTTAGAAAATGAAAACTTTGAAGATGTGAAATGTTTCTAGTTTGCCAAGTCTCGGGTCTCTGTTTTCGATGACAGGTCGAAGCTACATAAATTCTAGCCAGACACAAGTGGACACAAGAAGAACTAGTTAGTCTCTTGGTCATTTTAATTAAGAATAATGCTCTTGAAGTAAATTGCAGCTTTTCCATTAGCCAGAGTGGCGATTATACAAGGTGCTTAGAAAGTATTCCTATTTCCTCACTCACCGTCGTCGAAATATTATCCTCACTGACCACGTGAACATTTGGCCCCGCCTCCTTGAGAAAGGACAATCTCTGAAAGTACTGATGCTAGTTTCAGGAATTAATAAGCCATTTAAATCTAAAGTAACGCTTGGAAATTACGCGGTACACATTTACACTTTAGACAAATAAAGCTAAATATTAAATGATCATAGCGTACATATACTTTGTCATTCTAAGATCACTATTACATTGAGGTTATTTACAATTTTTTTTATTTCTTCAATGCATGGGCTACCAGGGATTCTTTCAGTGAGTCTATCCGACTACAACCACATGCGGCATATTTTGAGATTTCAATTTCAATGTCCTTGTATTTTGATAGATTTTTGAAGATTTTCAAAGAGATATTGCAATCTGCAGGGACTGCCATGTCAATAAGGAGGCACACTTTGTTTTTGCGGTCTCAATGTCAAGACGATTACCTTGATTGTTTGTATTGTATTGTAAAGGCCCATAAAAATATGTGTATTGTAAAGTCCCATAAAATTGTTACAAGTCCTATCTCCGTAACCGGGTCTGGGTGGTGTTCATACCAATTTTTTGCAGGTTCCTTTCCGTAAGTATTGCAGATTTTCCAATACAGATATTGCCCCCCTCTGACGTGCCGTGTTTTATACTCAGTGGGTGAGAATAGTGCGCAACCTGATGCAAGATGCTCAATTGTTTCTGGATATTTATCACAGAATCTGCATTTTGGGGTAATTTTTCAGTATGTGCTCTGCAATTTCTAGTTAGCAAGCATTAGTTCTGTGCAGGATGAATAAAACGTTTGGTTTCAGTTTTTAACCCTCCAATACGTAGCCAATGATGGTTTTGTCTACATCAGCTTGCTTGATAGGGATAGAGTATTGACTATGAAGCAGTTCATCATGCCATCGTTTCTGTATCTGGTCGGTTGCATTTGCCTTTTGTTTCGTTTTTAAGTAATTTTCAGCTTCAGTTGCTGTATTATGCTTTACTTGTATTTCTACACCAACTTAAAACTCTGTTTTGAACCTTTTAGCTTCCTTTATTACTGAATAAAGTCGCTTACTACTTTCATGATCTTTGACACAATTGATCTTTGAAGGCCAATTGTTGTAGTTTGGTAAGAGTTCTAGTTGAATTAATTTTCGGATCTGGGCAAGTACATACAATCAACATCATCCTTGGAATAATGAATGCGGTGACAGGTGAAAAACTTTCTCGTTTTGGCGTCTATTCGCTTAATGACAGCTATGGTCCAGTTAAGGATGTTGAAGCTGTATTGCACCACAGGGACAACCAAAGGTGTTTATGGCTGATATTCTGTTTTTTTTTTTCTTTTTTTTAAAATTAAACTCGGTATTCACTACCCAGACGTACACGGCTGTGTAATTTTATAGCCCCCTCCCCGGTAGTCCAAGACATTTAACACAGAGATCGATGAAGATTGCTTTGATCTCAGACCTGCACTATACCACGTTGTGAATTATTTACGTTTGATCATAAGGCAGCCAAGATCGAATCATCGAAGCTATCTTCGCGTTGGAAGCGTTTCGTTGCGACAATTTTCAAAAATCTGAATGCAGAGCTAATCGCCATCTTATGTCTTCTTGAATACCGTTCATATTTGGTCCTTTCCTCAATCATTCCTATTCACAGTCTCTTCTCTTTCACTTTCATTGTTTGTAACCACTGCCTACTAGTAACTACTACTTGCTTGGGGTGAAGTGATTAAAAACAAATAAAAAAAGAAACTTAATGAAATTGACTATACAATATACATTTTAAAAATAAATTCAGTTGAAAATTTCAGTTTCTTCATCACTTTAGTCCGATGAAGAACTCCTAAAGGTCGAAACGCGTGACAAGAAATTTTATACACTTTTCTCATTAATTTTCTGAATATATATATATATATATATATATATATATATATATATATATATACAAATTTTTTATTTATTTTAGTCACAACTCTTGAATAAACAGACTTTTCATATAATTAACAGTACACGGATGAATGATAGCTAAATATGCATAGAAAACAAAGAGAAAAGGTTTGATTTAATAAAATTAAATCCTATTTATCCATTTTAATGGGTGAAAAGAGTATACGTACAATGCAAATTTCAGATTTTAAAACTTTTAAATTGTTTTAATACTCTAGATTATTCAAGTGGAATATTCTAGAATGTTCCAGTGATGCTATCAGTAGTTATTCTTAGCCTTAAAAATACAAACAGAACATTACGTAATTAATATTTGTGCAAGAAGGTTTTCATCATGGCAAGAGATAAAGGACTGACAAATTCTCAGAAACAACTGATTGTTAAGTTCTGGAAAGAAGGTACAAGTTACAAATCTCAGACAACCTGAATATTCCATTTACAGCCATTAGTTCATTCATTGTTAGGTATAATAATCTCAAAACGGTTGAAGATCTTTGAGGAAATTAATGTGCCAGATTAAACAATGGTTACTCATCAAGAGTTGCAGGATGATTTGCTTTCATCAGGAATCTTTGTCACTAAACGAACAAAAACATTGAAATTCATAGGAACAATCTAAAGTCACGCTCCCCTCTCCCCTGCTATAGAAAAACATAGAGATGTCAGGTTGAATTTCGTTCATGAAGATAAGGATAAATGAAAACCTTTTTGGGAAGGAAAGAGTGTTATGGACAGAGGAAACTAAAATTGAGTTGTATAGACGTAATTCTAGAAATCATGTATGGCGAAAAGATGGTGATGATTTCAAACAAAAGAACACAGTGCTAAGAGTAAAATTCGTGTTGGCAGCATCATGGTTTGTGATGTTTTTCTGCAAAAGGTACTGGCAACACATCAGTAATTTGTGGTTGAATGTTGAATGAATGCTGCAGTATATCAAAATATTTTGGAAGCAAATTTAATGATTTCGGTTGAAATCCTCCTGATTAGCTCTTCCAACAAGATTATGATCCTGAGCACACTACGAAGAAATAGCTTGCTATATATAATGTAAATATCCTGAAATGGGCAAATCAGTCCGCAGATTTAAACCCAATCGAGAATATGTGGCGTTATTTGAAAATTCATATCCAATCGAGAGCTCCAAAAAGATTCCAGATCTGAAGACATATGTGATGAAGAATGGAACAAAATACCAACTAAATTGCAAATCATTAACTGGGAACCTCAAGAAAGGTTGGTTTGCTGTAGAAGTAAATAATAGCTATTAAATGAAGATTATGTATTATTTTTAGATTGCTCGAATAATTAAAATGAATAAATGGGATTTATTTCTGTTAAATCAATATTTTCTGTTTGCTCTGCATATTTAGTTATCTGTGTACAAGTTATTTTTATTATGTTTCTTCAAGATTTGTTACTAACATAAATTAAACATTTGTATGTGAACGAATATTTGTTTTCCCCCACTGTGTGTGCATATATACATACATACATACATATATATATATATATATATATATATATATATATATATATATATATATATATATATATATATATATATATATATAGTGTGTGTGTGTGTGTGTATGTGTGTCGATTAATTTTATTGATCGACTTTTCCAAGTTACAAGCATTCTAATGTAGGATAAGGATGCTGTTCAGTCTAAATATCTATTTGGAAGAAATATGGTACGATCATTTCAGTTTCTTGCGATAATCTCTACCTTCCTTGATGCTGACTTAAAGAAGTCTAAAGCTTGAACTATGCTTATATATATATATATATATATATATATATATATATATATATATATATATATATATATATATATATATATTATAATGCTTTTAGGACGCAAGGGGTTACAGAAAATTTGGAGCAAGATCAGATGAGAGTGACAGAAGAAAGGATGAGGAGAAGGGTAGTGGATAGATAAAGGCAACAGGAGACACAGAGGCCAGAGAAAGAGAGAGAGAGAGAGAGAGAGAGTACCGGGAACCCCTTCCTAAACAAGAAACAAGGCGTAAGCCTCTACTCATGTCCAAGAGAAGGGGGAGGAGTGTTGACCGGGCGGTAGGAAAGCCTACCTACTCCTATTACATATAACACATAGAACAACAACAAAAACAGAGGGAACGATGAGAGGGGGAGGTAGGTTGCGAAGAGTCCTGTCTGACAGTTGGATTTACCCTTTCGCAACATTAAGTTTTAACTTAGTATAAGTCCCATTGACTAATCTAAAAAGGAATTGAAGTGACGAGACACTTTCGCATCCAGCCAAAGACATTCAATTTTCCCCTTTTTTCTGATTATTCTTTCGAAACGAAAAATAAAATAAAATTTAAGGATTAAAAAAAAAAAAAATAAAGAATTTAAGAAAATAGAAAAAATACAATAAAAACATTTTACATCGTTACACAAAAACTTTCATGTTTCAGAACTATAATAGTTCTGCTTCAGACGATAGTAGATGATTTATGATAAAAAAAAATAACTTATTTGGGAAATTTGTATTATTTTGAAGTTTACATTTTCTGCTTAGAACTGTGGATTCTTACTCAATCTGTTTGTTCTCTTATTTGAGATATATATATATATATATATATATATATATATATATATATATATATATATATATATATATGTAAGCAAATATAAATGGATATAAATCCGACAGAATTTCTCCATATATATATATATATATATATATATATATATATATATATATATATATATATATATATAAAAACATGTCCATCGGCGCGAATGTGAAATTTGTGAGGCGAGTTCAAATAACATTCGATTATGTTTTGTTCCCTTCGCACTAAAATGCACATTTCTTAAGCCATGGATTAAATTTAAAAGCCGATTGTGTTCTCTTGAATTCCTTGGCAATCAGTTTCTGAGATGGAAAACTTAGAATGACTGTTTAGACATTTCATGGCACATCGTGTACCATTTTATATCTTGTCTCTTCCGAAAAGTGTAGCAGATTTCTTTTACGAAAGGCAAGAGCCACTCGAAGTAGAGGGCTGCAGAATAAGCGGCACTACCCCAAAGGAGTGTAATAATGTCACCAAGATTCAAGGGGTTACTGGAAGAGAAAGAGAAGGAAAAGACATTCGAAGGAACCGGAAACCCAATCTTAAACAGGACACAAGAAATAAACCTTTACTCCCGTTCAAAAGACCGGAGAGGTGTATGAACCGGAACACAAGTGAACCTATCTACTCCTATTGGTTGATATAATCTGCTCCTTCATAACTATAATAAAATCATGTGCAAGTGATCTAGCTCTTCAAACAGTCTTTTCTATGCAAGGAAAAATGTATTCATGAAGCCAATAGATAGTTCAGTATTTCATTTGGTAAAAGTGATAACAAAATAATATGATGAATCATTATTCGATATGTAAACTGTTGTAGGTATTAAGTATATTATTATGCAGACGTTTTCGTTATTTATAAAGCTCGTTTTAAAGGGCAATTGAGTTAAAAATAACAGATTGAGCTAAATAGATAGATAGATTAGTATTTCATTTAGCAAATGTGATAATGAAATAATGCACCGAAACATTATTCGATAGAAAAACAAGTAAGTTGTATATATTACGTATATTACTTTAAAAAACATTCTACTTTACCCACCGGTATTAGTTTATTACAGACATTTTCTTTACTGATAAAGCTCGTTTTTAAAGGAAAATCGAATCAAAAATAACCGAATTACTAGACACAACTACAATGTATTACTTTCAGGGAGCTAAATACAATGCGTGATAGACGCTTGGGCGAGCAACTCAATTTTGATTCATAACTAGGCAGATAATATTCTCGCAGGAGACAACTATTTCTTTCTGCGATAGACTGGTTGCTAATCAAGGCTCTAGGACCATTCTGTCCTGCTATTTAACCTATAGCTATATTTATAAATTGTCGATAATACCGGGACACCTAATAGAATAGATCATGCTATACACTATATTCATGTTCAGATAATTTTGATTTTGTTGTAAAAATATATATATATACCCTTTTATAATAAGTACATTGAGTTCTCTGTCGATAAGTTTTAATATTTGTTAATGCTAGTATCCACATAGATTATATAACAACGGATCTATTGCCTGTAATATATATATATATATATATATATATATATATATATATATATATATATATATATATATATTAGCATCATGTTTTCATTAAGATATAACTCAGTAAAAAATTTAGCAAGATTTGTCTACTTAATTTTAATATATATATATATATATATATATATATATATATATATATATATATATCACCACACACACACACACAGACATATATATATATATATATATATATATATATATATATATATATATATATATATATATATATATATATATATATAGGGATCCTGACTGAATTATCAGTTAAAGTTTTATGTGAAATTGTCACTTTATTAAATTCCTTCTGAGTAACCCAATGACACAAAGCAAAAAAAAAAAAAAAAAAAAAAAGAAAAAAACAAACTAAGAAACGAGTTTCATAAACAGAAGGAATTACATTGGACTAAATATGATTTTAATTTCATTCTCTTTCAATATTTGAATTGCAGTTCATATTACAGAAATACAAGTAGAATTTATAGCCGTCAATATTTGTAGGATCACGAAAAATGCATTGAACAGACATCTAACCTCTTTCAGTATCATAATTATTTCAAATATAATGAAAAGAAAAAAGCATAAGAAATCCACATAATTAGAAAACAAAACAATACATATAAGCTTGATACAGTGGTAGGTATCAGAACTAAACATTGATCATTAGTAAGGTAAGTTTGTTCATCCACATGACGAATTCACATTGATCAATGAGAAGATAATCGAAGGTCTATTGTCAAACTCTTTACCCACACGAGGAATTAACATGTCCCCTGGTATAAAATGAAACAGATATCTTCAACAAAAGAAACAAATAATGAAAAAAAAAAATCAGATAGATTGTTATGTAGTTGGCAAATAAACCCATATTCACACTTGTAATAGAAAAAGCAGTGTTCAGATCTATCGCTTTCGTTATTATCAATGAAACCAGGTCGCCGTAGAGACGAAGAGATTTTGATAGATTGTTAGAAGAGATTCGATCATCTGAGGTTATATTAGATTTGATCAATTTCAAATCTCATGTGAGACCAGTTCTGAAAGTAATGGTGGTAAATTATTCCAGTTTCCGTTTCTAGTGTGTGATAACAATATTTGATGAAACCAACGACGGCTTAATTCAGATTAAAGGTACAATAGGTGGCAGATTAACGTCGTAGTGGTCTCGAAGGTAAGTTGCAAACACAAATATACAACAACTAGCGAGATATATTTGAAATGAATAAGTTAGGTAGTAGAACGGGTACATAAACGGAGATAGATAGATAGATAGATAATGAAGAGAATGAGATAGATAGATAGATAATGAAGAGACTGAGATAGATAGATAGATAGATAGATAGATAGATAGATAGATAATGAAGAGACTGAGATAGATAGATAGATAGATAGATAGATAATGAAGAGACTGAGATAGATAGATAGATAGATAGATAATGAAAGGACTGAGATAGATATATAGATAGATAGATAGATAGATAGATAGATAGATAATGAAAGGACTGAGATAGATAGATAGATAGATAGATAATGAAAGGACTGAGATAGATAGATAGATAGATAGATAGATAGATAGATAGATAATGAAAGGACTGAGATAGATAGATAGATAGATAATGAAGAGACTGAGATAGATAGATAGATAGATAGATAGATAGATAGATAATGAAGAGACTGAGATAGATAGATAGATAGATAATGAAGAGACTGAGATAGATAGATAGATAGATAGATAGATAGATAGATAGATAGACAGATAATTTGATAGATCGGTAATTTGATAGTTAGTAAGATAGATAGATAGATAGCTATATGCTAGTAACAAGTGTGTTTTCCTGGGATTTACAGTAAAGAGAGTATTTTGACCATAAGGGTTTAATGTTATTAATAAGTTATGGCTGATTTAACATTGACCAATTAAATTTAGTTAGATTAGTTTAATGATAGATTTATAAATTGTGGATAATACCGGGACACCTAATAGAATAGATCATGCTATACACTATATTCATGTTCAGATAATTTTGATTTTGTTGTAAAAATATATATATGCTCTGTATAATAAGTACATTGAGCTCTCTGTCGATAGGTTTTAATATTTGTTATTACTAGGATCCACATATATTATATAACAACGGATCTATTACCTGTATTATATATATATATATATATATATATATATATATATATATATATATATATATATTGGCATCATGTTTTCATTAAGATATATCTCAGTAAAAAATTTAGACAAGATTTGTCTACTTAGTTTTAATAGGATCCTATTAAAAATAAGTATACAAAACTTGTCTGAATTATTAATGATATATATATATATAGGGATTCTGACTGAATTATCAATAGTTCTATCTGAATTTGTCCCTTTATTAAATTCCATCTGAGAAATCGAATGACACAATGCAAAAGAAACAAAAACAAAAAAACAAAACAAAAAAAAACAACTAAGAAACGAGTTTCGTAAACAGAAGGAATTACATTCGACTAAATATCATTCTAATTTCATTCTCTTTCAATATTTGAATAGGATATGCTAGGCTAGTAGACATATACATAAAGAGGGAAATTTTCTTTAATCATTTTACCCGAACCAAGGCAATAAAGCCACTAAGACGAAAGTGTTATATAAGTGTTAGAGAATATGAGGAAAACTCTATTAAGGAGTGGGAACAATAAAAAGACAGGAATTAAGAAGACAGAATATAACGACTGACATTGCATTTAAATTATTGAAGATGAAAGTTGACTGACGAGCAAGAAGCTAGAAGAGAGTTCCACAAGCGAGAAGTGCGCAAGAAAAAACTTTTAGCATAGAACTTACGGCTACATCTACCTATTTCAGTTATAAAAGTATTGCTTTTAATCTAGTACGACGCTTAAATTAATAAATTCCACGTACTATAGGGGAAAGTTCAGTTACGATGAAAGTATTTTTTTAAATCATTTCACACCAAGCAAGACGATGATGTCATTAGAACGCAAACGGTTAAGGGAGTGAAAGAGAAATGAAAATAAATGACAATAGACAGGATTGAGGAAATGACAAAAATAAAAGAGGGACTCAAGAAGGCAGAAAGATGGTGATTGAGGTTGCATTTCAATTTTTGAGGATTGTAATTATCAGAGGAGCAAGAACTCGGAACGGATTTCCAGAGGCAGGAAGTGCGAGGAAAGAAACTCTTACAGTAGAAGTGACGTTTGAATCTGGCTTGTTTAACAATGAAACAGTGAGACCTAGTTACCAATCTATGCTTAAATTCATTTAGACGTAGTACCAGGGAAAAAGCTCATCAGAACAGTTGCCATGAAAATATTTGTAGAAAAGACAGATTTGTTTGTGTGTTTGTTTGTTTGGGTTTTATGGCATATCAACCACTGTGGGTTATTTAATGCCAAATCCAGTTTATATGAATTTTAAATGCATATTTTGTATGGAATATTTTTAGCAACCTAGAGCTTATTTGCTTGCACACTGCAAAGTAATCTTAGGTATCTTTGTTTAAGTCAAGAATTTCCATTTGATAAGGACATTTTATTTGCAAAATGGTAAATGGTAGGATATGTTGTTTACACACCAGTCTACATCTTTAATAAGAGACCAATTCTTTTTAGAAAATCCAATATAATTTTTGGTTAAGTTTTTGCAAATAATTTCTTCATGTTCTTTATTGATTGATTAATTGTTTTGTTTAACGGCATCTCAAACTTAGTGGTCACTTTATGCCGGAAATTATTTTGAGTGACTTTAAAAGTCAAAAACGTATAGCTGGCAACACTATGGTTTCAAAAACGTATAGCTGGCAACATTATGGTTTAAAAAAAAAAAAAAATGTATAGCTGGCAACACTATTGTTTCAAAAACTTATAGCTGGCAACACTATTATTTCAAAAACGTACAGCTGGCAACATTATTGTTTCAAAAACGTACAGCTGGCAACATTATTTTTTACAAAAAACGTATAGTGTCTAGTAATAAAAAAAAGAAGAAAAATTGGCGCCAGGAAATGAAAATTAATGTGCGGCAAGCTATACCATCATACTGATTGCGGGCGGCAAATGACTGTCGTTTGACTTTCAGTGTCGTTGCACATCAACGTTCATTTCATTTCTGCGCTTGTCCTGTCAACGTTTACACAATGACATCAAACGACCCTGATTCACTCAAAGTTGGCCTGTTTAGTTGACACACGCACATATTTATAGGAGAATGCATACACATTCATTTAATTACACAATTTATTTCTAGGTGCACAGACAGCAGGCATAATCTTACACAATCGCGAACACTATCATGTGATTCAAATTTATGTATTTTCCCCGGCTTCCATATTATATTACTTTATTGAATTTATCGTGTTGGTTAACGAGTTAGACTATAAACTGGCACTCTCAGATATAAATTCACTTAAATGCAATCTTGTTAGTGTTATGGTGTGAAAAGCGTACCAAGTTCATGTTTACACCTAACCTGCTGCGTTCATTTTGTACAACTATTTTTTTCTATGTCCCGTCTTTTTTCTGGGCGTGTTCGATCATGGATCCCTACAACTTCCTATGCTTTGCCATCTCTATAACTTCCCGCTCGGCCTTTACAACCTGGTCATGTTAGTGGCCCCAGCCCCCTGTCGTTTCTTTACCTTTAATATTCCCTGTGTGTGTCAAGCAATCATTATATATCCAAAACATTTCAGCTGCCTCTTTCTGATTCTGAATATAAGTGTCTTTTTGTTTTCATTTGCCTTTGAACCACCGCGTTACTTAAGAGCTGCGACCATAGTGTTAACAACATCTCTTTGAATACTGTATTAATTTTGTTTTTAATTTGGAGTCTTTAAAGAGTTATGATAGCCTACTCTGAATTCAAAACCATTGAGAAAGCAACAAAAAAGCACATCACTATCTTTCCCAAGAATTCATGGCAATTCACAAATAATGAGGAAAAAGAAATCTGTGGAGAGCCATGATTGCCTATTCTGAATTCAAGACAGGAGAAGACAACGACAATGCACGTCACTATCCTTGCCAAGATATATAAGTCCCAGATATAAGGAAAGATAAATCGGTGGAGGGACATGATTGTCTACTTTGCACTTAAGACTGTGGAGAAGACAATGATGATTCCGGTCATTATCCTGACCAAGAATTCATGGCATGTCACAGATAATAAAGAAAAAGAAATCTGTGGAGAGCCATGACCGCCTTCATTGATCTCAAAAGAATGGAGAAAGCAAGGAGAATTCACGCCATTATATTTCCCAAGAAGTTTTGGCAATTCACATATTATAAAGAAAATAGAATCTGTAGAAGGCCATCTCGACTTCATTGATCTAAAGACCCTAGAAAAAGCAACGAGAATGCAAACCACTATCCTTCCCATAAGTCATAACAAGTTATAGATAAGAAAGTAAAAGGAATCTGTGGAGAGCCATGATCGCTTACTCTGAATTCAAGACAGAGGAGCAGCAACGATAATGTACACCACTATCTTTCCCAAGAAGTCATGTTAAGGCACAGATAATATAGAAAAGGAAATCTGTGGGGAGCCATGATCGCCTACTCTGAAGTCAAAAACGTGGAGAAGCAACGATAATGTACACCGATATCCTTCCCAAGAAGTCATAGCAAGTCACTGGTAATAAAGAAAAAGGAATTTGTAGAGAGCCATGATAGCGAACTCTGAACTCAAGTCTCTGAAGAAGGCAATGAAGATGCACGCAACTATCTACCCTCAAAAGTCATGTCAATTCGCAGATAATAAAAAAAAGTAATCTGTAGAGTGCCATGAACGCCTATACTGATTTCAAGACCATGGATCAAACAACAAGAATGCACATCATTATCCTTCCCAAGAAGTTATGGCTGGTCACAGATAATAAGTAAAAAAAGAAGCTGTGGAGAGCCGTGGTCGCCTACCGTGAATTTAAGACCATTGATAAGACAAAGAGAATTCAGGCCACTATCCATCTCAAGAATTCATGATATGCCATATTTAAAGAAAAAGGAAATGGTGGAGATCCATGACCGCTTACATTGAATTCAAGACCGTGATAAAAGCAACGAGAATGCACGAAACTATCCTTCCCAAGAAGACATGGCATGGGATTTAAGAAAACCCACAAAACTCCCATGATCGTCTCTGAATTGAATGGACATGATATACTAAAAAGTGTATATGCATGTCACTTTGTCTATTACGTATCATATATATCATAAGTTTCAACGTGCTGCTTAACGAGATACTTTTATTTCAAGAGAGCTTATGTGTGCGTTCGTGTGTGCATTCATATAATGATTGTGACTTTGTGAGTGCAGGAAAACACAAAGATCTCGTAGATATGATTTGTCTAGCAGTGCCAGCAAATTTAGAATATCATAATCATACGCATTTGCCTAACCGCTTATACATGCTCATTTACAAAGCTAGCTTTCTCTCCCTCACACATGCACACACGTACACGCACACACACACAAAGGCACACGCATACACATAGGCCACGTTTTATAAGGAGTAAATCCTGGAATTTATCATTGACCATTCAGAAATTAGTGCATTTTCAATAAAATTTTGCCTTAATAAATTAATTTCTCTTTTAATTAAAACTAAAATCATTAAGGTGAAGTTATGGTCAAATTGATGCCAATAAAAACACAAATGCGCTGAGTCTATTGTTTTGTAAACGTTCTCTTGATTTTGAGAGATTATTTTATTTAAATTCATAGGTGACCCTTTTGTATTTCTTGGGTTATTTTTTTGCAGAATGTGTTGAAAATTTCTTCGTCATATTCAGTCTTGTTATTGTTTTGATGAAAACAAACAAAACAGAAAAGAAACTAAATGACAAAGCATTTATAAAGCATTACGCCCCGAGCAAGGCGTGAAGCCACTAGGATACAGGGGGTTGCAGAAAATTTGGATCGAGAGCAGATAGGAGTGATAGAAGAAAGGATGAGGAGAAGGATAGTGGATAGATCAACACAACTGGAGATGTCGATTGACATTACATTTGAATAGTTGTAGATTATAGCTCTCAGGGAAACAGTAATTTGGAAGGGTGTTCCACAGGCGAGAGGTGCGAGGTATGAAGCTATTGGAGTAGAAGTGACGGCTACATTTAGTAGTTTCTACAGTGTAAGGGTGAGAGCGGGATGCCAGCCTCGTAGGGCGCTTGAATTCATGGAGTCTGGGAACCAGTGAAAGCAACAACGGAGCAATTACCATGAAAGTATTTGTAGAATAGACAAAGAAAGGCGACGGCGCGTCTGTGAGAGAGTGACTGTAGACGAGATGCCAGATCAGGGCCAATTATATTACATATCCGTCTCTGGATCCTGTCAAGAGCTCCGAGGTAAACAGAGGTGTCCCAGACCATATATGGCAGCAATACTCCATGCAAAGGCGAATAGTTGATTTGGATATTTGAAGTATCGATTTTGGGGAGAAAAATTTCCTGGCGCGGCACAGAGAGCCAACTTTTCTCGCAGTGGACGATGCAATTGACTCAATGTATTTGTTCCATCTCAGGTCAGCACTCAACGTGAGACCAAGCAGGCGCAGAGAATTGCTCTCAAGAAGTTGACTATCAGACATTCTAATGGGGGGGGGGCAGTGAAGGATCTCTATGGTGATTAATAGAGAGCAGTTTTGTTTTTGAAGCATTAAAGTTGACCAGCCAGTTCTTGACCCAGTTAACAACCGATTGGAGGTCCATTTCAAGACGCACGGCCAGGTTAGTTTTGTCAGCGAGACTAGATTTGTTTTTGAGGCAGGAGTAAATTGTAGTGTCGTCCGCGTAGATGCCAACTTAGGAATCAATGGCGTCAGGAAGGTTGTTTATGAAAATAAGGAATAGAGTGGGGCCAAGGATGGAGCCTTGGGGAACATCTGCGTTCGTGGGATAGGAACTGGTGGAGAATCCGTTGAGAACGACCTTCATTTAAAAAGATAATTTAAATTTAAATTAGACTTCAGTCCGAAGAAGTTATAAAGGATGAAACGTGTCACACGAATACCTTTTCCACTCTATCATAATTTCACCTTAAAATTCTTCTTAATATATAGAAATTTATAAATCGGTTTCCCATATATATATACGAAATACTAAAAAATAGCTTGATTGAACCCGCATATGAGAATGCACAATACTATTTCAGCCCCAGTGTTAATAATGACAAAGTTAAAGAGAAAATATTTGAAACTTATGCCAAAGAAACATTTTACTTCTCAATATCAATGAAAAATACATAAACATGTCTGGCTATAAATTAAAAAAAAAAAAAACTATCCGAATGAATTCAGAAATCTAGGATGATATTGCAATCTCCAGCCCCATATTTGACCCCCACACACAGAAGATGGAAATTGAAATTCTACACCAGTGACTATATCAATTTCAATCAAATAAAGTAATAAAACTCCATCCAAGCCTAATAGATCCACTCAAGGTAGGGGGTTTAAAAATCACACACCCCGGAACAATTCTACCTCGATTCTAAAAAAAAAAAAAAAAAAAAAAAATCCCAAAAAATCTATAACTGCTGTAAGAAGAATTGAAACACAATTCTAATATTATCATTAAAAGAGTTGATAAAAACTAATAGATACTTAAATTTGGAAACACTGTATTATTATATGAAATCGCAACATATCATTGGCGATTGGTCTAAATTTACTAAATTAAATAAAAATACCTAAACTTAAACAAATCCGTCAACAAACTTATAACAATACTGATGTAAGGTACTCGGAAATCATCGGAGTGACCATCCAGTCTACCTCTACGGAAATTCTAAAATACTTAAAGGTGTATATCCACTAAGATCCATCATTTCACTGATCCCAACACATATTCAACAGTTCTCAAAATTCCTCTATGATATTATTAGTCCATATCTATCTACCAAATCTGGTATCACATTTAGTCATCATTTTCTCCAATTCCTTAATAAAACGCAACCAAATCGTGCCTTACAATGTCGAAAATATATTAACAAACGAAAACATTGATATAATCTGTAAGTCCGTTAACATAATTCCCTGTCCATCAATCTTAATATTCTCGGGAAATTTCTGCACAACTAAAAATCCTTTCTACAACCAGAATGAAAGAAGTAGAGAAGAAAGATCTACAACGAGAGAGAGCGAGAGAGAGGGAGGGAGGGGGAGAGAGATAGAGAGAGGGAGGGAGAGAGAGAGAGAGAGCAATGGAAGAAGATTTACTCTCCCATTTGAGGGAAGTTCAATCCCTGAAATAATAATACCGTAGTTCACGGACGGAACGGAGAGGTTGAAAGAAAAAAGGGATGACAAAATGTTCTCAGATAGACTTTTATACTACTAAGACATGCACAAAACAATATATACATATTTATAAGTGTCCCGCGCGGAGGATAATATATCACATATTTACATGGAAAAGTAGAGTGTAAGAAGAACCAAAAAAAGAAAGGCTCTCACATGAAGATACTCTTGTGTTTGGGGAAGCCATGTTTAGTACGCCAGATTCAAACGGGGCGGATTCACCTCTTCCATCCCAGGTGAGGATAAATATAACACGAAGGGAAAACAGAAAGTCTTGAGTTTCCATAAATTGAGGAAGTCCTGCCGGATTTTCATTTTATATTAGGGAAAGACATATTCCCAAATGTAAACGGCACCATAGATTTTCAAGCTGTAACATTTACATTTACATATTCTTTCGCTGAATAATATTTCCTCGCATGCACGTATATACGTGTGGTGTGGTCTGTGTAGAATTATGAGAGGTAAAATTTGCTATTAAGAATAGAAAATACTCTGCTGACATCTATACATTCACGAGAAATTTTTGCTACAATTGCGGTGTTTGAATTTCAACATACAAATGCGAATGTATACAGACAACAGCACACATACATACATACATAAACCCAAATTTTTTAAAAAAATTAATCAGTTTGTCTGACGATCGAAAAAGCGTGAAACCCAGGGTCACAAACTCACATCAATCCAACCAAATATGTTAGCTCTATCTCTGATATTGAGCGCTTTCTAATAAGTACCGCGCATATAATATATAAATAATAATATATATATAATATATTACATATATTTATATACACACATTTTTGATATATATATATATATATATATATATATATATAATTATTTATTCGAAAATTATAACATAAATATGTTATAAAATCACTACAAAAATAGCCATTTTGTTTCAACACAACTTAAAAGGTTCAAATCAATTAACCACTCCTCGCTAGGGAAAACGCTAATACATAAGCCGGAATGACTAATCAAAATACAAGTATAAGTGAATTCAAAAAACTTGTCAACGAACTTAGGTTATAATAATTATTTAATGCTTTAATATTAGGGTTAGACTAAAATAGAATTTATTCTAATTAATTAATATTAAATTATACTATAAAATTCAAAATGACCAATTTTAAATTTAATCTATATTAAGTTTGAAATTATTTAAAGAAGAAACTGAAGAAAAATGACATATTTTTTCTATTTATTTTGTTTTTATTGAAATTAAGTTCGAATGCTGCTCTGAACTCTGCGACAACTTGGATACATTTGAAGTAAAAAATGGGCAAGGGAGGATAAAATCTTACAAAAGACAATACATACACAATCAAATTATAATACATAAACACGCAGACATATTTAGATATATAAACACGCAAAAAAGTGAGGAGACAGGAAATATCTCCACGACCCTTAAAAAACCCCGAAAAAAACAAAAAAATAAACAAAAAAAACAAAAACGGACAACATACATACACAAAGAAAGGTACACACAAATGACCATACATAGACACCGACACTCATACATTGACAAAGATATTCTCTGATACACCCACCAAGAAATATTAAAGTTTGAAACATCTTATTGAAATATAACTTATAGAGGCAAAGATACATAGGTAAAAATGGTTGAAGAGATAAAATTAATAAATTAATTACCTTAATTATCCTTCGTGCCTAACTTTTCAATTTCGCCGTTTTGATTTTTGCCGTTCGAACGAATCTTTCTAAAACGATCCTTTAAATGAATACGTTCCATCATTTTCAAAGATATATATATATATATATATATATATATATATATATATATATATATATAGTCCCCTCCAAAAGTATTGAAACGGCAAGACCAATTCGTTTGTTTTATTGTTCACTGAAGACATTTGGATTTAAGGAACAAATCAATGTGTATGAGAATTTCAGCCCTTATTTCGGATATTTACATTTGGACGTGTTAAACATCTTACGACATACCACCTTTTGTTTGAACTCATCCATTTTCCAAATCAGCAAAAATATTAGAACACTTGACTGACAGGTATTTGTTGTTACCCAGGTGCTGCCTTTTAGATTGAATTTTTCATATGACCGTCGGCTTTATTTTCTGTCTATCGTGTCTGTTGGTATTTTTTTCATATTGCATAAAAGATATAAGTAGAGGCAACATTGTGTAAATGATAAAATTATTGAAAGTAACCATGTTTTTTCTTTGTCATTTTTTAAATCATTTTGGTTTTAACCAGAAGAAACCACAAAGAAGCGAGGCGTTACTGAAACTGAATGAAATTGGGGAACAATTTGAGGAGACAGAGGGACAATAAAAGAGAATCAGGATGAAATTAATGTCATCCATCATCAAAATTACAACCAGCACCAATCCTTCCTTCCTTCCTTCCTTCCTTCCTTCCTCTATTTCTGCTCGTCCACTGTTTTTTTTTTTTTTTTTTCACTTAATAATTTTTTAAATTAACTATGAGAAACAGGTTCTTTATCGATTAAGAAATCGAACAGGGACAATCGGGTCAATTGAATAATTGTATTGCTCAATTTGTGATTAGATTTTTAAAGAACGCCTCAAATCTAAATTACCCATTAATCAATATAATCTGCATGTTATTTGTTAACAAAGGGATATTTTGGGAGTAGCGTGAATTCAATCGAATAACAAAAATTGCAAGACTAATGTTAATTACAAAACAATATGGCTTTTTGTAAATAGTTTCTCATAATTAAATTAAAATTTGTACAAATAAAACTTGACTAAGAAGTTACAATAAATTGGATTACATCTTATTTCTCGCTTGAGGAAAACAAAGCATTTGGATGGACATTTTGGCTTTCGGTTAGTAGTTAACTTAGTCACATTTAGTTTAAACAAATGTTTTATAGTATTTTAACAAGGATTTTGAAAGTGTTAAGTTGGTTAATGTTAACAAATGACTTCATTATGGTTCCCAAAATATTTGTGACTAATACTCCCCATTGTTTCTCTCTTTTATTCTCATATAAGTAGGACTAGTAACAATTGAAACCTGTTCCTTATAATAATAATAATAATAATAATAATAATAGTGATAATAATAATAATAATAGTGATAATAATAATAATAATAATACTTATTATTATTATTGTTGTTGTTGTTGGATTAAATACAAGCACCCCCAACAAAGTAAGGGTTGGGTGTAAATATATAACAAACCCAGTATACCAATCATGGTATCCACTCAGATAAGGTTAGGCCAGTCACAAGCATCACAGCCAAATGTATGCAATATTATGAAAATTCTGATAAAAGTAACACAATATTTCAGTTAGGGGTCCAATTAGATATAACTTCATGTTAGATAATCCAGTTTGCTCAGACTGTCTGTAGTGTGATTCCCAAGTCCCCAGGTCCCCAAGTCACAAACCTTTCAGTCCCTAAAGAAAAAAATACAAAAAGGCAAATAAGGTGGAAAAAAACACCTCTTCCTGAAATCTGAGACACATTGAGGAATAAACTTAAATCTCTCCGTAGAGCAGAAAGTCAGAAAACGAGCGAAAGAGAGGGCTAGTAAAAGAACAACCTTTATTTCAAACCTTTTTGGTTTTGCGAAAGGTCCGAAGGTCGAAAGACCCGAAACCCCTAATGAACCTCGGCTAAAAACATCACCGATGATGTGCGCCAAAACATCCAACACGCAATATATTTCTGTGTGCGTGTATATGTGTGTAAGCATCAATTACAGTCTATCCTCTAATTAATATCACTCCTGTTCTCAGTCAATTTGTCTCCATGAATTTCCTCCTGGTAGTTAATTCTATATTTAATTGCATAACAGAATAATATTTTTTTTAGATGGGCGTGATGAAATTAATATGTTCGGCCTGACCCATGTTCATTTTTTTAGTCGGAACCACATCTCTCAGCCCTCTGCCTTGTTTATTTCATTTAACACAACATAGCAAATGTCACCCCCTCCCTCGTAGATTTCTTATTACAAAACACAGCAAATGACAAAAACATATTATTTGCTCTTCACAAATGAATAAATAACCGTCACAAAAATTGATTTTAATACGCACAGCAAAACCAGTGTTTCCTTTATTTTGACATAGCTTCTTGATAAACAACTTAATGTTTCTTTCATTGAACGCTAGTATGCAAAATTTGCTTGAAGATACAACCCTATAAAATAATGTTAGCTCTAAGATTAGCATTGAGAAATCACTTGAGGGCAATTGATATCACTTGCATATAAAGGCCAAGTATTTCTGGTATTATTGGTGTCAAATAAATCAAGTATTCACTTTGCCATACTTCAGAGACCTTCCGAAGTCTAACACACATAGCCCCTGTTACAGTAAATCATATCGAAGAGAGAAAAAGTTTGCTTGTAATGTGTTTATTCCTTTAGGACTTCAGCGGACTAAAGATGTTGTTGGCACGACTACACATGCGCACGAACGAAGGATGCTGGGAATTTTTTTTTTTTTTTTAAATTTAACCAATTTCATTTAGATACTTTTTTCCCAGTGTATTATATTTAATAACTAGCAAGGAAAATGGAACAGAATGTAAATGAAATCGGCCATCTAGCTACATTTTAATTTTAAATTCCCAGCGCCTCTCATTCGTGAGCATGCGTAGCCGCACCAGCATAACAAATTTAGTCCCACGAAGCCCTAAAGGACGAAACGCATTACAAGAAAACTTTTTCTACTTTATCACATCTTACCCCAATATTGTTATTGATATATAAAAATTATATTTTCAAATGTTACTTTTAGTGGATACCCGTTTTTGAGTAGATGCCCCGTTTGTATTTTAAACAGTATTTATTAAATCTAACAGCTTGCAGACACGAGAATACTTATTTTAAAAATGTGCCCCTTGGCAGGATTCAAAATTTCGTGCTCCTTTGTAGGAATAACCATCGTCTGATTTGGTGAACTTTATCAGCTCGACTACGAAAAGTTTGCCAATCAAGCAAGGCAAAATAAAACTAAATAGAATCTTGATGGATTGTGAAGTTCTGCTTAAATATTGTTTAAAGTTAAAACAAAACGTCTACTCAGATATGGATATCCGCTAAAATAATGTTTGAAGTAATAAAAATATCTCGGATTAAATATAAATCCATTAATTCTTTAAATAAAATATATATGTGCGTACGCGTTTTTTGTTTGTTTGGACGTGTGTTTGTAATTAGGACGATATTGTATCTTCGTTATACAAGGCTAAACCGTGTACAAAACCATATGAGATATAGACCAAAAATTTGGTAATTGATAATCATGGGTACAGGAATATGTGTTAACGTAAAATAATTGTTGCCAATGAATAAAAATGTTGTCCTAATTTTGGTTATATGGGTTTATCTTTAACAGTAACTGTTATCAAGAGGTTCGGAGTAAGAATTCAATTTATCTTATATTATTAATATCAGGCAATAAAAAAATATTCGGATGATTTGAAAAAGCAATAACACAGCAAAAAGTTTCTTCAAAATATGTTTCTGCTTTTCCGTAATATTACTTTATTGGAACATTTCTAGGCTCAAAGGAAATTTATATTTTCTTATACGTAACTAATTGCTCATGACCGATGTTGCTGTCAGAGAAACTTGACGCTTAATAATGGCAATAACAAATTATTCGTTGTAATATGGCGATTTCTCGATTGAATATTTCTCGATTGAATATTTCATTTCACTTGATTCAGTTTAGCATAAGAAGTGATGTGGAAAAAGAATTAATTATTCTTTAATGCATTGAGCAGATCCAATCATAATGTGTAATAAAAGATATAGTATCACCAGTCTTAAACATTTTGCAGGTTAATTTAAAGCCAGAAAATAGTATGGATTTTAAGAATTCTTTTAATATAATAATGATTCACCCTCAAAGTCCAACTAATTAACCCATTATGAGGAGGGAGAAGTGAATATAACAAGCGCGACGGAAATAGAGCAAGCACTCTCCCATTTCCAATTCTGTGGAGCTATCTCTGACATTACACCACCCCCGCACCCATGATTAAGGAATCTGCTATTATTGCGCAGTCACCTATCTAGGTACTGACTAAGGTTGACGTTGCTTAACTTCAGTGATCATACCAAAACAAGTGTTTCAACGTGATACAGCTTTAAGCCCCGATACCTATTTTAGTTGTTGCTATTGTTGCTAGTATTCAAGTTATGTGGTCTTTGTTATTTGAGATATATATATATATATATATATATATATATATATATGTATATGTATGTATATATATATATGTATGTATGTATGTGTGTGTTTATATATATATGTATATATGTGTGTCTGTGTATGTATATATATATATATATATATATATATATATATATATATATATATATATATGTATATGTGTGTGTGTGTGTGTGTGTGTGTACGAGTTAGATTATTATTGTTCCAACGAGAGAAAATGTATATATTAAAGAAAGAAAAATGAGAAAAAAGAGAAAAAACGATTATATTGTAAAGAGAATATATATATATATATATATATATATATATATATATATATATATATATATATATATATATATATATATATATATATATATATAATGTCTATTTAGGTGCAATTTCAATTGGATACGGCCGTAAGTCTATATATATTTAATTAAATATATATGTTTGAATGTATACATATATACGTATATAAACATTAATACTAAAGTTATTTACATTCAACATATGCAAGCATGCATTATGATCAGGTTTTCTTGAATGAATATATAAATAAAAATGATAATTACACCCCATTTATACGTTGCTGTTGTTGTTGTTAGACGCCATCATTTCATATTGGAAGCCGATGATTTACTGCGTTCTGCACATTACATTGAATGTTCAAAATAAAATGATTAACGATATTATAATACGCTGCTTCAAATTAATCATTTTCTCTCCTTTTTTTAATGACCATGACAAATGTGAGTCGGAAGCTTGAACAGAATTCATTTTTGGCTATTTTTTTGCGTCAACATCAGACATTCGTATAAAAGACTAAAGATCAATAGATTTAATATACATAAAATTCTTATTCTTTTTACTAAAACATGTTTACATATGAATAAAAAGTCGCGCAGGTACTCACACACACGTGTGCGCACAGATACACACCCAGATACACACACACAAACACATACACACCTATAAATATATATAGTGTTTTTACGTTTTTTTTATAGATACAGTTCATTTAAGTAAAAGCGCTGTTTTGAATTAAACATTCACACACACACTCACACGCACACACACACACATATATATATATATATATATACAAACACACTATAAAGATATATATATATATATATATATATATATATATATATATATATATATATATATATATATATATATATATATACAGTGCAAACTTTATAAAACTTTATAAAAAATAATTAAATCATCCTTGTCTGCCGTATTTTATGAAAGATGTTTAAAAGAAAGATTCCTGCCCAAATATACATGATATATACAGTGGGGGGAAATAAATATTCGTACACTTGAAAAACTGTATTTTTATAAATATAAAAGCCTTAAATAAAACAAATCTCGGCACATTTTATGTATAAAGACACATACTATTAAAACTTAATTAATTCTTATTCTAACAGAAAATAATGCATTTTTTAAAATTCTAACTGGTGGGAAAAGTATTCGTACAAATTAATTATTAGAATAAAATAATCAATTAATCATGAAAAAAGTATATTCTAGAATGTTCCAGTAATGTTATCAGTAATTATAGTTAACAGTATTGGCCATTATCAGAGCATTCTGCAATTTCTAGTCTTACGAGAAGGTTGTAATAATGCCTAGAGGTAAAGAATTGGCTATTTCACAAAAACGAATTTTGTCCCTTTGGAAAGATGGGAACAGTTACAGAACGATTTCTAACAAACTGAATATTCCTTTTACTACAATTGTTTCGTTCATTGCAAGGTTAAAAACTAGTAACAGCATCGAAAACCAAAGACGAACAGGTGCTTCAAGGAAGATTTATCTAAGATCAGCAAAGATATTAGGACGCCAGATCCAACAAAATCCACGGGTTACCTGAGAAGAGCTGCGGGAACATCTGCGTGCAGTAGGGATTAAAGTAACCAAGCGTACAATAAGTAATGAACTACAAAAAACAGTCTGAAATCACGCATCCCAAGGAAGAATCCACACCTCTTGAAACGACACAGAGATGCTAGGCTAAAATTCGTTAGAGAGCATAAGGATAAAGAATATTCGTTTTGGCAAAAAGTACTATGGACAAATGAAACTAAAATAGAGTTGTTTGGTCATAATTATCGAAATCATGTGTGTAGGAAGGACGGTGAAGCCTGCTTACCAAAGAACACGTTGCCAACTGTAAAGTTTGGTGGCGGCAGTATCATGATCTGGGGCTGTTTTTCTGCAAAAGGTGTTGGCAGAATATCAATAATAGATGGCAAGATGAATGCCGAAAGATATCAGAAAATCCTGCAAGACAAGTTAATGCGTTCTGTTGAGAGACTTCGGCTACCTCCTGATTGGGTTTTCCAACTGGATAATGATCCTAAGCATATCGCTAGATCTACAAGGAAATGGTTAGCTGAAAGTAACGTTGGTGTCTTGCAATGGCGAAGTCAGTCTCCAAACATGAACCCAATCCAAAATTTATGGCGATATTTGAAAATTCAAATTGGGAAAAGAGCACCAACAAATATCAAGAATTTGAAAACAATATGCCAAAAATAATGGGACAAAATACCACTCAATGTGTGCAAATCATTAGTTGAGATCTACAGGAATAGACTGGTAGCTGTGGAACTCAATAAAGGATATTCCACAAAGTATTAAATTAAGTTAATATGCTATTTTTTTTTGTACGAATCCTTTTTTCATCAGTTAAAATGAAAAAAATGCATTAATTTCTGTTAGAATAAGAATTAAGTTTATTATTATTATTTTAATAAAATGTATCTTTACACATAAAATGTATCAAAATTTGTTTTAGTTAAGGCTTTTACAGTTATAAAAATACAATTTTTCAAGTGTACCAATATTTATTTCCCCCACTCTCTCTCTCTCTCTCTCTCTCTCTCTCTCTCTCTCTATATATATATATATATATATATATATATATATATATATATATACATTGGCTCCTGAAATAAAAATTAATTCCAGTTGAGCTCTCTAGGGATGAGGTATGGGTTTGTAAACAATGACTATTATAGCTATATAGCGAGACTCTTCGCAAGCCGAATTGAGTCACTGTCGGTCACTGGGCGTGTTTCTAAAAATAAATACGCTAAAAATCCACCTACATCGCCGACGGCTTAGTGGTAGACTGACACCAACTCAGTCGGGTTTCGATCCTAGCTAGAGGCAACCGGATGTCTAGCCACACTGGTGTGCTGCAAAACAGTCTGTCTGTGGATGACGTTATATATATATATATATATATATATATATATATATATATATATATATATATATATATATATATATATATATATATATATATATATATATGGATCAGAGACACAGGAGTTTTGTAAGAAGATTTGGGACCCGCCTCTTCCAAAAAATTCACTAAATTACAATACGTCAGAATTCTTTATTCCTTTTTTTCTACCTGAGATTTTTTCAGAACCACTTATATTCACAAAAAGACAGCCATATAAACCCACACCACCTACACACACCCATGCACATATGTATACGCTATGGTATCGACAATTTTACTGTCAAGTACTATAAGAATAATACATCATTCTAGTATATAATATATTCTATATGTTATCTTAATTAAATGACTTCACGAATTGTTGTCACAATTTCTAGCGTTTTGCGTTTTGTTGGTTTCCTTGAATGTTTTATCAGCCGGAAATAACACTCGACAAGCCTTGAAATGCATATTTATAGAAAAAAAACAATTTATCTAATTTCTGACAAATAATGGCATGTGTTTTGCTACGAGAATAAAATGATTCAGGTAAATGTGGAGAATTTTTAATTTTTTTTATTTATTTCCGGCGCAGTATTACAAACCAGCATTACCAATTATAATTGAATATGAGCAAATGGCAGGAAGCCAAATAGTGAACTGTCACAGCAGGCTGGGTACCAATGGCTGGTAGCTACGCACGCAATTTTGCCAAAAGAGAGAATTTTGCAATGCTTGTCAACTGATTACTCGAGCATGACGACATTGGTTACATTAACATATAAATTAAGACAATATACACTTTTATACCAATTTTACATCAAATCAAATGATTAAAAAAAAAAAAATTATATGGTTGAAATTAAATTGCTATATATTGAAATATCATCATACGAAATTAAACTAATCAAAATTTATGTTTATGTTTTTTCTTGAGGACATTGGTGATGATGTCTCTCCACAATTTCCTGTGATCTGTATCTCTTAATAAATATTGTCTTTTTGTCATCTTTCTTAAACCCTGTTCTGCTAGGTTAGGCGTTGTTTTCCTTTAGCCTTCAATCTTTTCTGTGATTATCACATTTTCTAAGCCCTTTTTCTTCAATATGTTCCCTAGAAATTTCACTTATCTCTTTCTGATAAAATATAAGCGTGTTTCTATTTTCACTAAAATCTCTTTGCTGCCCGCTTCTCTGCAACATTCTGTAGAAGCACATTTCTGTAATTTTTTTTACTTGCTTGATTTCGTATCTGCAATATTTTTTGTCTTTTTTGTTTCACTTTTTCTCTAAAACTTCGTCATTGCTTACAGGTACGAGCCATGTTATTCTTCTGTATGACTACATTACTATTGTGGGGCTCGCCCCTTGTACACAAGATGGACTCGTCCAAAGTATACTTATACTACGGAGAGGTAGCGTGAGAAGAAAGTCGAGACAGGTTGTTCACTCAGAGTTATACGAGAGTCCGGAAAGAGAGATAATTACGGTTTCACTTACAGAGACTTGTACATATACTTTTCTACTAACCCACATTCCTGGACTTCATTTCAAGTTTGTATTCTTACGTTTAATACACATATTTTTCTATTTCAATTACTGGCGTTGTTTATTTATTTGTGCAGGATTCAATCCCCGGAATCCACAACAACTTGGCGACGAGGACTTCGGACCCAGACGGAAGAAAAAAAAATCTCTCTCGCCAACACAATAATTTGGCGACGAGGATTTGCATTTCTCGGAAAAAAATACCGTTTACCAGTGTCCACAACAACTTAGCGACAAAGTTTTACGAGGATTTGCGAGGATTTCAATTACTGGCGTTCTTTATTTATTTGTACAGGATTCCATCCCCGGAGTCCACAACAATTACTATTGCTTCAAGTATTTTCTTTGTGAGAAGTTTATCCAGTATTCACGGCCATATCGACCGCATGATATTTAATTGAGTACACTTTGTTTCCTGTTTCTTAATACTTTGCTTCGTTTTTGAAAGTCAACCTTTTCTATCCCAATGCGCCTTCGGATTTCAGTGTTGCACTTTACGTCATCTTTTAAAACATTGTGATTGACTGCAATTGATGCACACATACAGACACACACAAGCACACACAGGAACACACGCGCGTGCGCACGAACGCACACTCACACACACATCCACACATCCACAGAGACATATATATTGGGACAAAATGGAAAAACTTTTGAAGGACGCCTTTCGTCGACATGTATTAGGTCTTGCGAATGTGGAATTATCCTAGCCTTCTTTCCTCATGATATACCCTAGAACTTTCAACTCTCTTTCTGGTGTTAAATATAATTTTTGTTCCATTTTCTTTAAAATTTCTTCGTTGCTCACATGTTCA
The DNA here is from genome assembly GCA_963932145.1 of Acanthosepion lycidas. Taxonomy (NCBI): domain Eukaryota; kingdom Metazoa; phylum Mollusca; class Cephalopoda; order Sepiida; family Sepiidae; genus Acanthosepion; species Acanthosepion lycidas. The sequence goes on along the minus strand of OZ010609.1, from coordinate 36,491,111 downwards.
GTCCAAGGTATTCTGAGGATCCTACTATAGAACCACATTTCTGCATGCACTCGACTAAGATTTAAAAGGATATCGATGAAGTTATATACGAATATATATATATATATATATATATATATATATATATATACTAGCAGCATGGCCAGGCGTTGCCCGTTCTTGATTCAAAAATCGTACGACTCATACAGCAATCGCTATCACTTGACTTAAAATATTTTTGCCCTTCCTTGCCTTTAAAGGAGTGCCTTTTGCCATGTTGATGTTGCTACATACCTTATTCTTGCCTATCTCACACTGTGAACTTTTTCGAAGCTCTATACTAAACATTAAATGTTACGAAAAGAAAAAACTAAACAAAATGAACACAAAACGATCAGCTTTAAAAAAGGACTCGTAACTGGAAAAACCGAATGAAAAAAGAATGCTAACAACAAATACTTTTTCACACCCAACCTAGTTCTACGGAATGAGAATCAACGTTGAGTTTAAGCAAGCGAATGAGCCAATTGGAGTAAAGTGCCGTGCAGATTTTTCCCACTTGTGACGAATGCAGCTATCGAGTTTTTTTGCATGCTAGCATGCTAGTTAACATTCGTGTCAGTCAGCTGTTGGCTCTCACGCTGGCCAATAGAATCTTCCTGCCTATTCGTGGCAGCCAGCTATTGGCTCTCACTCTGGCCAGTACAAAATTGCCGCAAACTACATGAAAACTGCCGTAGAATCATGAAAAAATCTATCGATGGGAGTTGGGAAATGCAAAGTTGGTCTTGGCCTTCGCGCTAAGTTCGAGCATGTGCATGTAAATTTTGGTGCAAATCCGTCGAAAACTGCGGCTGTGCATTCGTTACACACACACACACATCCTGCCTTATATATATATATATATATATATACATATATATATATATATATATATATATATATGTGTGTGTGTGTGTGTGTGTGTGTGTGTGCATGAATTTCCAAGGTTTACTTACTCATTTCTTGTCCTCTTCCACGCACTCTCGGTAGCGCAATATTCTTTTCATTTCATATCACATTTGAAACTCTTCATTATTTTTATCGAATGAGTCTTGATGTTTTCTTTCTACTAAATATAGAGCATCTTTGTAAACACCATCAACATATGGTTCATGCTGTTCCCAGGACCATTGCATTGAATGTTATCTAATCTATTCACTAAATCCTTATGACATACACTTCCAGGCGAGTTGTAAACTTCTATTCAAATTTATTACACGTTCAGATGCATATGTGATGCGCTTAAACCAACATAATAATACACACTTCGACACCGGCGAACTGCAATAATTACGCATCTATGTCCACTGTAAAATTATCAATATATAATATTATGAAACTTAAATTTTTTGTCATGAAGCAATCACTACATGTTGGCAGTAGTAATAATTCAGTCAAAAAAAGCGTCCTTTAACAAGGAAGATACCATGTTAAGAAGCTGTTGCAAAAAAAAAGGTCTGAAAAGACGACTGAAATCACGGCTAAAATTGGCAAACATGCATCGTTGTAGAAATCAAGAGAGCATGAAAGCTAACACACCAATCATCACAGTAGATGAACTTGTCAAACTTTGCCAAGATAATCTCGACAAAATTGCATTCATGCCAGGAAGAGTGACAATTTTTGTGAATGAAAGTATATATCTGCATGTCAGTTCAGAAAAAAAAAATGAAACTGAAGCAAGAATCATTTTTTTTCTTGGAAGGACATTACAATCTACGTTTTGAGGAGCTAAGAAGAGAAATCTGTCTGATTTCAACTCTGGCATCGTTCAATACAAAACAATAATGTAAACAGATGCACGCCTTAAAGGACTTGGATCTGCTTTGACATGATGACAGACTGATTGCCGACGCATAAAGATATCTTTCGGATAGAGTGAAGTGATATTTATGTGTAGAACTCTTGTAGATTGGTTTGGGCGTCCAATGATTGCACACATAAATATATATAACCGCCATTTCAGGGTACTAACCTATCAAAAGTCACTGGTTATGACTACAGAAATCACTGACCAGAGCATCCCAAGACTACAAGTCATGTCACACAAGCTACAGGAATAGCAAATGCATGTACAATATAGACATGGAATGAGCATGACACTACCAAATGCACTAAATCTACCAAGTAACAGGAACAATAATTCAAGCAACTTGAGCACTTGATTTCATCTTGTGAGATTCAGCAATGATCAGTTGAGAGTCGTACAAGAGGAAATCAAGAAATAACCTGTTCTTAATTAGTTATGTGAAGTTGTATTAGTTGGGTAGTTGGATTCAGTCAAAGAAGTACCAACACAAACACGTTCCTACTGGACCTAAAGAAATGAAATCGTTGTGAATGAGAGCAACATACTGAAAGAATCAGAAATCCTGATTCCAGCCACGACATATTGAATCAGCCCCAGTACCGATATCAAGATATCGAGAACAAGTCTTCTGGCTATAGATGAAGTATATTGGATTGGCATAAATACTGACATTGTGAACATGATAAATAAGTGTTCCATATGTCAAGAAAACATTATTGTACAGCCAAAGGAAACGCTGTAATCGCATATTGATCCCTAGTTGACCGTATCGACCATTACTAATTTAGCGATCGTAAATATCTAATAATTGCTGATTACTACAGTAAACTTCCAAAGGAGAGGACTAAGTAAATGCTACATACTCATATTAACAACCAAGCAAGTATTCTCAAAATATCGTATTCCCACAAACTTAATAAATGACGACGAGCCCCAATACTCAAGTGAGTCATATTGAGAATTTGCCCAACAGCGAAAATTTAACGTCATCCTCAAGAATTCTACAATCAAACCATTCTCAATGTACAATTCAAACTCCCGACACATTTTCAGTAGTAACTAACCATTACTCTTGTGCTATCCGAGTCCATTTCTTTCTTCAATTACATCCAATATTTGGTAAACGTTGCCAACTCTGATATTGAAGTCACCAAGTATGAAAAGTACGCAGCACCTTGCAAACGTTCATTTAGCGAGAGATAAAATGATAGTTTTTCATCTTCAGAAGAACGTGTGGTTGTAGCATATACACTCGGTAAGGTAACAAACATGTTCCTTGACGATGCCATTATCTTTAATACCTGTGACACTACATGGAAGTTCTTCTTGCTTAGTGATTATGGAATTCTTCAATTCAAACGATTTGCTGGGGCTTCTCTTGCACCCATTCCTTCTCTCACTCCAGTAAAGTACGTAACCAGATAATTTGTTCTATGAAGTGAATCTCCCCAGAGAGTATCATTTCGGACAAGGCCATGGCATCTATATTGTATTGCTGTAGCGCTTTTGCAAAAAGTTCTAATCACCGTTCAGGTCGTATTGTACTGGTTCAGTGTCTATTAATGTCCAGATATCCAAGCAACCAATGGTTAAAGATTTGATGTTTTTCACAATAGTAGGATGACGGCCCAGGCAGCCGTTGTCTGGGACACCTACCGGGCCCAAAATGTCCATTATTCATTCCAGAACCCTTATTGCCATTGGTCAGTAAGTTTTTGTAAGATATTAAAAGATATAAAGCAGTACATTATTTACATTGCTCGGACTATCATCCTCATCTTTGTTGCCATATTTATCACAGAGTTTCGGTCGTTGTACGCTCTCGCCTTCTTCAGGTAGTTGGAATGTCGAATTGAACCCTTTATTTCGCTCGCTGGGGTAGACTGTTCTAGTTCCAAATGCCATGTCTAATGGATATCAGTTATCTCCTGTTAATTCCCCTCTCCAAATTCTCCACCGCCTTAACCATGTATTGAACTCACACTCTTTGGGTCCTGTTACTGGATCTAACTAACGCCTTTATCGACCATGCCATGTGTCCTCTCTTGGAGAGGAGAAGTAACAGGTGATATCTGATAACTGACATCCTTTAGACATGGCACGTGGAACTAGAACAGTTACCCCAGCGAGCGAAATAAAGGG
>OZ010609.1:36457138-36482138 GCA_963932145.1 Acanthosepion lycidas | reverse complement strand
ACAGACATTTTCTTGCATCAATATTTAAATTATTTGCCCTTATGGGTTCTCTGGACAAACTGCCAAGAAAAAAAATGATTAAATTTTAATAAATAAAAATCATAGTTATAATATAAACTTAACACAAACACTAGTCACCCTTCTGTCCATCGACTTTTGGTTCACTATATATATATATATATATATATATATATATATATATATATATATATATATATATATATATATAATATTGGCGTTATCAATATACAAGATACAACTTGTCAGAAGATCTAACACCTTAGACAAAAACAAAATCGCTAACAAGGAAAGAAAACTAAAGAAAATTCAAAAGGCAATAACAGTAAAATGCTCAACGCCCAGATTATGTAGACAAAACATAAAACTCTTCACAACAAAGAATCACTCGAATCGTTATTCGTGTTTTATACTGTCGTAATCTACAGACAACTAGAACGCTTCTAGTCCACAAGATCACGAGAGTGGGAAACTCCAGTAATACCACGGGCTGTCCTTTGTATTATATATATATATATATATATATATATATATATATATATATATATACGCACGTATATATACACGCTCTATCTCTGATATAGAGCACTTTATCCCATAAATATAGCACACCTTAAGACCATATTTCTTATATATATATATATATATATATATATATATATATATATATATATATATATATATATATCACTTCATACAATTACCACCAGTGTAGCCTGACAATTGCGTCTAGCATGAAACAGACTGTCGCTTCTAAGTGTTGACTTCAATGTTCACTTTATATATATATATATATATATATATATATATATATATATATATATATATATTTGATGAAATGGATTAAATCCGACTAATATTTACTGTTTATTAATATTCATACATAAAAATTGCCTATAAACAGAATATATATACATACACCCCCCCACATATATATATATATATATATATATATATATATATATATATTGGAGATTATGATGCTTTCTGGAAGTTCCCCTAAGTATTCATTTCCGTATGGAATCACCTTACCTTCAGAGATAGGAACTGGTTGTAAATGTCTGCTTCACAATTCTCTCGTATGTGTATGTTTGGTGTTTTATCGTCGACCGATTTGTTTTGTTGATTTTCAATATTCTACATGTTCAGATTTTTTCTTTTGTGTGTGTGTGTGTCTTTAGTTTTTGTGATCAACTGAACATGATTCCAGACGGAATTGAAAGCTTGGGTAAAGTGAATAACGGTACGGAGAGCATAATAGCCTCCAGTATTACGCCTGGAACGCATATATATATAAAGCTATCAATGTATCTCTCTCTCTCTGTGTCTCTCTGTCTCACACACACAAACACAGACACACACAGAGAAACATGCACGCACACATATCTATATTGATAAATGAGTATATAGGATATACTACAACATGTCTAATAAGAAAACTCACGTTACATCTTTCTGGCCATTACTCAATTAGCTCTTATTTAAATTCGGTACCTGCACTAATTCGGTGAAAAAATTGAACAATAAATGTGTCAACATCTCATCAGCGCTTGTCAGCTGATTACGTAATCACCATTATTGTTTGTTTTAAAACTCCATTTCTGTGTTATTTTAAACTTGAAGTAAATAATATTTGTTTCAAATCAGATTAATTGTATGTTAAATCAGCTAATATTCATCAAATAACTTTTCAGAAAAGCACATTTTATTTTTGGAAGATTTCGTAACAGAGAGAATTACATTGCAATGAAAGATGACTTAAAAAACAATCCTAATCAGCTATTTTACAAAAAAAAAAAATCCTTTCCATTAAAGCTAAAATGAATGTTTCAAGAAAGCTTTTTCAATTTTTAAATTCGTTAAAGTATCTTAAGTATAGCGAATTAGTTGAGGTCCCTAATTTCAATGCACATGTTGACCTACCAAACTCCATCTGCAACATACTCATTGATAATACAAATATAATAGCCCCCATCCACATAAAAAGACTAAAAATAATGGAAACATTATTAATAAAAAAAGAAAATTTCAATAGGTAATAAAATCAACTATAAACATGGCCGAAATGTGCTACCATGTTTAGAAAATAAAAGGTTCTTATAACTATATACATTATTTACATTATTCGGACCTCATCTTTGTCGCCATATTTATCACATTGTTTCGGCCGTTGTACGTTCCGGCCTTCTTCAGGTGGTTGGAATGTCGAACTGAACCCTTTATTTCGCTCACTGAGGTAAACTGTCCTAGTTCCACGTGCCATGTTTGATGGATGTCAGCAAAGAGTGTGAGCTCAATACCCCGGTTAAGGCAGTGGGGATTTTTCAGAGGGAAAATTAACAGGAGATAACTGATAGCTGGTGACAAAGATGAGGACAATAGTCCGAATAATGTAAATAATGTACATAATACCTCATCTCAGAAATATAGAAAAACTCTAAATACATACATAAAGCAATTCCTACATTAAGTTAAAAGTAAAAATAAAATAATTATTGATAATGTCTAAAAGTATAGCCGAAAGCGTTCGAACATACAGAACATTCGGACAATTTAAATTCTACTGCAGAATATTGGATCTTACACGCTCAAGTAAAGAGAGCCGTTCGAAAACATGAAAACATTGAAGTGGGGCATTCATATACTGACGAATACATTACTATTAAAATTCGGTTTTAATTCATTTCATGAATAAATACAAATATTCATCTCTCCAGATCGAGTATATTATATATTCATGAAATAAGTTATTAGGTTGGTGCAAAAATAATGACGTAATAATGTCGTTTTTTGACGTATTTTTTAACGTCAAAAAACAACATTATTACGTCATTATTTTTGCACCAAGCTAATATAAACGAATAGATTTTAAAAGATCGTCTGTACTTATTATTGTTATATTGGTCTGTTTCTTACATTGAGCTCTCTTTGGATTCATGATTATCCCGACTAATTATCAATCGATCTAAACTGGGCCGAGGACGGGCTAAAAAAGAAAAGTGGTAGAAGTCTTAGAGAAAGAAACCCTGGTGGAGAGACATGAATACAGAATGTTTGCACATAAGTCAGAGGAACAGGCAAAGATGTGATGTTGGAATTGGAGACATCATATTTAAGTAAAAAAAAACAAAAAACTATCTGGATAGTCTGTCTATATTTCTAAGATTAGGTATTATGTACAGTATTTACATTAGTCGGACTATTGTCCTCATCTTTGTCGCCATATTTGTCACAACGTTTCGGCCGTTGTACGCTCCGGCCTTCTTCAGGTGGTTGGAATTTCGAACTGAACCCTTTATTTCGATCACTGGGGTAGACTGTTCTAGTTCCACGTTCCATGTTTGATGGATGTCAGTTATCAGTTATCTCCTGCTAATTTTCCCTCAGAAAGTTCTCCACTGCTTTAACCGGGTATTGAACTCACACTCTTTGGGTCTGTCACTGGATCAACCAACGCCTTTATCCACTGTGCCATGTGTCCTTGAGGACAGCCATCAAACATGGCACGTGGAACTAGAACAGTCTACCCCAGTGATCGAAATAAAGGGTTCAGTTCGAAATTCCAACCACCTGATGAAGGCCGGAGCGTACAACGGCCGAAACGTTGTGACAAATATGGCGACAAAGATGAGGACAATAGTCCGACTAATGTAAATACTGTATCTGGATAGTGTTGTAACTGCTACTGTTGATACTGCTAAATCTTCTGCCATAAGGCGGTGAGTCCACGATAGCCACCATGTCCCTCAAGAGCGTCGGAACATCCTTTAGACTGATCTTCTGATGGGCGACGTCCTTCCAGAGGTTGCATGGTCAGCCGCAACGCCGTCACCAGTTTGCAGATGAAGGTTTGAACTGGTATATGACTCTGGTAATTATGGTCCTCATGTTGTCGCATGACATGATCAAGCGAGCGAACACGGCGCTAATAGAAAATGGTAAATGTAACCCTGAACCGAAAACGCATCAGAATAGCGAAAGACACCTTCTGAAAGCTAAGCAAAATATTAAGATAAAAGAAAATTTCGTTAGAAACAAAGAGTATCGAACTGCTATGTCACATTTATCGTCCTATATGCACAGAGGAAAACGTGGCTTGGGACAGCAGAGAAGTCGTTAGAGAGACGGATCCTTGCACTAACTTAGGCATAATACTTAACCAACGAGGAAGTTTTAGTAAAGATATGAACTAGAAGGATATGTATATTAACAATCAGAAAGAGACAGTTGAAATTTCTGAGACACATAATGAAGAAAGACGTATTGGAAAAAGAATTAATCGGAAACACCGAGTAACTTAACCAATGTGTCTGAGCGGGCAAAAGGAATGGTAAATGGTTAAATATTGCTTAGAGCAGCTATGGACAAGCTTTTGCGGGCAGTGGGTCGCAGTACTAAAAATATTCGAAGTAATTTTCAAGTTATTTTCACTACAGAAGACCATATGCGTAAGCATATATGTTAGATATAGCGCGGGGAGTGTTCTTTTTGTTTTTAGAAAAGATTTTTCCATAATTAAAAATTGATGTCTTAGTATAATATTGATGACAGTGTGATTAAGACCTGTGACTGTTATTTGAAAATTAACACCTGTGACTGTTATTTGAAAAATTAACACCTGTGGCTGTTATTTGACAATAAAAACGTATTTATTCTCCAGAGCAAAACAATAAATAAAAAAAATAAAATGAAACAAAAATAGAAATAAAATGAACGTTTTCTGTTTCAAAAGTCAAATATGTTTGTACGTGTGATCTTTCTTAGTGAAAATCGCCAATGGTTTAAAATGAAGAAAACTTTATTTTTACCGAAAGTTTACAAAATTTTTATTGATTGTTTTTGTGTGGGGGGTTATGCATGAGAGAATGTGTAAGTGAACAAGTTAAAACAAAACAAAATTTTAAGAAACGTTATTTTCCTTATGAAGTTAAGCCGGCCATTCAGAAAAAGCAAATGGACTGCATACGGCCCACAGTTTACCCATGACTGACTTAGAGCAACAAGGTGGAAGAAAATGAGGAGAGCCATGATCATTGTCTTTCTATAAGGACAAATTTTCCTATTCTTTTAAATAAGAATTAAAATCCAAAGAACATTGCTTAGCTATTGAAGTTTTTCACATAAACCCATCCAGTAAAATGGAATTTTAACTGGTCAAAGATTCACTTTTTTAATCATTTCATCGCAAGCAAGGTAATAAAGCCACGATGATATAAGCGGTTAATGAGTTTGTGAGAATATGAGCTAAAAAAAACATTACTAAGGAGAAATAATGATAAAAAACAGGAATTAAGAAGATAAAAGATAACGATTGACATTGCATTTAATTTTTGGAAGATCAAGACTGGAAAGCAAGAAGCCGGAACAGAGTTACAGAAGCGCTAAATCAAGAAAAGAAACGGTTAGCATAGAACATACGGTTACATCTAGCGATTTCAACTGTAAAATGATAAGACCTTATCGACAATCAAGTACTGAACTCAAATTCTTAAAGTTTAAGAAATATAGAGAAAAGTTCATTAGAACAATTAACATGAAAGTAATTATAGAAAAGGAAGAAGGAAGGTACGGTATTGTGTAACTTAACTGTAAAAACCACATTAGTAACCCTGTTTCACTGACGATTCAGTTCAGTAGTAACAGACATTAGAAATAAAATTGGAGCTGTTAATGAAGTTGTTATTTCGCGGATTAAAATGGCGGAAGAAGTTGAGGAAAGTCAATCAAAAGAAAGCGTAGTTATTCTACAACCATAATGCCAGACAATTAACGCACTTGAGGATAAATACATAAATGTGATACTGACTTCAGAACAAAAAGCTTTTGTAGTTGATTCCAGGAACAAAAGTAGAAAAAGTGGAATACTACGACTATTATTGTTAATAATAATAATAGTTTGGCTTGTGTATACAAATCACGTATTATCAGTAAACTTATTGCATGTTTCTATTTTTAATTTAAACAAGATAATAGTAATAATAATAATAATAATAATAATAATAATAATAATAATATCGGATAATAATAATATTTTAGAGAAAAGCACTATTTAAGAAAATATAAAGAAAAGTAAAAACACAGTGTTTGACAATGTTAAGCAATATTTCAACAGAATGTCTGTTTTCAAGTTATATTTAAACAATTTTTTAAGTATAAAAGTATATAAATCTACAAAAATAATAAGTCTATGTAAATGTTGCCTGTCTTATGAGAGAAAAAAGCAAAAAAAAAAACCCCAAAAAACAAAAACGGCTGTATTGGTAATGAACGCGTCAAACGAAATGAAACGCCGTCAGCGTGAAGGCATGCAACTGTCGTTCTATGCTGGTGCTAAGTGAAATTAAAAGGGATGACATGAGTGTTTTCGGTAGTACAACGATCCGAAACTCCAATGTTTTCTTAAGTGTGGACGCTTTCATTTGTTAAAATTTATCTGATGTTTTTATTTCTTTTGAAAGAAATAGGTCGGTTGGGAAATAACTCTTTAAAATGCGGATATTTTGTTCATAGCTGTTTTGTAGTATTTTCGAAAATTTCTGTACCACTTGATAACTAATGGAATTCTGTCAGAATTTCTATTGTGTTTTTCGACGTTTTAACCTGGTATAAAATTATAATCTGGTAATATTTAGTTTTAGCTATTTCATTCGCAATTTGTTTTTGTTCTTGATAGCCGCACTTAATATAATGCGAATATTAGCATGCTTCCAATAACCTTTTATCTCCGTGCAAATTCGCCTTTGCGTAAAAATTAGCGCTTCGGCTTTGATTTTGTTGTGTAATAAGGCAAAGCAGAGGAACGATGTAGGTAAATGTGTGATGGCGTAGGTCTGAAAAATATTAGGTTGGTGCAAAAATAATTTCGTTTTCTCACATAGTAACATATGTTAGAAAACGAAATTATTTTTGCACCAACCTAATAATTCGGTCATTAAACGATGCCTTGAGAAATTTATTCTAAAAATTCAACCCGAGATGTGGAGAAACTAGATTTAAATATTATTCGTGGTCGAAAATTATTCTTTGTTCAAAAGTATCATAAACTTGTAGAAATTTTAGCAAACTTTCCTCCGTACCTTCCCAGATGAAGAAAATAAAATGAATAAGTCGCAGCCAAAGCTCTGGTTTATGGCCGTGTTGTGATTTGAACGTTTCAAGTTTTTCTTCGAAAATTGTCAAAAAGACATTCGTTAAGTTAAAGGCCATGGGATGTTCCCATTGCACATCCTTTGATTTAGTGGTAAAACTTTTTACCAAACTTCATCGTGTTGCTTTCCAAAACGAAACGTATAATTCTACTGAGAATGTTTGACGGAATGGTTTTGTTTGTGCTTTTCTTAAAAGCTTCATTGTGATCAGCATTAGGTTGGTTGGTTGGGTTTTATGGCATATCAACCACTGTGGGTCATTTAATGCCAAATTAAGGTTTATATATATATATATATATATATATGTATATATACATATATATATATACACACACACACACACACACAAACACACACACACACATATATATATATATATATATATATATATATATATATATATATATATATATATACACACACACACCTATACATATATTAAATACACAGTACTATTAAACATAGCTGGCAACATTATTTTTTTCAAAAACACATAGCTGGCAATATTATTGTTTCAAAAGCGTATAGCTGGCAACATTATTTTTCCGAAAACATTATCAGAGGGCTTTCTGTTAGACGTAGTTTATCGTCATACCCAGGACGCGGATGTAGTTTATCGTCATACCCAGGACGCTTAGCATTAGGATAAAGAGACGAGACATGTATGATGACCAAAAAGAAATCATAAAAATCATTTTTTCGTTCTGAAAATTTATTTATTTTAAATATAAAATCAATAATCCCGGACATAGGATGACGACCGTTTTACTACAGAAGATAAAAAACCATTTAGTCATTCAAAGATTTTTGCCGTAAAACATATCCATTAAAAATCGGGCGTTGTGGAGGAAATTCATCAAATGTATGTATTCTTGGAAGGCCATAAAACGTAGGTGTTCTTTGCTCCGAACGTAATATGTTAGACTCTGTTTCATTGATAAAACTATTTCCTTTCATTTCAGACATTAACTTTATCTTTTTTTTTCTGTAATAAGAGTTCGGGTCTATTTTTATTTCTTTATAAAAACATTTATCCCTTAAAGCTTCTTCACAAACCGAGATATTGTTTTCCTTATTCATAATGACAGTAGCGCCTCCATTGTTTGCCATTTTTATGACAATCGAATCAACATTGGCAAGACGACGAAGAGCGTTGCGTTGCGAAGTGGTAAGATTGGGCCAGGTATTGTTATATTTTGATTTTACGTTTTCCCTGACAGATTCCCAAAAGTTCTATTAAAGACTTTGAGCGTTCCTCTCGCACTACATCTGGATACCAGGATGGATAGACCCAATTATGCGAGGTTCGATCACTATCTTTATCTTTGTAAATTTTGTAGAATTTTCGTCATCATTTTTTTCGAAAAAATATTCCTTCAGCTTGTGACGACGGACAAACTGAAATACGCCCTGAGCAAATTTAATTTTGTCAAAAGTTCTAGTACTTGGCCAAAAATTCAATCCAATCTCTAAAACAGAAATCTCATCTGAGGAAAACTTTAAATTTTATAAATGTATTACAGTTTTTATTTTCCAGTGTGTTCGAAATTTTTGTGTGAGTGCTGATATTGAAATTGTATTTTTTATGAGATTCCGTGTCTTTTGATATTCTTCACTGAGAACATGGAATTTATTTCATGCCAGAATTTGTTGTATCGTTTTCTGATATAAATTATGATAATATTTATTAGGTCTTTCAAGAGCGAACCATTTTCGAGTAAGGGGTAAGGAATTCGTTTTGTCTATTGTATATGTTGGTATTAGATGGATTTTAGTTTTCAGGAAGGGAGCAAAGCTATTAGTTGCAAGACAAAATTGAAAATGTCACCTGATATTGAATTTCGTCAATTTTGGAAAATTTCCTATGACTAATTCGAATACATATGCTAGGGCAAAAATCCAATGAACCGATTTGAGGATTGGATATGTGAACTTGTTTTATAGCAGGAGTTATGTTGGCTTGTGGTGAGTAGAGTGATGTTATTTGCATGGTGAGTTCATGAGATACAGGTATGTTTAAACTATCATAAATATATACGACTCCTGAAAAATTAGTTGACAAAGTAGTGTTGTTTTCTTTTTGTGTGCGTGTGTGTGGCGTACAAAAATTACCCAGTATGGACGATATGTGATGAATTCAGTATAGAAAAAAGATAGTATGTTGTATCGTAATTTCCGGAATTTGTTAATAATCAGTGTTCAAGCCAGTGTCCTGTGTTTTAGTTGGAGCCCTCGATTTCATTGGAAAATGTTCTGATAGTCTCATTGAAGGGGATACTCGTAGCTCATGGCTTAAAAAAATACAAAAAATAAATTATAAGCTCACATATGAAGAGCTTTATCTATGTAAAATTTTATTTTATTTTTATAAACGTGATCAGTGTAGAATGTCAGGAAGCCATTTTCTGACGTTAAGTCTCTGGTTGGGAATCCTGAAGGAAATTGATGCACAACAAAAATCAAAGGAAATAATAATAATAATAATAATAATAATAATAATAATAATAATAATAATAATAATAATAAATGCTGAATTTACCTATAGTTTAAATAAGCTATAACTTAGGGCCACACAGTTATGGGGGTCTCATTTTTCAAAAAATATATATTTATTTTATCATTAGTTTTAATATTTTACTACTAAAACATCAAACATTATATATAATCATTAATAAATAATTATACTGTATATTTAAAAATTTTTTATCCGAATTCTTTTCAGAGAAAAGTCTAGAATTTCATAGAACTTAGAGCTTCAGCATGTGAAAGTTTCACACTAATAATAATAATAATAGAAAGAAGAACAATATTACAGGAGAGTGCGTTTGATACTAGAAAGCGAACTTAATGGGGCCAATAAAATGAAGACTATCAGTACATTAGCTCTACCCGTAGTAAAATACAGCTTCAACATTATTAAATGGACATTAAAAGATTGGATGACAAGACCATTAAAATGCTTGACCAAATAAGGATGCAGCACTCGAAATTAGATGTTGATAGATTGTATGTGCGAAGAGTGTTAGGAGGCTGAACTAACTCTAAAAACTACAACAATTGGATTGGAAGCTTACCTCACAAAAACCAATGACCCTCTCCTACAAATAGTAAAACGCTAAATCCACTCCATCAACAAAATAGTTGCACTCTTCAAGAAACAGCTTAATATTTCTGAAATCCTACCAACAAAAAACAAAACGACTACCAACTACGCCAAACGAGTAAAGCAGAAATCAAAACACCTTGGGGAAATGAAATTACAAAAAAAAAATCTTGAAGGACAAGCTTTCCATGGCAAATACCTAAAAAGGACGAAAGAAGGAGATCTGGGCCAAAAGAAAACGCATCAGTGGCCGAGGAGCATCGAGCTTAAAACCGAGACTGAAGGACTGATTATTGCATTTCAGGACCAAAGCCTCACAAACAGATCCTATCACTGTGATATAACGAAAGATATTATCTTATGTCCAAAACTTGCAAAACATGAATATACCCAGAGACATAACAAAGTAGCGAAACTGGAAGATATACAAGAAGCACAAAATCGAAACTACTGAGAAATGGTATGAACACCAACCAGACACAATTACCCAAAATAACGATGGGACTATCCTCTGGGACACGTCAATTCAAACTGACACGGAAATAAAAGCCAATAGACCTTATAATAACATAAACAATAAGAAATTCAGGAAGTGTATGCTTAATAACATAGCAGTGTCATCTGAGAGAAACACTCCACAAAAATTATCGAGAAATTATTCAAATACAAGGATCAGGAGACCGAGATTAACAGGATGTGGGGAATAAAGACTGAGACCAATAGTAATCGTATATCTAGGCATCGTGATGAAGAAAAGGAAATGAAAAGGAATGGAAAATTTTACTAACAGCGTCCCAGGTAACATCAACATACAAGTTGGCCAGAAGATCCTCCTACGAGAAACATCCCATATACTGAGAAAAATGCTATCAATTAAATGACAATTCTCCTATAGGGCGAAAGGACCATAGTTTGAACCCGGCTCCGCAGGTTACATTAAATACAAAATAATAATAATAATAATAATAATAATAATAATAATAATAATAATAATAATATGATCAGTGACGTCTCGGTGAAGGTAAATTTCTTTAAAATAATTTGGTGGATTAAAATGGTGGAAGGAGTTGAAGAAAGTCAATGAAAGGAAACCGTAGTTAGTTTACAACCACAATGCCAGACAATTAATGCATTTGAGGATAAATGGCGAAATAGATACAGAAATATGATACTAAATTCAGAACAAAAAGCTTTTGTAGTTGATTCAGCAAAAAAATAGGAAAAGTAGTATACTATGACTATTATTGTTTATATCAATAATTGTTTGGCTTGTATATACATAACACTGAACTTTGGAAAACAACATTATACCTAAATCACACCAAAGTTACTGCCACATCCAACTGTTTGAATATACGATGAGGAATCTTTAAAGGAAACTCCCTGTTCCCTCCTTTTCTTCTCTCTGTCCTTAATCCTTCCATTCACTTGAACTAAACATTAATAACTATGCATTCAAAGTAATAAAAGAAAGTGTTTAATCACCTCTTCTAAATGAAAGATATCAAACTCTTTGCCAAAGACGACAATGAATTGAAGCGTATCCTTAATACTAAAAAAATGTTTCAGTGTAAAATGTATTTAATAAAAATTTGCCCTTTTTTTTTGCAGTTTTTCATGTGCTTTTACAAATTTAGAAAATGTCGTATGCTTCATTCACAAAAATTATGCTTTCCTCTTTTTTTTACTTCAGAATTATACATTTCGTACTTTTCTTATTTTCTATTTGTAAATTCCTTCATTTTCTTTATATTTGTAAATCCATTTATTTATTTTTATCTTTTTAAACAATTTATGCGAACTAATCACTTTTTAATAACTTAGTTTGTATTTCTTTCTTTTTATGAGAATTCAGCTTTTTTTTTGTAGTTTTATCAGTGATTTTATTAATTTTGGTAATTTTACATGTTCTGTCATAAAAAAATTCTGCTTTTCCATTTTTATCTCACAGTTATACTTTTTGTTCCTGCTGGATTTTTCTTTTTAGATATTCCTTCATTTTATTTATGTATCCAAGAGTATTACTTATTTTTTTTTTTACTAAAATTTACTACGAAATTGCATATTTATCACATATTTTTTAATAACGTTGTCTTTTCATGATCTTTTAATAAAAACTAGAACTTTTTGAAGTTTTTCAAGTCATGTTACTAAATTTACAAATTGTTTATGCTTTCTTCACAAAAAATTCTAATTTTACTTCTCAGAATTACGCATTTTGTGTCTTTCCTTATTTTCTTTTTAGAAATTCCTTCATTTTCTTTACATTTCTAAACTTTCTTTACATTTAATTACCTATTTTTATGTTGTTTAACTGCGTCTCTCTTATGTTCTTTTTAATAAAAAATGTTTTTTCGCTGTTTTATTGGTTATTTTATTAATTTTGCGTATTTTTTTCATAAAAAATCCGCTTTTTGCATTTTGATTTCCCAATTACACATTTTTTGGCTTCTCTTGATTTCTTTTTAGAACCGTTCACTTTTTTTATAATTCTAATTTCATTAAATTGTTTTAATATTCTGAAAGAATTCGGCGATTTCACAAATTTATCATATGTTTTTAATAGCTTTCCAACTTTTATGACATTTTCGACGTAAAATTAGGCTTTTAACATATTTTTCAGTTCTGTTCCCAAATTTGGCAATTTTGATGTTTTTTCATAAAAATTATAATTTTCTTGTTTTCTTTATAGTAGTTCCTTCATTTTCTTATATTTATATTTTCATTTATATTTATTAATAAAATTTCTTTTTTTTTCCTGTTTTTTTTTTTTGTAATTTTGACAATTTAACATGTTTTTCATCAAAAAATATTTGTCTTACATCTAATGATTTTAATCTTTTTCTATAAAATAATAGAATTTACATATTCATCACTTTTTCTTAACTTTGTCTTTTTCATGTTTTTTTGTTTTTTACATTCGGCCTTTTTACACTTTTACCAATCATTTTACTAATTTTCCCTATTGTATTTTTTCTTAAAAATAATATAAACTTTTTTCATTCTTATCGCACAATTACACTTTTTGTACCTTTTTATGTTTTCACTTTGGAATGTCCTTCATTTTCTCGATATTTATAGCTGCACTATTTTTCTTCTACAAATTATTGTTAATTTGCATATTTATTGCTTTTTTCATATATTTCTCTTTTTATGTATTTTTTCAATATAATTTTGCAATTTTATCTTTTTATGAGTCCTTTACTAATTTTGGCAACTTAGTATGTGTTTTTTTAACATTATATTCGGAATTTTTGCCTTTTTATCTCACTTTTAAAATGTTTTTTCTTTTCTTGTTTTCTATTGATAAATTCTGCACATTTCTGCTTCGATTTAGTTATCTTCTAAAAAAGTTATATGGATTTGGATTTTTATAATTCTTTCTATTATCTTTGCCATTTTTTGTCTTTTTCTTATAAATATTGACTTTTTTCTTTCTAATTCAACCATGAAACATGTTGCCGTTTTTTGTTTTCTTTACAAATTACATCATTTTCTCCATATTTCTACTTCTATTTCATTATTTTTTTTTATTTTTATCATTTTTTTCATAACTTTATTTTTTCGAAGTTTTTTAGTTTTTGAAATTTTGCTTTTTTGGATTTTCATCACTCAGTGAAGAATTTGGGCCATTTTTCTATGTTTTTTCATAAAAGATTACTGCCATATCAACATTACATTTTTTGCCTAATATATTTCGTCATTTTGCTTTTATTCTTATAAGTGGTTTCATTTTTGCTATGGTTTTTCTTCTTTCACATTTTCATCTTCTTCAACCAAATTCTGCCATTTTCTATTTTATAATCTTTTCAGTAACATTTTTGCATACATTTTTTTTTAATTCTGCCTTTTTACATTTTTATTATTCCTTTAATGATCTGTGAATACTTTCTATTTTTTCATGAAAAATTTTGCTTTTTGCATATTTGTCTCACCATTACACTTTTGTTGCCCTCTCTTTTTTTTATAAACTTCATAATTTTCTGCATATTTCTTCTCACCTTAAATGATTTTTATTTTTGCTACAAACTTTTTAGATTCTGTCCATTTTCATTTTTTAATTTTTAAAATTCTGACTATTTTGTATCTTTTATTAAACTTTTTCTGCCTTTTCTTGTTTTTCTTCTAATAAATTACTTCACTTTCTGCATATTTCGACTTCTATTTAATTATTTTAATATTTTTCTATGAAATTTTCTGATATTTCACTTTTATCAATTATTAATTCGTGTCTTTTTAAAAAATAATCCCATCTTATAAAATTTTCATTACACTTTTACCGTTTATGGCATTTTTTTATCCATTATACAAATTACTTCACTTTCTGCATATTTTTATTTCCGTTTAAATATTTTAAAAACGTTTTCGTATTTCAGTCTTTCCTTTTAAATTTTTTTTATCTTTTACTATTTTTCCAACAAACTCTGCTATTTAGTACTTTCCTCTTTCCTTTGATAAATATTTTTCTTTTGATATTTTTTGACTCAAACTCTGCTATTTCATATTTTTGTCTTCCTTTTTACAAATATTTAGCTCTTGCTATTTTTTCCACCAAAATCTATCGCGTATTTTCGTCTTTCCTTTTACAAATTTTTGGCTTTTGCTATGCTTTTAAAAAAAAAACTCTGCTATTTTCTATTTTCGTCTTTTTTTTTTTTATAGATATTATACTTTTGCTATTTTTCTATCAATCTCTGCTATTTCGTATTTCCGATTTTACTTTTACAAATATTTGCCTTTATCTACTTTTCTGCCAAACTCTGCTGTTTCGTATTTTCGTCTTTGCCTTTTCCATACTCCTTCAAAAAATCTGCCTTTTTACATTTAAACCGTTACACTATATTTTATCTTTGTGTCTTTTCTTCATTGTCTGCATATTTATATTTCCTTTTATTTCTAAAGCTTTATACGACATTTTAGAAGTGCCTGAACTGTAGTCTGTATTGTTTTATTTAATACGTAACAATTTATTTTCACGCAGAACTTGCAAAGATCTCTTTATATTCATTGATTTCTCATCTGTCCATTTTAGAGAGGTCCAGTTAATGTCATTATGTGCTCACGTGTTCTTCTCATCATCATCATCATCGTCGTCGTCGTCGTCGTTAGCATCATAATCACCATCAGCAGTATGATTATTAATTACGGATGAACTATGAAATTAATGAAAGATTTAAAAATAGAATATAATAATCAACAGATTACTGATCGTTATTCAATGTGGTGCTTACTTGATAAGGCAACGTCTGGTAAGAAGTGTTACGTCCAAACAAAACAGCCACTTGAAAGAAAGTGATTCAGCGAAAAATGTGGGGCAAGTGATATTAAATGTGTTTAAAAAATTTAAAAAAAGTTGTATCATTCTTTTAAACGCAAGAGAGACATATAAAAAATGCCAAAGAAAGAAAAGAAAAGAAAGAAAGAAAGAAATATGTAAAATATGTATGTCCGTTACGGACAAAAGAAAAACATCAAAATTAACAAAAAAGAAATAGCAAAAATAAATTATTTAAATTAAAAAGAAAATTATTCGCTAAAGCTGAAATCTTTGTGTTAGTCCATTAGAAATTTTTAAAATGAATTACTTCAAAATATTGTTGGGTTGTCAGTGAGTGTGTAAGTCTGGGAAAACAAATCGTACATAAATATCTTAAATAAAATGGATGCGCTCATTCTAAGTAAATAAAACACAGGACCGTGTTTAAAATGAAGATTCCATGTATCACTCCGCGGACATCAGGAATTGACTTTGACTTTTACCATAATATCATTCCCAATTTTTCAAGATTGTCTTTCGAAGATTTTTGACAATCCAGTCTTTTGACAATAATTCAGAAGATCGGTTCCTCTTTCCAGCATTGTCTAACTCTGTGGTTGTCAATCATTCTTTGGGTCATGACGCATTTTAAATTATTTCAGAATATCGGTTCCCCTTCCTAAGATTGCCTAAACCAGTAGTTCTCTAACATTCTTTATCTATGGGTTAACATGTTTTACAATATTTATATCATTTTACGATATATATCATTTCCAGTTTTTGACTGTGCATCTGTTTAAAATGCTTCGGAAGTCTTTGCCTGTTTTTCAAGCCGGTCGTAAACTTAGTGATCAATGCGTTTTTCCCTATACAACTATTGAACGTATTTTTAAAATGTTATTGCTCTCTTGTAGGATTGTCTAACCCAGTAGTGAAATGCAGAGGTCTGGTGTTGACGGGGCAATCTCCTTGATTGTATGCCGCTAAGATTTAAGTAGGTGGTGGGGCTACCCTGGTCTCGCTTATCGAAACACGGTTTAACATTCATCTGGGTTTGTAGGGCGCTGGCACAAAAAAGACAATTTAAAATTTCAAAAAATAAATTTTTATTTCAATCTTTCATTGGATGCCCTAGCGATATGTGTGTCCGAGACCCTCACACCATCTAACCCATTTCTGCACGCTACTGGTTGAAAATCACTGGGTTAAACACTTTGATTCTTAACTTATTTTTGTATGTGTATCGTTTGAACTTTAGAATGGTATTTCCCTTTTCCAAGACTATCTAAACATGTGCTTTTCCACCACTTATTTATGCACCATTTTCATTATATTCTTGAGATTATTTAACACAAAAAGTCTCTGTTCTTTTACCTATCATTCTTTTACAATATATCAGAATACCATCCCTTTTTTCCGACATGAAATAATTTAAAGATTACCAATTTTTTATTTACCCGTGAACCATTTTCATTATATTTTAGAATGTTATTCCTTATTTTCAGAATGTTATTCCTTATTTCAAAATCTTATTCCTTATTTTCAGAATGTTATTACTTATTTTCAAAATCTTATTCCTTATTTTCAGAACGTTATTACTTATTTTCAAAATCTTATTCCTTATTTTTAGAACGTTATTCCTTATTTTCAAAATCTTATTCCTTATTTTCAGAACGTTATTCCATATTTTCAAAATCTTATTCCTTATTTTCAGAACGTTATTACTTATTTTCAAAATCTTATTCCTTATTTTTAGAACGTTATTCCTTATTTTCAGAATCTTATTCCTTATTTTTAGAACGTTATTCCATATTTTCAAAATCTTATTCCTTTTTTCAAAATGTTATTCCTTATTTTCAAAATATTCTTATTTTCAGAATGTTAGTCATTATTTTCCCTATCTTATTCCTTATTTTCAGAATGTTAGTCATTATTTTCCCAATCTTATTCCTTATTTTCAGAATGTTATTCTTTATTTTCAAAATCTTATACCTTATTTTCAGAACGTTATCCCTTATTTTCAAAATCTTATTCCTTATTTTTAGAACGTTATTACTTATTTTCAGAATCTTATTCCTTATTTTTAGAACGTTATTACTTATTTTCAAAATCTTATTCCTTATTTTCAGAACGTTATTACTTATTTTCAAAATCTTATTCCTTATTTTCAGAATGTTATTCATTATTGTCAAAATCTTATTCCTCATTTTCAGAACGTTATTACTTATTTTCAAAATCTTATTCCTTATTTTTAGAACGTATTTCCTTATTTTCAAAATCTTATTCCTTATTTTCAGAACGTTATTACCTATTTTCAAAATCTTATTCCTTATTTTTAGAACGTTATTACTTATTTTCAGAATCTTATTCCTTATTTTTAGAACGTTATTACTTATTTTCAAAGTCTTATTCCTTATTTTCAGAATGTTATTCTTTATTTTCAAAATCTTATACCTTATTTTCAGAACGTTATCCCTTATTTTCAAAATCTTATTCCTTATTTTTAGAACGTTATTACTTATTTTCAAAATCTTATTCCTTATTTTCAGAACGTTATTACTTATTTTCAAAATCTTATTCCTTATTTTCAGAATGTTATTCATTATTGTCAAAATCTTATTCCTCATTTTCAGAACGTTATTACTTATTTTCAAAATCTTATTCCTTATTTTTAGAACGTTATTCCATATTTTCAAAATCTTATTCCTCTTTTTCAAAATGTTATTCCTTATTTTCAAAATGTTATTCCTTATTTTCAGAATGTTATTCATTTTTTTCAAAATCTTATTCCTTATTTTCAGATCGTTATCCCTTATTTTAAGAACGTTATTCCTTATTTTCAAAATTAGCTTACCTCGCAGTTTTCATTTTTTAACAATTGCAACATTTTCACCATATTTTAAGAAAATTACCTCAAACATTTCTGTATATCTGTGATCCAAAAATCCTTTCTGAAATTCTAAACTTCTTTTGAGGGTTGAATTACACTCCAAAGTTGGGAATCTCATTTAAAAAAAAAAAGTAACAGATGTTCCCTAAAATTGTTTTCTTAATGAATATTATCTAAAATGGTTTAATATGTATATTTTAAATATTTAGCGACCTCAACTACAATTCCAAGACTGATACCATCCTTCTTGTAGAACATTAATTTTAACCAAGCTATTAATTAACAGCACAATGTTCTCGACAATAACATTGTCGAAAGAAAATCAAAGTTTTTCCACATCAAATGTCATCGGAATGAAATCTAAGCTCTTTGTTATTGAATGAAGTAATGGTTTTCCTGCGGTTTCCTGATACGAAGATTTTCAAAGATTGTTACACACTGACAATGTCTTTACAATCCTAATAGTTTATCCATTGTTAATGCCAGTGCCTAGTTCACACGAAAGAATTGATGAGAGATGCCAAAAAGATGTGAGTCAGCAGAAGCACGTAAATAAAGCGGGTCGCAGGTGGACAATGACACGGTCCACGAGTAAGAGATGAATCAAATTAGTTGCAAACAGAAACACTGGACTCAAACCAATTCTATGCTCAAGTCAGTGTGTAGTGAATATTATTTCCAACGGTCGATTAGTCAGGTGATTCATCGTAAAAATTAGCGAAGAAAGAAACATTAAATATTGCAATTTATTCGGTGACTGATTGCGTCTATCAGCTTCAAATAGAAGCTCGCACCACAAAATAGGATGGATATTTGCCAGGCTGCAATAATGGATATTCTACGATTTTTATATCTCTAAATGAGATATCTTAATTCATGCATAATCATATTTTGTGTACTGTAATCGAGGCTAATAATAAATCATTTATACTGTTGAGAGTTACGAATTGGAAAGGAAACTCAATGGGATTAAATAGGAGAATATATCATCTAAGCAGAGATTGAACAGTAGCCATTCTTACAAAAAAATATATACAATCTCAGATTATTAGCATATATATATATATATATATATATATATATATATATATATATATATATATAAAATTAAATTCGGTCGAGCACTTTGGAGGGAAAGCGAGAATTTTTAAACAGTGATTACTACTGCTGATAATGCAAAGCTCTTCTATAAATCAAGCACTCTGAGTCACTGGTGTGTCTATTCAAAAATAAATAAATACATTGATGAGCGAAACAATTTCTCTGTGGATCACAATATATATATAAATATATATATATATATATATATATATATATATATATATATATATATATATATATATATATACAAGTACCCAAGGGAGATAACGGAAGATATCACCTGAAGAAGGATGGGGCGTACAACAGCCGAAACGTCGTGAACACGACAATAAAGATGAAGACAACAGTCGGAACATATATATATATATATATATATATATATATATATATATATATATATATATGTTAACGAAAAACGTTTGTGGAACCAACGGACAACTAACCAAATTAAGGGTATTTTGATTGTTTAGCTAAATACCTTTACTTAAGAGGAAAAAGATGACAGTTACATTAAGTTTATCTTCGCAATTCACCACTGACGAGGATCACAGCGGATATCGAAACTTCTTAGCTTACCAATATCTACGGTTCCTCCCTTGATGAATTTCAACTTAACATCAAGAAGCTAATGAGAGAATTAGAAAAGATTATTATAAAAATAAATAGATATAGCATGTCTATATTATTTAGTGAAACATGCTTGAATGAATATATACTCTCCCCCTCTCTCTCTCTCTCTCTCTCTCTCTCTCTCTATATATATATATATATATATATATATATATATATATATATATATATATGTATATATTTATGAATAAAAATGACAATAGGAAAACTGGTAATTGCTGACGCGTTTCGTCCAACGTGGACTTTATCAAAGCAAAATACGAAAATGAAATTAAATGAACAAAGTAACTAATAAAAACAAAAACAGAATGTACCTCGCAACTGGAATGGAGAGAATTAGTCGGTAGTATTATGTATCTGTTTTCATGTGATTTACTATTGCGGATTATGTTATTAGTCTTGTTGCGGTTGTATATTTTGTATGCCTTTCTTCTTGCGCTGTGGATGAAATGATATGGGTATTGTAGGTTTTTGAATGTGTTTTCTATGTATGTTTCTTCTTCATACATCACATGAAAACAGATGCATAATACTACCGACTAATTCTGTCACGTCAACTATCCAGAATAACCTATCCCATCTAAATAATCTTGAAATAGTCACAAACACTTCCAAAACCATTATGGATATACTAAGATCTTCAAACAATAATAGCACTAATATTTCTGAAGCAGGCATTTATAGAATAAATTGCCAAAACTGTTCCTCTCAATATATTGGAGAAACAAGTAGAAGTTTGAGAAAACGCATTTATGAGCACAAAAGAGACCTCACAAAAAACAACTTAGCTAATGCACTAGTCATACATAGAAATAAATTCAACCATAATTTTGATTTTAAAAATGCTACACTCATAAAAAAAGAAAATAACTCACTCAGAAGGAAAATTCTGGAGAGTGCCGCCATAGTAAACTACCCAAATATTAATCTACGCCCAGGTTTTTTCCCTATTTCACCTTTCTTAACAAAATTAATGCTCTTACAAACAAATATACACAACAGATTCATAAAATCAAAAGAAAATGGTTGAATACATCAACACAATTATAATTACAATATTCTCCACACGTGACAATTACTGACGTTATTTTTCAGTTAAAAATATGAAAATAGCGTTTCTCTCCATTCCAGTTGCTAGGTACATTCTGTTTTTGTTTTTATTAGTTACTTTGTTCATTTAATTTCATTTTCGTATTTTGCTTTGATAAAGTCCACATTGGACGAAACGCGTCAGCAATTACCAGTTTTCCTATTGTCATTTTTATTCATAAATATTGTCTCTCTACTGATTAATTCGGAGAAATTTTCATATATATATATATATATCGTAAAAAATTAATCTGTACAAAAGACAATATGTATATAATATTGTCTGTATTGTTGTGTTCACTGATTCAACCGTTTTCTTTTGATTTCTTGATATATTTGTTACAATGGCTTGGGAGAGTAGTGCTTCAGTTACGAAAGGTGATACTGGGAAAAAGCCCGGGGGGCAGATTAATATTTGGATAATATTTAATGGTGGTATTCTCAATGATTTTTCTTCTGAGTGAATTATGTTCTTTTTCTATGAGTGTAGCATCTATAAAATCAAAATTGTTGTTGAATTTATTTTTATAACTACTGTATTTGTTAAATTATTATTTATGTGGTCTCTTTTGTGCCCATAGATGCTTTTTTAAAATTTCTGCATGTTTCCCCAATGTATTGTGAGGGACAATTCTGGCAATTTATTTTATATATGCCTGTTTCAGAGATATTATTGCTATGGGTATTTGAGGGTCTGAATATATTCACAACGATTTTCAAGTGTTTGTGAATATTTTGTAGTTATTTAGATGTGATAGGTGTTCTGGTTCGTGGACGTCGGTAGTATTATGCATCTATTCTCATATAATTTTTTTTTATTACGAATGATGTTGCTATATTTGTTGCGCTTGTATATATTATGTATGCCTTTCTTCTTGCGTTGTGGATGAAATGATATGGATATTGTAGGTATACTTTGTTTTAATAAATTCATTTCGTTTTTTGCCTTGAAAAATTCCACATTGGACGAAACGCGTTGGCTAAATCTACAGTTTTCCTATTTTCTTTTTCCTTTATACATACATATGTGTATATATATATATATATAAAGAGAGAGAGAGAGAGAGAGAGAATTTTTAATCATTTTAGCCAAAGCAAAATAATAAAGCCACTCAGACGACGCAAGGGTTTTCTGAGTGTGTCAAAATATGAGAAAAAGACTATTAAGGAGAGATAATAGTAAATAAATAAATAATAAACCTGAAGATGGAAACTGACATTGCATTCAAATTTTTGACCGGAAATCAAGAAACCGGAAGACAATTCTATACGAGAAGTATGAGAGCTCCAATACGAATATTTCAGCGTGTTTGGATGTCAAGGACAGTGCAGAAGAATTAGAAAGTGTTGAATGAGTCAAATGTTGATTATGAAGGTGTTTGGAATGATCACTAGTGATGACGACGTTATGTCTTCATTCATCTTCCCACAGGGCTTCAGACTCAACACAGAGGCTTACATGAAATGCCTTAAGTAGGTAGTACTGTCCTGGATCAAGAGTGTCAGACAATTTCTGCTACTATTTCACCACTTAGATATGGCCACTTAGATATGGCCACTGAGATATGGCCAGTTAACTACTCCAACAAGTTTGATTATTTCGTGTGGGGCGCAGTTGAGCGAGAGACCAACAAAACTCCTTGTAACATCAAAGATGAACTGAAGGCAAGGATTATGGCAACTTAACAAGGTAAACATCCAGAATATTTGCTGGAGATTCCGAAGTCGTCTGGAGGCCTACGTTGAAACCAATAGCAATTTTATTGAATAAATTTACTCCTTATTATTTCAAAATATTTTTCTGTAATTTTGGTAAATATGTCTGTTAAAATGAGTTATCGGTATTAGTTTCATTTTTGCGTAATTTATACGACAATTTATCTATCGCATACAATATATATATATATATATATATATATATATATACATATATATATATATATATATATATATATATATATATACAAATGATATCACACACAAAATCTCTCTCTCTCTCTCTCTCTATCTATCTATCTATCTCACTCTCTCTATATATGTATGTATTAAGACATTTTATTATATTGTTTATACGTCTTAAAATATTTGTCGGACATTGTCCATTTCATATATATATATATATATATATATATATATATAGAGAGAGAGAGAGAGAGAATACTAAGTATTTGAGAAGACATTACTTGACTTAAAATAAATTTTGATATTCTCATTTCTTCTTCCAATATATCGTAAATACGCTGAACCCAACATCCATTCTAATAGAACTCATGGTACTAGCAGTCAAACACAGCTATTCATAAATACCTAAATTCACAGCAGCTAAATAAATGGGAGCAACTACTGGCAGTGTGGCAGATAATTTCATATCGTCTGCTATTTTGTACAATGACTCAACATCCTACAAGTCTTTCGTTCACTGATACCATTAATAGTGTTGTGATTGCTATGAGTTTGAATTTGTTATCAGAAGGTTTTGATATTAAGATGGCTAGTTTACGGATATGTTCACCATATTAATCCGAAACAATATAAAATATAGACATTCAAAAACGAATCAATCACAAGGCAATTGAGTAAGGAACACCGATTATGAGATTTCAATAAAACAACATGCATTTATGTACAATTAATATATAATTTGAAAACTTGTAGTTTGATAATGCAAGAAATTGACCATTGGTAAATTGGGTTTCTTATTGATTTACAGTTCAAAATTGTTCAAGTGTTTAAGAACTGGTCAAACAGAGTTAAGTGGAAAATATTATTTATACAGAAATTTGTGTAGTTTGTATGCGTGAATAAAGTAGGAGTTTAATTCTCTAAATTCTTCAGAGTTGTTTACCTTGGATTGTTTAGATATTTTTATTGAATATTTACAAATACTTGTTAGTAGTGAGTTATCATTTTTTAGTATTGTAAGAAATTGTTCCTGGTAGAGTGAAATGCTGCGTGTGTTGAGTCAGAGAAATTTGCGCGGCATAAATGTAGCTGGTTATGATTTTTACTGGCGTGGATTCGTTTGGCACTTCTCCAGAATGACATTCTGACTGGATCAATCTGAACGCTTCCTTTTATTTAGTTCTGGAAGTAGGAATCAGCTCCAAACGGCTAGCGCGAAAAAATATTTTGCGTGAATTTGCTACAGTTGAAAAGTCTAGTTCACTGGAACTAGGGTGTGGATTGGTTAATAGGTAATTTTGTGGTATTATTCCGGAGGGGTGAAAAGGTATGTATGGACTATTCCCTCAATATCCTGTCCTAGACGTGGTGGATCAACTCTCCATGTTGAGGGTGATCTTACGCTTTTCATTTGACCTCAGCTCCCTTCCACCTTCCAGGAGTAAATGACCGAAAATATCAGCTTCGGCGTGCATTAGTCATTTAAATCCCCATTCACTGACAGAACTGGGGTGTCACTGAGAAGGCAATCAACCAGTATCGAAACAAAACCAAAGATACTTTGAAGGCTGTCATTGCGGATGTGATGATCAGTTGATCCAGGAATTCAGTCAACTCCGATGTTATATCGAAGCCATGGAATGGGCCGGGAACAGGTTTTACTCAATAACGTTTTTCCTCTATTTTTGAACTGAACAAAATACATTTTTTTTTAACTTTATTGATTTGAATATATTGCATTATAATTTATCATCTATTTTCTGTCATCGTCTACATAATTAGCTTCAACTGGGCAGAAATCATAGATCGGAGAATTTAAAGGAACACGGGAGGCGAATAATTGGATTTTTGACAGATATTAG
>OZ010609.1:36452138-36454638 GCA_963932145.1 Acanthosepion lycidas | reverse complement strand
CAATTGTTTTATCGAATTTCCTTGTATAAGATGTGAAGCAATTTGTTCCCTTTTCAGTTATTGTTTCGTGCGTGTTCTACAAAAAGAAGATTAAAAAATAAAACCGAGGCAACTCGTGTTTCAGCCTAAAAAATAAGTAATCATCAGGCCATGTTCAATCTACAGGGTGAGGCCGAAAGGACTGACGTTTTTGAAAAATTCAAATCATTAATTTTAGCATCAAAAATTTATGGACTTCAATCTTTTCGTATTGAATTAGCATTTCACAAAATCAATTGTGGAAAACAACATCTCACATGAGGTGTTCGTTTTCATTGATGTATTTTTGAAGGCGTTCTTGGAAGTTGGCCTCCACTCTTTCCAGTACTTCTCTGTCGATTTGATCAACCTCTACGCGAATAGCTTCCTTCAAATCATTCAATGTACGGAGCTTATACTCAGAGCGATTCGGACAGCGCAGCAAAGTTTTTCTGACCTGTCCCACATTTTCTAGGGTACCTACCATTCGTAGGACTCCCATGGATCTACTATTCATTAGTGTAACTCATGTGCAAAGTGCATGAACCCAACGTCTTACGAGTGGTAACAGCCTGATTTCGGTGAGTGTTGAATCTGCGTCGAAACTGAACTGCTGTGACAGACACTTTATTCTCCATGAAACTGTCGTAGGCGAACACCCAGTGCGCTATCGTTCACAGTGCAATGGCTTCACCTGAAAAGACAAAAATGCTAACACACCACGGACAGAATGGTGCCTGTTGGACATAGGCCCTTCCTCTGGGGCTGAGTAATAGCCTTTTCAAAAACATTCGTCCTCTCTGCCTCACACTTCATATCATGTGTCCCTTGCAGTTTACTCTTTAAATATGAAGAACTCATAGATTTTGTTTGTTGGCACGGATGTTAGTACCATCCAGGTTCTATATGACTTAATAAATGCTTTTTTTATATGTATAGATCCTGTCAATATTCTCGATCTGTTAATCAAGAGAAAACACCGGATTCGAAAATATCAAGATCGACAACTTTTCCACATGATACACTCTCCAAAGTTTCTATCTATCTATCTATCTATCTATCTATCTTATTCGGACGTTGTACGCTCCGGCCTTCTTCAGGTGGTTGGAATGTCGAACTGAACCCTTTATTTCACTCACTGGGGTAGACTGTTCTAGTTCCACGTGCCATGTTTAATGGGTGTCAGTTATCTCCTGTTAACCACCTGAAGAAGGCCGGAGCGTACAACAGCGGAAACGTTGTAATAAATATAGAGAAAAAGATGAGGACAATAGTCCAAATAATGTATATAATACCTCATCAAGGAAATATAGACAGACATATATTGTCAAAAATTATTTTTATGCATACTCGTATTTGAGTAGACACTTAATTCTTGTAAAACAGTGTTTATTTCGTATATCGGTCTGTGCCCTCGAGAAAACACAAAGAATAATTGCTTCCGGCAGGATTCGAACCCGCGTCCCAATTTGCAGGAGAAACCACTGTTTGATCCGGTATGTTTTGACAGCTAGCTCTGGAGAGCTTCACTATTGAGCAATTTTCTAGTTGCCTTAAAGTCTATTCATTCCTTTAGATTTTGTCGAAAGTCATATCTGCTCACTTTCGTATAGGAAACAAACAAAAGTAATTTCTAAAGAATTAATCAATTTTATCTTTTAATCCGACATACTTTTACTTCAGCCTACACGATTGTGAAGTTCTCCGTAGGCGAAAAAATGTCAGCTTAAAAACATAAAATAACTTGTGTGTGTGTGTATATATATATATATATATATATATATATATATATATATATATATATATATATATATGTGTGTGTGTGTGTGTGTGTGTGTGTGTTTATGCATGTTATTATATTTCGTAATACTTTTTTTTATAGTACTTCATTAATAAAGACAATATCGATAATTTCTCACCAGTAATTCAGTTATATTTGGAATGTATCCAACTTGGCGGCCACAAGAGAAAATATGTTGTTTTTATTTCTTTTATGCTGTTCCTGTTTTTAATTTTTAATTTTGATCTCTCCAGTAATTCACTTCAGCGCTGCAAACAATACTCTAATTTCCTCTTCCACAAATAATTTATCTTGTCTCCTTTTTCTCTCATATTCATTTTCAGTTTTATTTTTTATTGTTAAGTTAATTTTTTCTTTATAACATTTCTCCCAAATCTACAATGTCTACAATTTTCTATTCGGTTGGTGCAAAAATAATGACGTATTAACGTGAAAAACCGACAATAATTTTGCACCAACCTAATATTTATCTCTTCGCCATTAATGTTCAGTTACCGAATTAATATTTTCTAAATGTCAGAATCCTGCCAGAGTCAATTGGATGCCCAAGTCTCAACAGCATTAAAAGACATTTTTAAGCCACCTATTTCAGGATTAATGAGGTCTAAGCTGATACGATTCTGTAGAGCCATTTGAACTTTTGTCTGCTGTGATCCTTGAACAGTGAAGCAATTAATACTG
>OZ010609.1:36437138-36447138 GCA_963932145.1 Acanthosepion lycidas | reverse complement strand
CACATCTTAAGACTATATTTCCATGTATATATATATATATATATATATATATATATATATATATATATATACCAAATCAAATTATATATATATATATATATATATATATATATATATATATTAGGAAAATCAAAATACAGTGTTCAAACTTTTTCACTCAATTTTCAGTGGTTATTTCATTCCTTTGAATTTATTTACATTGTTAATTGTTAAAGCGATTGCAGACTTACAGCCACATCAGTTTGAAACACCGGTTCATATAGGGTTACCGAAGTTAAGCAACTTCATGCGTAGTCAGTATCTAGATGGGTGACTACTAGGGAATACCAGGTACTGTAAGCTTGGATGTGTGGGTTGTGTAATGGATAATGGTTCGCAAAAGTTAATCGAAGAGCAGAGTTCCAATTTCCGCTGGGTACGTTATATTCATTTACGCGCAAATACCTTTGGAAATACGCCTTTTCTCCCCACAGCTATATGCTAATTAATAAGACTTTTATTACTAATGCATTATAATCTAAAAAAAACTATTATAATTTAAAGATAGAAGTGATAAACCGTAAAAAAAAAAAAAATAACCAACCAAACTCTGCACAAATTATTAAGAAATAAGAGTACTTCATTAAAATCAAAGGAAACAGTGCTGAACTGTTATGTAATATCATTTCTTTTTGGCAGTAAATTCTGAAAAAGTTCCTCACCGATGCAAATGAGACTTGAGGTATTGGTGACGTGCTATCAGAAGAATACTGAAAATACTGTAGGGAACATGTTTGTAACGAGGCAGTTTTAAGGAAATTAGGTGCGAAAAAGACACTTATACTTATGCTGAAGTAAACAGCAAATAACAAACTTGTGTAAATTTGGGTTAGTATAAAGACAAATATTCCTAAGAAGAGAGATAAAGAACTGGGAATTGTCGACGATTCTCTAAATCCAGAAAAGGCCTTGACCAATTGAAGAAGATTATTTTTTACAAAGACAGCTTTCTCTAAAGACTTAAACTCCAGTAATACATTAGTCGATGTATTTTTTCTTTTTTTGCGAAACAAAATATATAATAAGAATAATTATAATCACAAGAAAGGCCCGTGAAAATTTTGCGGTTTTCATATTTGAGATTTCTAATGAATCTTAATTCTCCTGTAAATAATTCAATAAGCTTATGGCGAATTCTACGACAATGAAACATCCGTAGAAATTCCCCTATTACATCATTACATTTTGAAAAAAAATCAAGAAAATATTGCAATACCAATCCTAAATATGAATGATAGTCGCAGTGGCGGTGAGAGTGGGAACAGCCGGCACAAATGTGCCGGCCCTCGAAATCCGAGGGGCCTTAAGAAAATACCCTTAGGGGTTTAAACAGAAGACATAAAAAAAAGTCTTTATGGATCAGTGAACAATAATAATACTTATTCGTTTGAAAAGATCAGATATAAATTAATTTTTATTATCATTATTATTAAACAGCAATATCTAAGTGTCCTCTTTAGTCTTCAGTAAAACCAATTAGAATGAAAAATGTTAAATCTAATTTTCTTTCTCTCTTCATGTGACTGTGTGGGAGGTATAATCACGGAGTTCGAATTCCAGTCGGGTTCGTTCTATTCATTTATGCACAAATACCAATAGAAATCTGTTCTCCTACTAAATATGATGAGTTATGTAGTAGAACTTGTATCTGGAAAAATCATTCTTGTCTCCTAAAGATTGTTAATATATTAGCTCGTCCAAAAAATCTTACACTCCAAAATATGCTTTGGCTTTAAATAACCTACAAAAGAACGGTTGATAAGCCGTAAAAAACAAATCAATCAATCCTTCTGACTTCAAATTATTCAGATGTGTTGATCAATCCTAGAAACATAGAATGATTTGAAAGAACCATAACTGGTGAGAAGGCGAGGGTAAAATCAAATATGTTGCCTACATTCCACAACTTTAAATAAAACAATGTATTTTCGGTTACCGTTTTTCAGAAGGTGATGGAGTTATAGATATTAGCAGAGGAAACATATACTTCGGGAAAAGAATAGAACAAGATTAAAAATATAGTGTGTTCACTATCTCAGTTTTATACGCAAAACAGTCCACTCGGATTCTATCGAAATAATGTTCAATAATATTTAAATTCCAACAACTATTTAGGCTACTGTGTTTGGTAATAAAGATTCCGTTTTATTCCAAATATTTCTTTTAAAAACAACTGTAATGTTGTCTATCAACAAATGTTTTTTCAGCGTTACCCGCGGGGAACATCAAATATATCAATGTAGGAGGAATATATTTTTTGTTTTCTTACACAACAAATGAAAAAAAAAAAAAACATTTTCATTATTTTTACATGAAAAAGTAGCTGCTAAGGTAAATATATTCTGAATTCGAAACCTCATCAGCCAGTTATAAGTTACACGAAAGAATTATAATATAAAAAAAACCGCGAAAAATCATGTTGGCTATGGGGAAGTCACGTCGAGATTTCAAACCTAAAGATACGATGTTCGGCTGAAAAGTTCATAGGCTGACCAAGATACTCTCATGGAATATAATCAATAAAATTTATTTTTCTACAGATCCCGCTTTGCGGTCCACATACTTCTCCCCTCGGTGTTGGGGTCTCATTGTTGAAGTAGCTTTCATCCTGTTGGTCAAAATGTCATCAACAGGAGATACGACGTCATCATCACTGCGATACTAGTTAACAGCCAAGTCTTTTTCATGTTGGAGAACAAATAATAGTCAGATAGGTGCAGATCAGGAGAATAGGGAGGGCAGTCAACCAATTCAAAAATACAGTCACGCACAGCAGCTATTGAAACAATTGATTTATGTGCTGAAGCATTGTCTTGATGAAACAAGAACTCATTCGTCAGTTTTTCTGGGCGTTTGATCTTGATAGCTTTTTTTAATTGCCGCAACAAGCTGGAATAGTACTTTCCATTGATGGTGTGGCCCCATTGAAGATAGATAATTAAAATTGAAATCATTTTGGATTCCCAAAAATTAGGTCATCACTTTAATTGCAGATGAAATGACATTGGCCTTATTTTGAGCTGTTGAGGATTATTTTCACTGCATTGATTGTTTATTTGTCTGTGGCTCAAAGTGATGAACACAAATTAAGGAAACCAGTTGGGGCTAACCTAAACGATGTCAGATTTTCCCGTGATGTGGTCAGTATGTGGCGCCTTTGATAAAGGTAACAGAAAACGTGGCTCCCACCGAGCAGAAATGTTCGTCATGACACCCTCATTTTTTTTTTAATATTTCGTTGATAGTCAAGGCAAAGCAAAAACTCGCTACGATGTGAAGCTCATTAACGGAAACTTGGATTGTGTGAATAAACACGTCATCCTCTTTGTCTTCGCCATTTAGAGTAAATGCCGAAATGACACGGGAAGAAAGCTTTTTGATATATGCACTGTACAAATCCTAGGTTTTGGAAATATAATGAGGGTTCTACTTTTTAGTTGAAATCTATGAACAAGAACACCAGACAAATAGCTCAAGAGATTTGAGTAAAACAACTGGATTGTGGATACCTTATGAAATATCTACAAGTGAGTAAATTCTGTGTATTTATGCAGCAAATAGTATTGAAAACGACAGACATTTTATGTCGATTAATTTTAACGGAGGACTTTAGAAAATTACAAATAATCTTTCTCGAACAAGGAGGGAATTCCGTCAAGAATTATCCAAAGTTCATTTTGGAAGCACATTTGTATAGGCGTAAATTCTCAGAATCATCCTGCTACAAATATGAATGCATTTAATTCGGCTGCATCATTTGAGGAAGCCAGAACTGGCAACGCATGCGTCCGATGAATTATGGTTTCAGAGTAATAGTTGGTTTCGGGTGTGACGTAAACTCCGATTATTGACACTAATAGTGCGAGTTGTAAACATTTCTCATAGGTTTGGTTCCATGGTCCACCTAAACGCACCTCTGAAAAAATACGTTGCATTACTTCGTGTGTATCGAAACCTATACCAGGACACCATGTACACCACCGAAGGTCGATTATTATTGTATAATACTACTCTGTGTTATGGTACCCAAATTACACAGAAATGATTTGAGAACACTTCCGGTGATTTCTGACAATTGGTAAAACTAGCACTACTTCCCAACATAAGCTAAATCGATCATGTATATGACGTAGTGGTTTTATTGCGTGGTCGATACGTTTTCAACAGCTTATCGACCCTTTGTAGGTTATTTAAAGACAGAAAATAACTTTTTAAATTGTAAGATTTTTTGAGTTTAAGTATTGATCAGGCTGGATGTTGCTTAACTTCGGTGATCGGACGGAAAAGTGTTTCGATGTGATATCACCATAAGCCCATAGGATGTAGTGGAGAGGTTTATTCGCATGTAATCTCCTTCAGCAAGAAATATTGAGAAATGTTGACAGCTTTTGAGATAGATATGGTCAGTATCTCTCCGGCAATCTCCTGGCCACTTGGGTTATAGCATTTAGTCAATTATGCCTAACTCAGCAACATTTGATAAAACATATTGATTTTTTTCCTGATACGCCGTAATATAATAAACATTTTCTACATACGTACTGGTGTGGAAAGTAATCCAAATATATTAAAATTATTGGAGTGAGAGAAATACTTATTTTCAGTGCAAATAATGGGTAAAAAGCAAATCCGGTAATGAACTGAATCAATGTAATTTTAAACAACTAGTGAAGAAACCCCAGAAGAAAAAAAAGAAATATGGAGGCGGCTGAAACTTCGTGTCACTTGATCCCCAACGGAAACTGCTACTCGTTTGAGCTTTGAATAAAAAAAATAACTATAGATAGATAGATAAGAGACATACATACATACATACATATATATATATATATATATATATATATATATATATATATATATATATATATATATATATATATATATATATATATGTCTCTTACCTATCTACCTAATAAATAAAAGACTGATATATATATATATATATATATATATATATATATATATATATATATATATATATATATATCAGTCTGATATATATATATATATATATATATATATATATATCAGTCTTTTATTTATTAGGTAGGTAGATAGATAAGAGACTTATATATATATATATATATATATATATATATATATATATATATATATATATACAGACATACATATACATGGTATAGATAGATAGAAATAAATAGAAGACTGATATATATATGTGTGTGTCTGCGTGTGTGTGTATATATATATATATATATATATATATATATATATATATATATATATATATATATATATAATAATAACAAAAATACTAAAGAACTTTGGATTATTTACCTAACGAGTTCTTTCCCATTTTCTGTATATTTTTCACACACACACACATAAAAGACTGGTATAGAAAGATTCAAATAAATAAGAGACTGATATATATACGCCTGTGTGTGTCTATATATATATATATATATATATATATATATATATATATATATATATATATATATATATATATAACTGGTTTGATAGTAGACTGTGATAGATAGATAGATAGATAGATAGATTATGTTAGGTTTTTGTAATACATTTGTTATTAATCAATGAATTTTCAGTATATATTTATAATATGCTACATCTATGATGTGAATTTCAACTTCAAATATCTCTATTTATTAAAAAATTTAAGATCATTTATTTAATGGTGAGATATTTTATCACGTAACATGAATTTTGTTCGTAATATTGAAATAAAAATATTTAATTTTATAGTTATTTTTATTTATGTTCTGATAGCAAGTTTGCCAAAACTCATAAAAAAAGATATTATCTCAACGGAAAAACAGGATATCTTACATTTCTCGGAAAACAATATTCAGAACTGTGAAATATTAAACAGAGGTCACAGAACAATTAACTAAAGAAATGGAAGACTTACGTAAGATAAGAATAAGAACTGATTTAATAAGCGAAAAAAAAAAATTGAATAAAATTAAAGTGAAACATGAATTGACCTGCAAAATATATTGAAAGAATCTGGAGATTTAAATGAAAATATTAAGGCAATTGCCTAAAGTTACGAAAGCAACCAAACTATCGCACATAAGTATGTAGCCATTAACAATGATAGATATGTAAATTGATTTCTTGAAACTAATTTTTATGATGAATGTAGACCTACATTAGAATAATTTTTTGACAGGAGTGCTTACCCTGTAGAATGTCACTCGAGGTAGACTGTTTCAAAATAAGAGGTACAATTTGTGCGGGTATGTGAAGAAGATACGGTTAATCCTAAACTTGAGCTGATTAAGATTGTAGTGATCGTGGCACTATCTCTTGGGAGTCAGTCCACAGAGGTTCGTGGGAAGAATCTGCTTGAGTGTCATTTACATCTCACCAAAGGAATATGAAGGTAATAAGATTAGTTCGTTGAAATGTGCTTGACATGGCACGTCTTACCCGTGAATGCTAGGACTGTGTATTTCATCTGAACACTTTCCATGGAAATAGCGATATCGTATCGGGAGGCTTGAGACGTCACGTCTGTAAGAAGGGGTTGCAGAGGGGGAATAATTTGTCGCTAGCAGAGACGCGGGGAAATATGGAACAATATTTTAGATAATAATGTAAATAATAAAATTAATGGAAATTCTGGCACAAAAAGGGGTTTTTGAGGGGCAAAAGTAACAGACGAAAAAGTTAACGTTAACAAAATAAAAGACAATGATTTGTTATATTCCCTAAAGTTGACATTTGCTTCAGTTCTGTGCTATGCGTGAAACACGCTTAGGCGATCATGTATCTTTCGATACATGACTGACGGGGCAGATTATTTTTTTGCCCGCAGTAGTTTGCTATTTCTTTCTGAGGCAGACCAGCTGCCATCCAAGGCTATAGAACCGGGTCTGTCCTGCTATTTACCCATAGATGAGAAGAAGAGGATTCATGTCTTTCTCAAAGGTATTAGCACCTAAATGTATGTGATGGATTCGACTTGAAGCTGATTCCTCAATCCGGACCGCTATCCATTAATAGACCGTGCCTCCATTTGCTTACTATGCCAAATTAAAATTAAGCCTACTTATCTACCTTTAACCCTTAACAGTATCTTGACTATGCAGAAACATTGCCTTTAATTTTTAATTTTAAGTTTGTAGCCCTTATTTTTGTCCAATTTTATTTTAGGGTTACGTAGCAACATTCTTCTCATAATTGTCTAATTTTAGCAACATAGACTTTGTGCCCGACGATCTGGGAATTCAGCGAAACTTAAGTCACACGCCAAAACGTAAGTACACGTATATGTACTAATTAATATATATCTTTGCGCTATTTAATCACATCGAGCACTATAATCTTTACACATTATGTATAAATTTGACGATTATTTATTTCCTTGTCCGCGAATGCACAAGACGTGCGTATACGCTTGCTTATATCGAGCCGTTTGATTTATCTATTGCTATAACTATAACTATAACTATATATATATATATATATATATATATATATATATATATATATATATATATATATATATATATGCGCACATCTGCGCAGACATACGCATAACGCACAGACTCAATTAAGCTGAAAAATCGAATCATCCTTAATAATAGCTAAAGGTATAGCCGAAAGCGCTCGGAAATATAAAACATTTGGACAGATCTTACACACCCTTTGTCCAGAAAAGAAAGCTCTTGTTCGAACACAAGAAAAATAAAATAAAAAGCTTAACCGTAGTACCTTGTCTGGCGTTTTTAATGAAACATGCATATATATATATATATATATATATATATATATATATATATATATATATATATATATATATATATAACATAGACATACTAAAATCTATTCTCTGCAAGAGTAGGGAGCCTCGCAGTGCAGTGAACCACTTTTAAAATGGAAATAATCATTTATATGTGCATTATGAATGAAAGCAGAAGTGTTAGGAAGTGAATATCATGAGGATAAGGAGGATATATAATTATTCACATCGATTCTTTAAAGAGCTTAAGGCTGTAGCTTTCAGGAAAGCCTAGACGCGGGAGAATTTTCCTCAAATTAACACTTACCATGATAAAGTTTCATCTAAATACGCAGGAAATGAGGGGCTGACTCATCACCGTGGAATTTATTACATTATAAAATCTGCCATAGACTCAGATAGAGTGAAAGATATGTGTGTACTAAAATAGGGGGTTCATATTGAGATATCAACTTTTGCTTATCTTCCGGGATGATATGCCTGTCTTGAAATTTAGGATTCGCTATCTTATGAGAGCAAGCGTTCATAAATTTTCCTTATTAGAAACCTGCCCTCTATCACAAATTGTTCTCTTTCTTTCGTTAGCAAAGACAAATGATGTCTACCTGAAGAAAGAATGAGAAAAATATGACTATATTTGACGCACATTTTCTATAAGCATTTCTATATGCATATAGAGAAATTTTTATTAAATAGTTGCTTAATATCAAGTATTGTTAATAGCTATCTACCCACCGATATATATATATATATATATATATATATATATATATATATATATATATATATATATATATATATATATACGTATAGCTTCTTTTATTCTTTAGATGTTTAAATTTTTAAGTTCCTATTTTATTTCTTCATATCTCAGAGTTGACAAGTCTTGTTGGTCGAGATAGCTATTCAAATGAGATAACTTTGAATTTTTATTCTATGTATTATATATATATACACACACACACACACACACACATGCATATATATATATATATATATATATATATATATATATATATATATATATATATATGCGTGTATGTGTGTGAATGAAGACGAAAGTAAAATTTATCTTAACCGACAAGTTTCATCGTCTGAGGGACTTAATCAAGGCAAATGCTTCGGCTAAGATAAGGTTTGTTCATATTGTCCTTTTACAGATATATTCTCTCTGAAATCTTTCATATATGCATACTTATAAAAGGCACTACAAAATCATAAGTTAACGAAGAAAAAAGTACATAGGAGTACCTGAAGGACTCTGGAAACAAAGAAACTAAACACAGAAAGCATTATTTACAAATAGTAAATACATGAACTGTGCAATGCTATCTAAACATATCTGGAAGATAAAAAACAAAAATAAATTTAGTATCTGTCTATATTTCTGAAATGAGGTATTATGTACATTATTTACATTATTCGGACTATTATGGAGAGAAAAGGGAGATCACCGCCGTCTGTGGGATCAGGTTGAGATCATAGACAAAGAACACCATTGAAAAATTTGTAAACTTAAGGAATCAGCATATGTGCTGGACCACAAAAAACTCCTGAGCCGACCAAGCATAGAAATGAAAACAATGTATGAACCAGTAATAAGGAGCGCCAGAGAAAAGCGATAATAACAACAAAAAATTGCAATATGAGTTCTGGTACAAAATGTTTGATGATGATATTAGGCTTATAATACCCAGAAATTCATACACAGATGTCCCCAAGGTCACATGGCACAGTGGATAAAGCCGCTGGTTAGATCTGGTGAGTTCAATACCCGGTTAAGGCAGTGGAGAACTTGGGGAATTAACAGGGGGTAACTGATAACTAAGATCCATTAAACATGCACATTATCTTATTACAGATATATTCTAGAACAGTCTAACCCAGTAAGCGAAATAAAGGGTTCAGTTATATATATATATATATATATATATATATATATATATTGTTTATTTATAACTAGTTTAAAAGCCGCAAAAAGTGCAGACATTTAAGCTAGCTCCTTCGGAGGACTAATTTGGCCCCGGACCAAAACTTAAGGGACCTCTGGTCCATCTTTGAAAACAGCAATGATAATTTTGTAGAAATAACTTTGAATTCCTCAATACACTCCATGGAACTTCAAAAGTTCATTTTAACTCTGATTCGGACTATAAGTCCAATTCCGACCAAAAAACTTGGGCCGAAATTCCGATTCAGTACAAAAATTGAGTTCTTCAAATCACAACC
>OZ010609.1:36414638-36432138 GCA_963932145.1 Acanthosepion lycidas | reverse complement strand
AGGTTAGTTTTAAAGCTCCTTGTTACTTTCGCAGCTGATATCAAATGTTCATATATATATATATATATATATATATATATATATATATATATATATATATATATATGTGGGGGGTGAAAATATATAGAAAATAGGAAAGAACTCGTTAGGTAAATAATCCAAAGTTGTTTAGTATTTTTGTTATTTAAAAAAAAAACAGTGCTCGATACAAAAGTAGAGCCTAAATATAATTATTTATTTAAAAATATGATTCCTTCACTACATAAGAGTTCTCATGTTTCAAAACAAGAGCCGATAACTTCAATATAATTATTTTGGTTAAATTGAATTAAAGTACCAAGCCCTGTTCCATCTTCAAGCGAATTTTTTTAAATAAATTATTCTTGAAATTTACGTATTTTTATAAGCATATTCATTATTAAAATTAAAATTAGTATTGTGATGGCTAGAGCAGTTATTTAAAAAAAAGGGCTTAAGGGTTAACAATATGTATCAATATCTCAGTTACATTCAAAGAGGTCAAGTCAGGGTAAAGTTGGTGTGTTTCAATTTAAAGCGGAAGATGACACCGTCTAGTCTGCTTAACCGTTAAAGTGTCAATGGAGATTTATTTATTTTTTAATTTTTTAAATTTTATTTTCAATCCTGAAAGGGTTTTGTGTATGTAAAACTGTCATAATTAGCTAACATTTGTTTTTTTTGACGACTTCTTAAAGGGTTTATGTAGCGAAGGAATCATATTTTTAAATATATATATATATATATATATATATATATATATATATATATATATATATATATATATATATATATTGGTCCCACTAAGACAGAAGGATTTACTGGTTGTAAAACAATTAGGAACAG
Source organism: Acanthosepion lycidas (assembly GCA_963932145.1). Lineage (NCBI taxonomy): Eukaryota > Metazoa > Mollusca > Cephalopoda > Sepiida > Sepiidae > Acanthosepion > Acanthosepion lycidas. The sequence continues at coordinate 36,431,274 of OZ010609.1, read as the reverse complement.
AAACACTACTAATGTGCGGGAAGAGAAAAGAGTAATCAGGAGAGCAGATGGCGATTTAGCCAGCTCAGCTGTATATTGATAAGATCTCGACGCCAGTCTAGTACTGCGCTTAAATTCATAAATTTTAGTTTCAGCCTTTTATATTATATTACATCATATATATATATATATATATATATATATATATATATATAATATTAGTGGTAAATATACGCATACATATGCAAAATATATGAATATATATACATACATGCATACACATACATATATATTTTAGCATAAAAAAAATTCCAAGAGGAAAGAATCCAGGTCAACTCATTGTCCCGGACAGAGTAAGGATATAATAAAAAGGCTTAAACACTAATATTCCATGGTCCTAATTTATTCGATTGCAATCGTAAATACGATCCAATTCATCAGACCTACAAATTCAACAAGAAAACAGAAAAAACAACTCCGGAAATAAAAAATAAAATTTAGAGAAAGTGTAATTATGAGAGTGTGGGACGAATGCCAGAGCTATAGAGATGGGTAACAGACGAGAGAAGGTGGGGGATTAAAATTTAACAGAGAGAAGTTTTAGAGAGAGGAGTCAAAGACGGTTTAAGTGAGAGAAATATGAAGGTTGTCGGGTGTCTAATACATTAAAGATGTAACCGGAAAGGATACATTTTGTGGTGACATACACACACAATAGACGATCTAATCTTAAAAATCAGAAGATGAGAGAGGGAGAGGAAAAGAAAAGAAAAGAAAAAGGGTTGTGGGAGAGAGATGGGGTGGAGGAAACTAAAACTGAAGGGCATTTACTGAAAGGGCCGCTTGTGTAATTAAGAAAATTTGACAAAATTAATATCGACTACAGGTTACAAATCAAATTTTCCCTCGTCGTCTACAGCGAATTGGCGTAGAAAGAAGAAATAGAAAAATCCTCCCCTCGTCCACAACAAATTAGCGACAAACAGTTACGAGGAGTAAAAATAAGTAAAATTGAGTTATCATGGAAGATTTTTAAAATATTTTGGTAGAACTGATAAAATACCAAAATGATCAACAATTATAACTACAAGAACGAATGGAAGAAAAATGGTAAAAGAAATTACTACAAACGCAAAAGGAAAATCAAGAAAGACAAATAGAGCTCCAGGAACTAATATTGAAAGTAGCGTGCAACAAGCAATTAGATATTGAAAAAGAAGCAACTTTTTCGCAAGATGCAGTGTGGAATACCATAGAGATTTTCAAATATTCTCTAGATGAGGACCAAAATTTCGGAGATTACTTCAGAAGACATGAAGATATCTTTAACATCGACTGTCAAAATTGGACAGAAGCAAAAAAGCTACGTCTATTGCTTAGAAAATTAGGAACTGAAGAATATACAAAATTCGTGGATTATATCCTGCCAAAAAAAAAAAAAAAAACGAACGAATTAACATTTGACGAAGCAGTGACATGTCTTAAATAACTCTTCAGCCCGAAAACATCACTCTTCCACAGGAGGTGGGAATGCCTTGACCTGGTAAAGGGCGATAATGAGGATTATTCCACGTTTGCCGCAATCGTAAATAAACATTGTGACGACTTCAAACTAGCGGAATTGACCCCGGACAATTTCAAATGTCTCATCTTTGTTCAAGGGTTAGTTTCAATAAAAGATAGCGAAATGCGCAGAAGAATGCTTGCAAAATTACAAAATGAACCGGGTCTAACATTACAGCAATTATCGGAAGATTGCCAGAGATGTCTAAGTATAAAGAAAGACGCAAAGGACATTGAGGATTTAGCTGTTTCTTATATACGTAAGTTAAACAAAAGTCTACGTTCTTCACCCTCCTCGGAGAGACTTGAACAAACTGGGATTCTATCAAAAACAGAATTTAGCGAGTGGGCAGCGCCGGTGGTTTATGTAAAAAAGAAGTCAGGAGAAATCCGCGTATGCGCAGATCTTTTGACAGGACTCAACAAGGCGATAAAAGACCACCATTACCCACTACCGAGCCCAGAAGAAATATTTACAAAGCTCAACGGCGGTAAGATATTTTCAAAAATAGATCTTAGTGAGGCTTATCTACAAATTCTAGTACAAGAAGAGAGTACGAAAATCCTTTGTATTAATACACAGAAAGGGTCGTACAAATTCAACAGACTACCATTCTGAGTAAAAGTTGCACCAGCAATTTTTCAGCAAACGATGGACACAATGCTCACGGGACAGAATTTCGCGACTGCTTATCTGGATGATATTTTAATTAAGAGCCACAATGTTGAAGAGCACATATCACACATAAAGGAAGTTTTCAGAAGACTTCAGGACTTTGGGTTCAAAGTAAAAGGAGAAAAGTGTGATTTTTTCAAAATGAAATTAAATATTTAGGTCAGATAATAAATGAAAATGGCAGGAAACCGGACCCAGAGAGGGCATCGGCAATTAAAAATATGCCTGAACCAAAAAATGTTGCAGAACTACAAAGTTTCCTGGGCCTAGCTAACTACTATGGCGAATTTATTGATAATATGCATAAACCGAGGGCCCCACTAAATGAGTTACTAAAAAAGGAGAATAATTGGAATTGGACAGAGGACTGTAAAAAAGCATTTAAGGAAATAATACAAAAATTAAATTCGGAGTTAACATTTCGATCCCGAACTCGAAATCATTATTGCAAGTGACGCGAGTTCACATGGGGTAGGTGCGTGTATTCTATACAAGATGCGGAACGGTACAAACAAACCCGTTGCACACGCATCTAGATCATTATTACCGGCGGAGAGAAACTATTCACAGATCGAAAAGGAGGCATTGGGCATAATTTTTGCAGTAACTCGTTTTCACAGATATATTTATGAGAGAGAGTTCACACTCCAAATGGATCACACACCACTTCTTACAATTTTCGGTTTAAAAAAAGGTCTACCAGTCTATACAGCGAACAAACATTTAAGATGGGGAACTGTGTTACTAAACTACAATTTTAAATTGGAGTTCTTACCATCAAAGAAAATAGGACACGCTGACTGACCATCGCAATTAATACCTGCGAAAAGCGAACCGTTAGAAGATTCGGTAATTGCAGCATTACAAGCTGAAGATGAAATCAGTAAGGTACTATGCAATACAATAAAGGAACTACCTGTAACGCTGCTAGAGATAAGACGAGAAGAAGAAAGAGACGAGTTTATTCAAGATACCGAGAAAAAATAGAAGAGAAAGTGAAGAATTTAGCAGACAGTTTCTCAATCTGTGACAACATATTATTGTATAACGAGAGGGTAGTAATAACGAAGTCACTACGAAGAAGGATCTTGAAAGATTTTCACTTAGGACATCCCGGAAAAAACCGGATGAAATTACTTATGAGAAGTTTTGTCTACTGGCCGAACATGGACGATGATATCACGCAAATGGTGGAAAGTTGAAAAGGTTGTGCTGCTGCGGCGAAAGCACCACCATCTATACAAAGGCCATGGCCTAAAGTTGACAGACCGTGGTCCAGAATCCACGTGGATTACACAGGACCCATTGAAGGTTACTACTATTTAATAACAGTAGACAGTTTCAGTAAATGGCCAGAGGTTGCCAGATTTAAACACCCGACGAGAGGAAAACACCATAAACTGTTTACACGAACTATCCGCGAGATTTGGCGTCGCGGATTGTTTGGTATGCGATAACGGCACACAGTTTACCTCCAGTGACTTCAAATAATTTTGTGAGACATATCAAGTAAAACATATCAAGATAGCTCCGTACCACCCGAGGTCGAGGAGACAAGCTGAAAGATTCGTTGACAAAAGAGCGTTAAAAAATGCCGAGAATGTACCGACGATAAAAGCGATACAACAGTTCCTCCAAGTGTACAGAATAACACCTAACATGAACACGCCATCGGGTCTTTCAACAGCGGAATTGATGTTTGCTCGGTGAATAAGTTCTGTGTTTGACAAATTATTGCCAAACAAGAACAAAAACCAGTATACACCGATTGTACCAAAGAGATCATTTGAACCTGGAGAACGGGTTTATTTTAGGATGTTTAGAAACAATATGGCTTACTGGGAGCCTGGCATAGTAATCAACAGATTAGGAAATCTAATGTACACAGTACAAGGAGAGAAGTTTTCACATGGAAGACATATTGACCAATTACTAAAAAGACGGATTGAGGAGCCAAGCTCGTCACCCGCAGAAAACGACGACTCTATGGATGCAATCTTCGAAGCGTTTGAGATCCAAAGACCGCAGGAAGACACAGAAATGAGAAGGTCAAACAGGAAGAGAAAATTTGTCGAACCCCTGATTATCAACCATAAGAGACAAAAATACTAACTCCCCCAAAAAGGGATCTAAGTAGGGAGGTGTTATGGGGTCCACCCCTTTTTCTTACAAGTGGACTCGATCAGTATGTACTTGGACTGCTGCCGTTAATTACTCAGAGTCAGAGCCAGTCAGAGATTGAGATTGTGATTGAGTTGGAGGTAGAGTAATAGTGTGACGTAACCGCTTGTAGAAGTTACAATTGCGAACACGTAGACTCTAAGGAAGTTCTTCTTCGAGACTGAATTTCACAGACTGTATATATATAATTATTGCTACTAACCGCGTTTCTGGTTTTACTAACCGTATTACCAATTGTATTATTGTGTAAATACATTTATTTGTTATATTTCATTCCTGCGTTTGTCATTCATTGGAGACCGGTTTTCATCACGGAATCCACAACAATTTCTTTCAATTTGCTTTCTTTTACTCTATTATAAAGAGGATTTCCTGCTGTTTTTCCAGCGTGTGTACCATCAACAAGGTTTCATATGTATATTTTATGTGATATGATTGAACCCACCAATAATAAATCATGGTAGAACTTCTAGTTCTCTTAGGATCACATTACTGCAAAGATTAAATGAATCCCTTGAGATGAAGCATCGTTATCTTACGCCCCTTCCCATTTGTGTACACCTATGGAATTTTTCTATCTCGTAGCCAAGTGGTTAGAATGTTCGCATTCTGACAATGAGACCCGGGTTCGGATCTCACCATAGTCGATTTGTCAAGATGGAGAATTCCTGGTGTCATCAGAATGGAGAGGTCGATCCCAACGTGTAGCACATTTGGAAAATGCCTGACCGAAGCCTTGTGAGTAAAATTGGGCAGCACGAAGTCACAATTCATCGTGGCTGAGGGCTTGAGCGTGCTGGCCTTGTTCAAATTGTTGATCACGCTATATAACTCGCTCTTTCTCAGATTTGCTGAGCATAGTTGGCTGTGTGTGTTGATTAAACACAAATGCACCTGACCAATAGGGATTGTCTAGCAGCCCTAGCAGACAGGTATCCTCGAATACGAGTGGCCAGCTATACATACTCCCAGGGAATATTACACATTATTCTATTTCTTTCCAAATTAAATCAAGTTTTCCGACCAATTCAATTAGTAATTTTGACGTAACTTACCAAATTTATTTTGTGTTATCTATGAAACATAGGTATACATCAGTCTGGATTTTTATAGATTCCTCTAATTCTGATAATAAATATTAGATTCTTATTTTTAAAAAAATTGTTATACTATTTTCATCCGAATTCTTCTAGGCGCTCTGTTCGACACAATGCAATCATTGTTCTTAGTTATGTGGTACTTTAAGCTGATTGTTCGATGGAGCTCGAATTTATTTCGAGCTTGCTTTTTAGGCAGTACTATGAAGATGGATTTACTATGAGCTTCCGGTATCTCGCCACTGTCGTATATTTGATTCATTATTCCTGTAATCTTGTCGATGCCAAAATCGTCTAACTTATTCAGCATTTCTGTTGTAATCAAATCTGGTCCTGTTCTTTTGATCCTATTCATCTCGGCCAATGATCATCTTAACTTAAAGCTTAATATTTCAGGTTTTATGAGTAGAATCACACTTAACTTAAAGCTTAATATTTCAGGTCTTTCATCTTTTTCTTTTTTGTGTATTGCATGCTTCTCTCACTCTTGTCGTGAAATATTTCTCCAACATATTTATTCCATTTTTTCACTGTTCCCTTTTTCGACAGTATGCAACTTGTTGACGAACACATCTTTTGTCCTGTTGTTTTTTTTATTCTTTTTCTGCATACTTGCTTTATTCATGATTCTCATGCTTTCTGTATACTCACACTTTTCATTAAGCCATTTATCTTTAGCCTACATGGATTTCTGATTAATATTTGAGTATAATGGCCAATATTCTATATCATTCCTTGACATTGCTTCATGTCTCTTTTTCGTCATCTCATGCTTGTCATGTAATTCATTTCTTTTATTTATTGTTTCTTTCCTTGGACGTTCTTCTTTGTGAATGTTACTCAAGCTTCTGTTAATGTATTCCAATTTGAATTTCTAGCCCTATACATACTATTATATTTACTTTTAACTCTGTCATGACAAATCTGTTAGCAAACTAGAGTCTGATTTATTGGCATTTATGCGTGGCTGTGGTTTTCTTTTATTTCCGTAATTATAGTCTGAATTTGCATATCGCTAGAAGGTTGTTGTTCCCACTTGGATTTGTACATACCTGCATATATCTATTTTGCATGAATACTGAATCTCAAGTATTTGTTGAATGAAAAGATATGAAATGCATTTTTCTGTATAAACGAGTGAACACTGTTATCGAAATCATATGATTTATAAATCCACAAATGTGAACTAAAAATGTTGATTTAAACTTTTTCCCTTCATACCTTGCAAAAACGACGAATGAAAACTGTCGTGTTTGTATAAAAAAAAAAAACAACTCTAGAAAATATATGACGCCTTCAAAGACGTTCGTTCAAGAGGGATAAAATTATTCTTTTTGAATTTAGAATCAATAAATAATATATTGAAAGTTAAAATAGCTGAAATTTGCAGCGGAAAATCGATGAGTTTTCTCAACATATTCAATATAGATCAATTATTCATGGGAAAGCAATTTTACTGTAAATCCCTGTTTATATCGTGGGCACCATGTAAACAGATATTTCTTCTAATTATGATACCGTGTGTTTGCCACAGTTTTATGCTGTTATAAATGAGTTCATAATTGTATAGTTTATTCAAACATTGGAAGTATAATTTGTATCTGTAAAAGACAAATGTAAAAACATTTACAATAACTTATTGAAAGGACATTCCTTAATAATTATCCTCTACATTTAAGACCGCCTCCAAGTTTATTTCCTTCTGTTCTGTTCGAATAAAAATATTCTGAAAATGTTTGTTCGGTTGTTTCCTTCTTGCGCTTTCATTCTTTATTTCTTTCTATCTATCTATCTATCTATCTATCTATCTATCTATCTATCTATCTCGGTTTTCTCATTATCTTCCTACCAACGCCCCTTTTTCTTTCTACCTGTTTATATATTAATTTCATGGACACGTTGCTAATTATTTACTTTTTTTCTTACATTATGGATATTTCTACTTTTAAGGATTTCTAAAGCAGAATGGATTCTTTTCGAACGTCACTTCTCAACAGAAACCTGTTGTCAAGGGAGACATACTTTAATGTTTGAATCATTTATTGAATTACTTATTAAATTACTTGCCGATAAATGGAATCATAGATTGTAAAATATCAGGCGACAATTTAGTTAATAATTATATAATAATCCACATATATATGTATAAAACTTTATCTATATAAACACCTATACTTTTTAAAATACATTTATTCGTCGAAAATTCTACTCATAATTCTTCTGATGAAACGAAATTATTTGTTCAGAAAGTATTAGGCAGGAAATGGAAGGCATTTTACATGTGCTACTAATACAAAGCAATTTTTAAATTACTTATACACGTCGCCACTTGTATATATATATATATATATATATATATATATATATATATATATATATACTACCATTAGAGCCCGGCGTTGCCCGGGGATGTAACACTAAGAGATAGATCAAGTATCGACCATCATAAAGACTGAAAAATAAAATTGACAAAGATTATTGTTTAAGGTTGACGGACACGCATGTCCTAATTAGTTTTTTTTTTACGAATTGGTCAAAACCAATCTCAAACAAAAACATTGTTTTCAATCGTTATGAGTCTACCGATTGAATAGAATTTTATCATAATCAGTTGTCTTGTAAATGGAATTTTTAAAGCATTCTGAATGTAAAAATAAAGAAAAAAGTGTGCCAGACAATAAGAAACACTACCTGCCAAAAAAAGTGAATTTTTGTTGAAATCGGTTGAAAAACGTAGGAAATCCGATCCCATATATAAACACACACACACACACACAAACAACCTTGGTTTTATAGTAAGTATAACTCAATATGAGTTGTCCCCCTTTCATTCTCGAGATGCCTCTTAATCGTGTTTTCAAATTGATTTCGTGCAAAAACAATTGCGTCTTTTCCAATTTTTGGCGCTGTCAGAACCACCGCAAGGTAATTTTACGTAGTCCTGTGAAGTTTAGTTGAAATCGGTTGAAAAATGTAGGAAATCCGATCCAATATATAAACGTACAGACACACACACACACAACCTGGGTTTTATAATAAGTATGATATATATATATATATATATATATATATATGTGTGTGTGTGTCTGCATTTTTGTGTTTAAAATTTTTTTATATTAATAAGGGAAGAATTCTCAATATTGCAGTCGTGAAACGTATTTTGTTTCTTCAATCCTATATAAATTTATATACCTACACACACTTATACAGTGGGCTATAATAATTCTTTAGCCACGTTTTATTACAATAATTTTGACTTGTATAATGATGTCTCTTCTTTTTTTCAGACAATACCATGTTAGTTTCAAGCTACTCTCATCTATGAACGATAGTTGACTTACATTTTGTAATGAAAGTTCGCAGAAGTAAGGAAATTCGTAAATTTCAACGAGGGCAAATAATAGGATGGCATCAGTGTGACAAGTCAAATAAAGAAATTGCTAGGTTTTTCCAAGTTAATCATCAAACGGTTAATAATATTATCAAGAAATTTAACGAGGAAGGCTATTGTCGTGTGGAACAACGTTCAGGAAGACCAAGCGGCGTGTCTGAGCGAGCGAAAAGGGCACTGAAGAAAGAAGTAATCAGAAACTGTTGCCAGAGCGTCAAAGATGACGCCAACAACATGGAAATGTCGCCAAACGCGGTGAGAAAGATTCTGAAAGAGTTAGGCTATAAAGAAGAGTTGCAAGAAAGAAGCCCTTGATGTCAGAAGTTAGCAGGAACAGGCGTATGGACTGGGCGAGAGAATTCGAGAGCAAAGATTATGTCTTTTGGCAGTCTGTAATTTCGTCAGATGGAAGTAAATTCTGCCAGTATTCGAATTTCAGACAGGTTTATGTTTGGAGAAATCAGACCTGGAACACTGAATGTATGCAGGCAACCGTGAAACATGGAGGGATTGGAGTAATGGTGTGGGGCGCTGTCTAGTTTGGAGAGAAATCTGAGCAGATTCTTGTTGACGAGCGGTTGAATGGTTCAAAATACTGTCAAATATTAGAGAAAGGAATACTCACACTATTTGAAACCAATGAGAATGACAAGAATATTTACCTCTTTCAAGAAAATGGAGCGCCGTGTCATACGAGCAAGGGCCTGGAAGTAATGGCAAGAAAACAAGTCATTGTGATGGGTAGCGCCTGACATAGATCCAATCGAGCACATTTAGGAGCACCTTCACATTAAAAAGGAACTAAGAATACAGAAAATAAAGATAACGATTGACATTGCACATTTCATTATTAAAGCTGACTGGGAAGTAAGAAGCCGGATGAGAGTTCCAGAAGCAAAAGTTCCAATTGAAGAATATGTTAGCATATAACTTACAGCCAACATATAACATCTAGCCAATTCAACTGTAAAGTGATAGGACATTGCCGCCTCTCTAGTACTGCGCTTAATTTCATAAAGTCTACTTACCATAGAAGAAAGTTCATCAGAATAATTCTCATGAAAATATTTATAGAAAAGGAACTAGGAAGCTACGCTACGACGGTAGGAGAGTGAAGCCGAGATGCTAGATCAGAACGAATAATATTGCATATTCTCCTTTGTATGTAAATACTAGTTTTGTAAAAGACAAAACGATAAAACTTATCAGTGTTGCTTTTCATTCCGAGAAGACTAAAAATATCAGGCTAAACATATTTTAATATTAAAAATGTTTTATATATAAAGTAGGTAATGTTGGCGGGAGTAATGGATAGCGGCTTGGATTGAGAGCCGAGTTCGAATTCCAGTCGAATCCATTAAATTCATTTACGTGCTAATACCCTTGGGAAATGTATGGATTCTCTTCTTCTCCATCCCCTCCCAGCTAATGGTCTACCGCAGAAAGACATGTCACCGTACTGTGGTAAAAATCTGCCTCGTCAGTCATGTATCGAAAGATACATGATCGCCTAAGCCTGTATCACGCATGGCACATAAGTGACTATTGTTGCCGGGGAGAAATGTAATAAACACCAATTGAAGCTTATGTGGAAAAGTAAAAGATAATTTAAAAAAAAAATAGGAAGTAAAAAAGAAAAGTAATGGGATAGGCTAAAATTTTACGCCCGGGTTTCAAAAATTAAATTAAAATCAATATGCTACAGTCTCTTTAACTTTCCAATGTAAGCTGTAACAGGCGTTTATCGTATTTCGCTCCACATCTTACCCTCTTTTTAAAATAGGAGACTGATTCCATCCATAAAACAATTATTATTCTGAAAAAGTTCTTTATGTTTTGAATGGCGGGGAATGAAACGGGCCACGATAGAGATTTGCTTTGTATTTTGTCATTTGCTATTTGCCTTTTATTTATTCTATATCATACTTTGCATAAATAGAATAATTATTGCAACGTTATTTATCTAGCTCGTCTCATTTGTAATAGTAGTGAGTTAGATCCTCACTGAATATCTCACCAATATAACATTGTAGAACTACTACGCTTAGTAAATAAATATATGTGTGATATATAAATGCATAAGCTTAAATTGGACACAAAATATATTGAGATTTCTTCTTATTAGTACGAGCTCCATGGCGGGGTGTCAACCCATACCAGAGCATCCATACATACATAGAGTTTCAGAATAAAAAGATGAACCTGTCAGAATTACTTATGAGTGTGTATTTTGCAGACCAGAAAACACATATCCAAAAAAAAAACAAAAAAAAAAACAAAAAAAACAAAAAAAAAAAAACGATAAAATAGGCTTAAAACCTTCAACATCAGATGAATCGAACCAAAATGGGCGCATATTTTTCTGGAATGTGTTAAAATGCAATGTTCATGGTATGATAAAAATATATTAAAAGTGCACATTCTATTTTTTCACAAATGGAACATCCACTTTTTTTCATATTAGAGGGTACTTTACATACCAGATTTAAGCAAAACTCTCGTCATGTCTGCTGTCCTCTTTGATTTTATGGGTATAATTAATCTGATTTTATCATTATTTGTCACAATGTATCTAATTTGACTTTCATGATGTATATACCTGTAACAATCACTTGTTAGGTAGTATTTTATTGAACAAAATATGCAGACACGAGTTGGGTACTGGTTCCTTCAATCCCCATTCAATCTGTAGGTTACCATCGCCAGATACTCTCCATCCATTGCCATTTGGATCAGTCCGATGGTATGAAGTGTCCAGAGTCTGTTTCCATTCGAGCACTTGGTAATTTGCTTGATTGATGTGTCGATAAAAGGTATCCTTTGTTCGAGGCAGTTTATCAGGATCTGGTAACTTCCTACTGTTGGGGAAGAGCTTGTAACGTGAGACATCAACCCTACTCTCATTTGTTATCTTATGTAGAAAACATACATATTCTTGCAGATCATTTGGGATGGCTCTACTCTCTCATACTGTCTCAATAAAGCATTGGTCGGACTTTGCTACTTAAAGGCATTTCTCCTTCTGTATGCTACTAATGCTACTCGTAGAATCACAACCAGTTAGTACGTGAAGAGCTGTTAGACCTTTGGCCAATTCATCTGATATTTCAACACCGTCATTATCGTAGATCATTTCTTTGGATTCTGAATCAAAGTCCAGTAGCAAGTTAGTCTGGATCAATTCTTTGTAGTATTAGGTTGGTGCAAAAATAATGACGTAATAATGTCGTTTTTTGACGTTAAAAAATACGTCAAAAAACGACATTATTACGTCATTATTTTTGCATCAACCTAATATAATGATAGAACCCTAACATCAGAGTCCACCATAGCAATTCTAACACGATCAAATCCAAGAGAAGATGCATATTTTGCGTACAAAATTATCTTTGTGTCAGCAAGGAACTTCTGAAATCGATGACCTTTCTCCATTGGATGAGATACAAAACACTCTGTTCTTGAACGTTATGCAGAGCTCTTTAGCATTCAACATTCTTACGTGTTTCTCTTTTACATGTTTCTCTTACATGTTGATTTAAGGTCATTCATTATGAAGTTGATGAGATCTAATTAGTTTCGTGGATGCTGTAGAAATGTAAAAATTTATATCGGCAAAACCTGAACCCGTTTTAGAACTGACACACTGATAGAGCTATATATTGACTTGAAACCTCTTTCCTTGGTGGACTCAGGAAGATAGTGATCGGTTGGAATAAAGGCATCCATGAAACTTCCACTCAGCACCTTTTGAATTACATAGTTGGAGATTTTTCCAGAAGACTCAGTTGTTTTTGGCAGCTTCTGAAATAGCAGGTCATTGTAAATACTTGGAGTGTTTTGCGGTACCCTTGCCAGCTGAGGTATCTTCTCTGTAAGACAAGCAAACATCTTTGACTTCACAGTTTTTGTCATGGTACCATCAGGGTGGCACAGTGACAGGAAGTAGTGAAAGCTCGAACTTTAAAAACTCTTCAAGATCAATGCTTCTGCACCTTTGTGTAACAAGCAATCGTGCAAATGTATTCCGATCTGCTCATAATGCAATTGAACCTTCATTTGTTCTCATCATTTTTTAGATGATCATTTCATGAAAAGTAGATAATTCGTTCTTGAGAGGCTCGTATAATGACTGGGCGTCTATAATAAGTAATAATAAAAGATTTCAAACAGCTCTTTCCAATTTCTTCTGATCAAAGTAAGTCAACACAAATTTCCTTACTAGCAGCCACTCCAGACGAAATGTTTATCAGGGTATCGCTGTGGGAGAAGGAATTCATCCACTCACTTATCAAATTGAATGTAATGTTGACATTGCTATCATTAAATTCTAGATTTTCCAAGATTTCTGGAGTTGATTCATTCCCATCCAATCTTAACTCATTCTTCAAATCCTGTTTCATGGTGGCATAAACGTCGCTAGTTACCACCCATCTTTGCACTGCGCCAGCAAATGTACTGTACCCAATGATATCACCGTGCCCCTTTTGATCTCTGTCCCTAGTTTGCTCGATCAGGAGGCAACATGTTGAAATTTCCTGGTGAGCTTTTAACTGCAAATATCCCTTTGACAAACTCAACATGGATTGCTGGATGATTGATATGTAGCTAGGTCTGATCTATCCAGCAATACGTGAAGTATCTGCCGTAGTTTGTTCTGTCATATGCATGAAACCATACCAACATTTTCTCCATGCCAGAAAGATGGATCTCCCAATCACCTGTGTGACTTGACTTGACATAATCCAGAAGAGTTTAGTCTATGTCAATAGAACTTTGCCTAAATCGTGTCATTGGACCGCACTCAACTTTGTGGAGAAGATCTTCGAAATGCTCCCATAAAGTGAATTTGTCAACGTCAACTGATATGTTGTTTTGGCTCCTCTGCTCAATAAAAGATTTTATCTCCGCTGATTCAAGAAGTTCGTTCAAAGTGAGGGACTCACCGTTGTCATGCATCCATTGGGAAAATGAATCTATTTTCAACCTCATTAGTGCTTCGTACATGGTTTTCAACACTCGCATTCCGCGATTGTAATATTTGCCTTTCAGAAAAGCTGTCATGTGAGCCGACCAAGCGAGATTCTATGATGATATCACTCAGACCTGCTGATCCGAATCTCTTGACAATCATTGGCATGAAAATGCAACAGGCATGAAATCCTCCCATTTGTAAATTAATGAAGTTTTTGTGGGGATTGTTGAAAATTTCTAAAGGCTTTCTGTTGATTGCTTGGTCCAATGTTTTCAGCTTTTTCTTTAGAATCTCAAGAACATTTGAAAATTTTGTTGGAGAATTATGATTTGCGGGCAAGTAGAACCCTTTATGAGGCTATTTGATAATCTCTGGTTCTGTTTCGCAGAATAACCCTGACCAGCTTGGCACAACTTGCAGTGAAGAATCCTCCTGTCAACTTTTACGACAAAAAACAAATCAAGTCATGCCTTTTTGACATTGTATCATGAAGGTTTCTGTTGTTTATCTTAAACTCTTTGATCCTTGATGGATTAAGTCGCTCTTTAGGAAGATAGTAAGGCTTTGTCTCAGTTAGAACAGGTACGCCATGAATGTCCCGTCAATGCGGATTCACTCACGTTGGACCGATTAACGACACAAATTTGATTAGCTTGCTTCTGAATTATAATTGCCTTGGTGCAATGCATGGATGCACCACCTAAACTCTCTGGGTTGTGGTCACAATTATAAAACAGAAAGTGACAAATGTGAAAGGTACAGCCAAGTTAGTTACAAAACCACTCAAGCATTGGAATCGCAATTCTGTCTCAGCCTTAGACGTTTCAAATCTTTTGACTTCAATGTAGTGCATTGCACGTCCTAGTTCAGATAGGTCTCTCTTTCTCTTGAAGCTGTTTTACTTTTTGTTATCAGATCAAGTTGCAGATGTTTGAGTGTTCTAATTCGTCCGTGTGAAGCGCTAAACAAGTTATCTTGACCAATTGATTTCACGAGCCGATTGGTTCGTTTGCAAGTTTTGTTGTCTTAGGGCAGTAAAATCTGCAAGATGTTTTTTAGTATATCGGGTATCAGCACTCTTTCTTGTTTTACTTGTTCTTGGGAGAGAGGCCAAATCGAAAATTGGCTGGCTGCATTGCCGATCCCTTCGTTAATAACTTTTGCCATTTTGCACAATATTTGTTCTGTTTTGAGACAAATAAAGATGCTCAATTAATTATGTCCTTTTATTGGCTCTTTATTACTGTACACAAACATTGGAAATCCTGGTTTCTTTTGTAAGAAAGCTACCTCATCCCTGAAGTAATCTTGAAGTTTGATATTTGTGCTAGAAGAAGCATTCATAGAAACATGATACTTGATACCTCTTTCTACTAACATCTCTGAATACAGGGATGCAAACTGGCCCAATCTCACTACTTGACCATTTCTAACAACATGAAATCAATAATATGTTGAAAGGACTCATCTCTGGTTTCGTGGTCCCTTGATTTCTGTTTGTCTTCTTCTTGTTGGCTTGTTTCGATTTCATTCAAGGTCTTCTTTCTGGCGATTAACCTGGTTAAGTCTCTGTAATAAGAACGATGATAATGAAACTCCTTCATTCTTACATCCTTCTTAGTCTCAAGATCAGAGAATTAAGCCATCACATAAGTATCATCTCATACATATATACATCTTATAAATATACAGCATTATTTTCGAAGCTTTATTCAAAAAAAGTAAAATGCAAGTCAAATTAGGCAGATTACAACAAAAAATCATGAAATCAGATGAATCATGCGTGTAAATATCAAAGAGAACAGCAGAAATGACGACATTTTTGCTTAAATCTGCTCTGTAAAGTACCCTTCAATATGAAAAAAAAATGCACATTCTGTTTTTGCACTTTATAAATCTTTATGATAAAATGAACATTGAACTTTAACATATTCCAGAACAATGTATGTCTAATTCGGTTCCTTCTTGGTCTGATGTTGAGGGTTTGAAGCCCATTTTAGTGGACTTTGCGGTATGTTTCTTCTGGTTTGCCAAATAAACACTCATAAGTAATTCTGAAAGGTCCAACATTTCTTTTCTGAAACATCATGTATGCATGTGTGCTCTGGTATAGGTAACAAATTGCCCCTCCAGATGTATGTATCGATCTCCACTGGAGCCAGTACTATATCAGGCATAGCTTTCTTATATTAAATAAGATCTTCGTACCGGGTATGACGATAAACTACTTCCTGCAACAAGGCAACTGATCGGGTGATTAGAGGTTTTGAGGAGCGGGGAACATCCTTTTAATTGTTGTTGCCCCCATGTCCATCGTGACCCGGGGTAGTAGGAATTGAAATATTGAAGCCCTGCCCCCACAAAAAATACAACTGTACATTTTTGAGTAAAATACCAACAGTACATTTTTTACTCTAAAAATATCCAAATCATATTTTTACTCTGAAAGTCTAGAATTATGTAGAAAAATTCTATAGTTGAAGGCATAAAATTCTATTCAAAATATTGAGATATCGGCATTCAAAATATTGAGATTTCGACATTCAAAATATTGAGATTTCGGCTTAGAGGTTGATGTGCTGCTAAACAAAATTAATCAACCAACCGACAACCAAATAATTCTTTGATAACATAAATCCATATAATATCTTACAATTTCTTAAAGAAATCAAACTGTATTCCAAAATATAACTTCAACAAAACTATAACATAAAATATATATATCACTGCCTCTAGTAATTATTTTGACACAAACATGTACATGCGCAAAAGCTGAG
>OZ010609.1:36364638-36409638 GCA_963932145.1 Acanthosepion lycidas | reverse complement strand
GCAACAACGAATAGGCAGCTGCTGTGACGAGAGCTCATATAGCCGAAAATTGTGGTTCCTTTGTGTTATAGTGGCGGGGCATTCTGGTGGGCACCATGGAAAAGATTGAAATTTCGCCTGGTATTTAAGAGAAGGGATGATAGCGTCCATGTCGGCTTTCACCCAATTTGCGTACTTTTCAGTTAGGAGGTTGAAGATATCAGTCCAAAGGACTTCATGGACAAAATCACGGAGTGATTCCCAATCAGCATATTGGTAACGGAAAGTGGTCTTATGAAAAAGGGGCTTCTGTTTAATAGAGGGTTGGAACGCAACATCAATAGCTAGCGCAAAGAGGGCGGTGTTGCGAAGCTCGGCAAGAGCGAGAAGAGGAGGTAAGAAATCAAGTAGAGAAGCATGTTTCTCGGTTTTGATAGGAAAACGATTAGGGAAGTCCGCGATTTGTGTAAGGGATTGGGTAATGGAAGAAATTAATGTCTGAATATTAGTCCCTTTAGAATGTTTAATCCACGTGTGTATGGTGAGCATTTGAGTCACGAAAGATAAATATGTTCGCAGATAGGTGGAGGGAAAGTACCTTTTACAGTCAGTAATTATTTCTAATATACCGCAGTTCTGGGAAGAGGCGGGACGATAAATAAAAAATGAGATCGCTAACACAGTTTAGTAACGAAAGACGGAAGTATATGAATGAGTAATCTGGGTCCTCGAGAGGCAATTATCTATCGGAAAATTATCACGAATGTAGACACCTAAGCCATTCATGTGAATACTGGAATATTTTCGGTAAAGGGGAATATAGCCTGGAATCAAGAAATCATTGGTAGCATTTTAGTTTCACAGAGGGCAAAGATATCTGGCAACGTTCCAAGAGGAAAGATTTTAAACTGCAAATGTTGGAACGGATACCATAAATATTAGTGAAAAGAAGGCTGAGAGGATAGGCGATTTTTTGTTTACTGCTTTTAATTTTATTTCTTTTTGTTGTGTTTTCCATGAAATTCATTTTGAGAGAAAAGACCACCGTAATTTTCACTATCTGTCGTCAAAGGTAATATAAACCAGCTATTGCATAGTTAAGAACAGAGTTGTCATCCGGAAATACATACAAGGACACCTCCCCATGCACGATATGACATTATAAATACTCCGATATTATGCCACTCTTGATCCGTGCAGCCTCTCTAAGCGCTACCAAAGAGTTCGGGATCCTAACGCCCAGTCGGAAGCAGCAGCCAGCAAACTGCTGACCCACTACCCTCAGAAGTACCCTGACAATGGAAAGTCACAGCCACTGGTTAGTCAGTTCACCAATAAGTTAAGGTAAATCACTGTAACCCTAGCAGAAAAAAGAACCGGTAAATTGAACAAGAAACAAAGGATGAACCTCTGCTCCTGTTCAATAAAAATGGAAGGAGTTCGGGCCGGACGATAAGTGATCCTATCTACACCTATTAACCAAAACAAATCCTCTATAAATAATAAATTATATATGCATATTTTAAATAATACATTATTGCTACTTTATTGTTGTTGGCACTGCTTTAAACAGATTAGTTTTAATTAATAAAATATTATCGGTGACACTAGTATCACTAATTATTTTAGCGAATTGTCAAAAAAAAATAATGTAAGCAGAAAGAGTTAACATTCATAAAGTTAATAAAGTTTAGAATTTATACGAAGGATAACGTATCACTGGTGTGAAATTTAAAATAATAATAATAATAATAATGTTTACTATTTGTAAGATAAGATTAAGTGAAAAATCTCTAAAAATTGAAAAAGTAAATAATATTTTACTTATTGGTTAATTTAACGAAAGCAGTTATAGTATCGGAGTGTATTTAAAAAAAAACAAAATACTAGATTATTGGTAACGTATTTGTTTGCATAAGTTATATATATATATATATATATATATATATATATATATATATATATATGACCATGGAATATTAGTGTTTAAGTCTTTTTATTATATATATATATATATATATATATATATATATGTATATATATATATATAATGGACTCTCCCGTCGGTTTCGGTGTATGAGGATCTGCCACCTTATTGATTCAGTTATGAAAGATTATGCAATAATCTTAAGTGGTATTTAAAACCCGCTAGTGATTTACAAAGGAGATCACATATGGAGCAGGTGTGAGAATTGTGAGATGAGATCACTGTTAGATTGGCTGACCTTTTAGATTTTGTTCTTGCTCCTTGAAGATGATTCAGACAAGCAGATTTAAAATTGTTGGGTCCACTAAAACACGTTGATCTCCATTCTACCCGCTCCAGAGCTAAGCGCTCAAGGGTGTTATGTGGTATATTAACTGCCGACAAGTGATATGTGTGTGTGTGTATGTGTATAAACTTTATTCATTCGATCATTCATTCGTTCGTCTATCTGTATATTTAGTATTCTGTTATTTATTCACTGAATCTGTCGAAAATCTACAACTAATATCGTAGTCTTTCTAAGAAATGCATAAATAATACAGATAAGAAAACTAATTGATTAATCAATCAGGATCATTAAAATAATCATTAAAATTTGTATTAAGATAGGGTTTAAATGATTGTTTAAACGTAAATCTTTTTGTACTTGCAGATATAGGCATTTAGATCACGTGATGTCTCCACTTCATTTACATTTTTGTCTTGTATTTGATTAATACTAGAATTTGAATAACTTTCGAGGATATTCTTCTAAATATATGATGAACAAATATCTTAATATAAACACATATCTTAATATAAACACATAACTTAATATAAACACATATCTTAATACCTGGGTATATCTCTTGCTGTGCGAGTGAGTAGAGAATATTTACTCATGCTTTATTCTGTTGGAGGAAATAATATCACTTGCATACGAGGATTGTGAAATTGACAATGAACGAACGAACGGCAAGGTCACACCTATCGTAGCACTTATCGATATAATAATAAATCTTTTCATATTTAGAGTGTAAGAAAGCGTGCTGAAGATGTACAAGTAATTATATATATATATATATATATATATATATATATATATATATATATACATATATATATATATATATATATATATATATATATGTATGTATGTATGTATAAATAAAAAGAGACGAGGAAAACCAATCTTAGCCTACGCGTTTCCTCCTGGGAGGGATTTTATCAAGGCAATATAGGAATTATTTCGTTGCACGTGTCTATATAGAAAAGCGAGGGTGTCAATTGATCTATCAAGGTTTTTAAATTTGAGAACGTTCTTGCATGTTCATCAGGTGATTGTAAGGTCAGTCGAATCAACATACCCGATCAAAAATATAATGAAAATCAAAAATGGTTAAATCCATGTTTTTGAAGAATGTACAGAAGATAAATTCATCTCATACCGCAACAATCTATCCAGAATTTAAAAAAAAATATTCATTAAAAAAAGAGAAATTCTTGAATCTTACTTGCTTACATTTTTGCTAGACTTTGGATTCTAAGACTTTGTGTCCTCCTTCATTGCCTTGATAAAGTTCCTACAAGAGGACGAAATGGGACGGCTAAGAATAGTTTTTCTTCTTTTATTCATGGGGTTCTATTACAGATACATTCTATCTGAAAACAATTCACACACACACATATAACTTAATTACGACTAAATACTACTATTACTGCTAATTATTAATTGATATTGACTCAATTCCTAATGATGCAATTAATATGAAATTCTATAACCAGTACTTTCTCGTTTCTTGATTAAAGCCCAGAGTATGCAGAGTTTAAATCAATCCCAGTCTCTCCTTTTTAATCAAAGCTATATAAATGAAGGTTTGATGCCGGAACACATGAAACACACACACATATATATATAACAAACTATAAAATTACATGTGACACGTTACATCCGGAATTTTCTAGTTTTTCGCATTTTTCTAAATACTATCTGTTGATATGTAAAATTATAAAAAATTATATATCCGCATAACATGTATACATGTTTGGGTGTGTGTGTGTGTGACTGATACTAATATATATATATATATATATATATATATATATATATATATATATATATATATATATATATCATTGTAAAAAAAATCTTCTTGGGTGTGGCTTTATTCCTATCACGATTGATTAATGAATATAACTTCACTTTACTTGGAATGTCAAAAGTTGAGATCAAAGTTCAATTGCCCGGATGAGTTGGCAATGAACCATCTCCAGACAAATTATGAGTAGTCTGTTCCATTTCTACTCTTTGAGATTTTAAATTTTAAGTGGCAGTCGTGAGTGGCTGGTGCATCTTTCAAACTGAAGACGTGTCTATTTTGAAAATTTATATATATATATATATATATATATATATATATATATATATATATATATATATATATATTTACTTATATATATATATATATCTATAAATATATATATATGTGTGTATATATATATATATATTTACAAACAGATACACATACACACATATATATGTGTGTGTGTGTGTATGTATGTATATATGTATAAATCTAGTGTTATGTCAGAATATATCATTTTTGATATGAATAAATATGAGTATTTGCTTAGCTACGTCTAACCTGGGACCATATAAATCAATATTTTCATAATAATATTATTCATAATATATATATATATATATATATATATATATATATATGTGTGTGTGTATGTGTGTGTGTGTGTGTGTGTGTATGTGTGGTGATCTCTCCAGTCGTATTCGGCTTATGTGGGTGAAGCAGCTCAGTTCCTAGGAACCAACAGTCACAACAGCACATATGATTTGATTATAGTGGTGAAGGCTTTGTGCAGATACAACCACACTTTTTTAAGAGCCGAATGCAGAGACCTGGTGCACTACGTGCCTCAAGTCCCCAAACGACTCTTCGCAGGTTTTGAATTCAGAAATTTCATTCTCCTAGATCAGTTATCTTTCAAGGCTATAGAACCCATAGCTGGACGGAGAAGAAGAGGATTCATACCTTTCCCAAAGGTATTAGCACGTAATTGAATATAATGGATTCGACTGTAATTCGAACTCGGCTCTCCAATTTTTCAATACGAGCCGCTATCCACCGTGCCTCCTATACTCCACCGTGCACACACACACACATTATTTAGTTTTTGCCGACGCTTTCCGTCATCTGACTATCAAGGGAAGATATTATTTTGATTACTTTTATGATGAGGAAGATAGGTAATCTTTCTCTCGTGTTAAACACGGACGAAATATAATGTGCAATTCAGCCAGCTACGACATCCTGAGGCAAGTTCCTTATTTCACAAAACTTACTAAATGCATGGATTAGCAAAATGATAAAAGAGACTTTCACAAAAGTGAACGTGACCACCGGGGTTCAAATCGGACATCATACACAAAAACTTGAGTTTACAATCTTCTTGATGACAAAGGAAATCCGCCTTACGCCATTTTTGTCATATTTACTGAACTTGATGATTCTTCTTTTTTACATTTTTAGATTTTAGAGGTTTCTAAATGACGAATATTCATGAGTGTTTTATAAAACTTTTGAATTTCGAGTAACTAACAATATTTCGTTTTATTTATGTTAGATACCATGGACAAAACAAAATAATATCATCAATTACCTTGATAAAGTCAGATGACGAAACGCGTTGGCAAAGACTATGTAATGTTTTTCCTATTGTCTAATCTATTAGGTTGGTGCAAAAATAATGACGTAATAATGTCGTTTTTTGACGTATATTTCAACGTCAAAAAACGACATTATTACGTCATTATTTTTGCACCAACATAATATTTCATTTTGTCTTTCCTGCAGATATTTTCTGGGAACTTTAACACACACACACACATATGTATATATATGTGAATGTGCATGTGTGTCTGTTAAAAATGGCATTTCAATTTCAGAATATTTTTAGAATTATTTGTAATAGCACATTTTTTGGGTTTGATATTTTGAACTCTAGAACTTTTCACCATATTTATATACATATAGGTAATAGTATAGTATACTTATTATTTTATTCTTATAGTCAGATGTATAAAAATTGTCATTAACCGCAAGCAAGTTCTATTCTCAATAGAGAAACAAGATATTGTAATGTTGAGTGAAGTCAAGGCAATTTTAGAAATTGCATAATATTGAATAGAGATCATATAACATTCAAAAAAGGAAATAAAATTATTGGCAATATATGAATAAGTTATCTTTTAAAATATCAGAAAGATTTGAAAGGAAACAAGTAAAATGTTTTGACAAGCAAAGATATTTGGTACTTGGATTACGGATGTAATAAGTATGGTAAAATACAGAATATTCTAGTCATTGCTTCAAGGCATGAAATCAACCAAACTGGCATCTTTAAGTACATATCACAAAGAGAAACTTATGTAGCGCAAAGGAGAGTTTAGAGTAATTTTAATAGCGAATATAAAGCTGGTAGTTGTATCTTTAATGGATGCCATCAACCAATTTTGCCTTAGAAAACAGATTAATAAAGCATGTAATGACTCGGCTTAGATTGCGGAATAAGAGAGCCGTGTTCGAATTCCAGCCGAATACTTTACATTCATTTACGTATTAATACCCTTGAATCCTCTTCTTCTCTCGCCAGCTATGGGTTAATAGCAGGACATAACGGGTTCTATAGCGTTGAATGGCAAGTGGTCTACTGCAGAAAGAAATGCCAACCTACCGCGTGAAAAATCTGCCTCGTCAGTCATGTATCGAAATATACATGATCGCTTAAACGTGTCTCACGCATGATACATAACTAAATGTCTGCGTTAATATTAGAAGCAGCAAAATTATAGTTCCCTTCCGATTTGATACATAAACTAAAGTAGCAGCACCTAGCGTGATGAGACTATGGTCCTATGCATAACAGGAGATTTTATAGGGTCACAAAGATCAGCTTGGTATATGTTTCTATGATCCTCTTTTTCAGTCTATCGTTTGCTGCCTCTATCATTTTCTCAATGTCTCTTTCTTTGGTGAAGCACCCTTAATATTACACTTATAATGCAATTTTCTAACAGTGATTTATAAACAGTGCATAGGATCTCAATTAAAGTGAATTTATATTAAATTAATTCTTACTACAATCATTTGTTGTACATTGTTATGCTTGTGTCATACATGTCTCAAACATCGCTTTATTTTTCTCTTTGTCTCTGTCCTGCGTTACTTCTACTTTCACTATCACTTTCGATTTTAATGAGAAATCAAGAATGTTGTTTGTCTGCTTCGTTATCATCAATTCTCAACTGCCTCGTTATGTGTTCACTCGTTAAAAGCCTAAAGCTGCAAGGCCTACTTGAGAGTGTAAAGTAATCAGCTCACAATACTTGGTAGCGCGTTGAGTTGTTGTTCTATCCGAAAAAGTGATGAGTCTTTTGTTTGTTTCGTTGCACGCCCAAACACTTCGCTCTGATCAACAGACGCACATGGCTGAATGAGTGTTGGCCAAAATGAATGGAAACAATCGCGAGAAAATTCGTTCGTATATTTTCTTATTAGTCATTTCCGAAATAATCTTATCTTTATCTGTCGTAGGTTTTATTATTTCCACCTTCTTGTTTATATGCAATTTAATATATACAAATTTTATGTTCACTTTTATTCAGATAAATGTGCACATATATCTCACTTTTTCTAACCCTATTTATCTCTCTCTCTTTTATATATATATATATATATATATATATATGTGTGTGTGTGTGTGTGTGTGTGTCTTCTTGTAGGGCCCTTCGACGTGCTCCACATTTCAGCCTTGTGCCACATCTATGTTACGCTTAGAAAATCATTTTAGTGTACCACGACGTTGTGTAATGATTGGCCAGCTTGTTTCGCTAGATCAATTATGACTTAGAAGTCAGTTCCATTCTCTCTGGGTCCTCCTTACATTCGTCCTTGTGCCGCATCTAAGCTCATAGCTTAATAAATTACTATATCTGTTCCGGTGTACACATTGCTGGTTACCTATATGTTTGGAGCATGATGTTTGGAGCATGATATACATTTATTAGTGCAATGTGAATATAAAACTTACACGACAAAACTTCCTCTTGCTTCGGGATTAATATTTATCTCGAAATTAAGTGCATTGACAAGGAACTTGTATGTTGAAAAATAAATATATTTGTTGTTACAAAATGTATTAGGCTGGTGCAAATATAATGACGTAATAATGTTGTTTTTTGACGTATTTTTTAACGTCAAAAAACGACATTATTACGTCATTATTTTTGCACCAATTTTAGTTCTTAAAGTACGAGTTTTCTTTAATTAAATATTATGCTTTTATAAAATAAACGCGATTACTCTGTTACCAACATTTCTTTTTATAAAATAAATACATTTTATCATTAGGCTGTAGAACTCTGGCTATACCTATGTACATGCAGTCTAATTTGAAGCACTCGTATACACAGTAACTTGTATTTTACTTAAAGCATAATATACACCAACACACTTGCACTTTAGTAAACCTAAGCGCGCGTGTTCCATATTGAACAGCATGGTTTCTCTCTGGTCGGGCATTGAAGCCTGCAATCTAATGTAAATCAAGATTGGGATGGACTCTTCCAGGTAGATAAATGATAAGAATGAAAGGAGTAGTGAGAAAAAGGAACGAACATAAAAAATGGCTGACAAGATGGAGAAAGTAAAAGACAAACGGAAGAAAGAAAGGAAGGAAAGAAATAAAGAAAGATAGAACAAATATAAAAATGGAAATGAAAGAAAGGATAAATGAACAAATATGAACAATAAAGAAATAAAGAGGGAAAAAGGACAAATATGAAAAAATAATAAAGAAAAAAGAAATGAAAAAATAGAAATGAAAAAGTATATGCAAAGAAATAAATAGATAAAGAGCAAATCGAAAATTAGAAATGATGAAGAAGAAGAAAGAAACAATATAAAGTGGAAGAATCGATGGAAGAAAGAAAGGAAGGAAGGAAGGAAGGAAGGAAGGAAGGAAGAAAGAATATAAAGTGGAATAATAGACGAAATAAAGAAAGAATCAGTAAAAGAAAGAATATAACGCGGAAGAATCGACAAAAGAAAGAAAGAAAGAAACGAAGGAAGGAAGGAAGAAAGAATATAAAATGGAATAATGGACGAAAGAAAGAAAGAAGGAAAGAAAAAAGAAAGAAAGAAAGAAAGAAAGAATATAACGCGGAAGAATCGACGAAAGAAAGAAAGAAAAGAAGGACGGAAGGAAGGAAGGAAGGAAGAAAGAATATAAAATGGAATAATGGACGAAAGAAAGAAAGAAGGAAAGAAAAAAGAAAGAAAGAAAGAAAGAATATAACGCGGAAGAATCGACGAAAGAAAGAAAGAAAGGAAGGAAAGAAGGATATAAAATGGAATAATGGACAAAAGAAAGAAAGGAAGAAAGAATATAATGCGGAAGAATCGACAAAAGAAAGAAAGAAAGAAACGAAGGAAGGAAGGAAGAAAGAAACGAAGGAAGGAAGATAGAATATAAAATGGAATAATGGACGAAAGAAAGGAAGAATCAAAGAAAGAAAGAATATAACGTGGAAGAATCGACGAAAGAAAGAAAGAAAGGAAGGAAGAAAGAAAGGATATAAAATGGAATAATGGACGAAAGAAAGAATCATTAAAAGAAAGAATGTAACGTGGAAGAATCGACAAAAGAAAGAAAGAAAGAAAGAAAGAAACGAAGGAAGAAAGAAACGAAGGAAGGAAGGAAGGAAGGAAGGAAGGAAGGAAGGAAGAAAGAATATAAAATGGAATAATGGACGAAAGAAAGTATCAAAGAAAGAAAGAATATAACGTGGAAGAATCGACGAAAGAAAGAAATAAAGGAAGGATTGAAGAAAGAATATAAAGTGGAATAATGGACGAAGGAAAGAAAGAAAGAAAGAAAGAAAGAAAGAATATAAAGTGTAAGAATAGACGAAGGAAAGAAAGAATCAGTAAAAGAAACAAAGCGTAAACTGATCGTCGAAAGAAACATCAAATAAAAATAAATAGCATGGTGCAATGCAAAATCAAAGTGCAGTTGCAAAATCAAAATCGGAAATAAATTGAAAGGACGAAAACTAAATAAATGCTGATAGAGACAGGGAAATATCTGAAAGATTAGAAAAAATGTAAAAGATAGAACCTAAAAAGCAAAAGGGTAAATGAAAAATATTTCAACTTAAGAAAGATCGATTTTTAAATAGCACTCACTCATGTACCATGCGTTATACACGCTTAGGCGATCATGTATCTTTTGATACATGACTGACGAGGGAGATATCCCGCACTAGGTTGCCATTTCTTTCTGCGGTAGACCAGTTGTCACTCCAAGCTATAGAATTTACCCATAGCTGGGGGGAAAAAGAAAAGGATTCATACATTTCCCAAGGGTATTAGCACGTAAGTGAATGTAATATATTCGACTAGAAAACGAACTTGGCTCTCCGATTCCTCAGTCCAAGCCGCTATCCATTGCTCCACCGTGTAAACAGCAATGGGAGCTCAAGTTGAATGAGAGGAAAGCGGAACCGAAACAAAAATGTTTATATTACAAGAGAGGACAATAAAAAAATAACAAAATAAAGAATTAGATTTTATAAAAAAAAAAACGTAAATATTAGCCTAGAAAAATGTCGAACGTTTTTATTTTAATTAACTTCATTCGAAATGAATAATTTTCAGCGAATTTTGGCAATTAAGCATTTTTAAAAAATTTTCCCAAAATTTCCGTACTTTCATTTTCTTTCGGGTAAGTGGTTCGTGAAAGATAACAAAAAGACAAAACTTACTAAAGAGACAATGACATATAGAAGAACTACATTACATTAGCGTAAAAGGAGCAACATGTTTCGGCATACGTCATGCTTAACAAGATAATAGCGCTATTATCAAAATCTTCAAGAAGATTATGTAGAGCATGAGGATGATACGGTTAATGATCGGATAAGGAAAATGTGGAGATTCTTTACAGCAGGAGTGAACGCTTAAGGTTGACAGCAAATACGACCAAAACATTACTTGAGAATAACTTGTTGTCGACACAGGAAACACATCCAGATCAAGCGCTGAAAATCATTTTCACTAATTTGGGTTTGTTAGTTCTTTTGCTATGGAGCTTTCTCTTGATCCAAGTAAAGTGCAGATCTGCTGGGCCAGGTTTCAATTCTGACGGGCAATGTAGACAAAGTGAAATGCAATAGTTCATACTACAAACGAAATAAATCATTTCTAATCACTCCAAATGTAATTTTCCATAAAAATAAAATCATATTTCATATATGTCGAGAATGGAAATAAATCCTTAAATGTGACCTATTCCAAACGATTACCTCGAGCACATACACCCCAATTCTTTCTCTTTATGTGCCGTATCCTCTTAGGACTTAGGCGATCATGGCTCTCCACAAGTTCCTGTCCCTTGTAGCTCTTAATAAATTTTGTCTTTTTGTTATTTCTCCTAAACCCTGTTCCACCATCCACTTACTCATGCGCTGTTTTCCTCTTTCTCTTTTACCTTCAATCTATCCCGTGAGTATCAGATTTTCTAAGTCTTCTGTCCTCATCATATACCTTAGAAATCTCAACTGCCTCTTCCTGATGTTAAGTATGGGGTTCCTTTTTGTTTTCATTTTCTCTAAAACGTCGTCGTTGCTCACATGTTTGGTCCATGGTCGCCGAACATTTCACATGAAATCAGTGATTAAGTTAAATCATTTGACGATACGGCAAAAATTACCGCGAACATTTATACTCGTCCTGCCTTATTTACTAGGGATTGCGTCTTTTTCTAAGTATTTCTTTATGAAATATCTTGATTAATAAGTTTATAATTTATGGGAAATTTTAATAAATATTCTGGGAGGATGGAATTATGAAGTTACCTGAATCGTTGCAAAATGAAAATGAAAAAAAGAAAAGAAAATGATAGATACATTGTTCAATGAAGGTTATATGAAAAATTAAATAATTAATTTTCGCAATAATCCTAGAGGCTTTTTGCCCAAAAGTTTTAATAGAGGGATTAAGCAAATTATAAATAAAAAAATCATTGAAAGCAAAGCGAAGCAGAGTAAATGGATGAGAAAACCAGCAAAAAATAAAAGTCACTTGGCAAATATAAAGGAAAAAAAGGGTTGTTATTTATTAATTTCTATGATAGTTTTGAAACATATGAATTCTCGTATTTTTATTTAAATTTCAGAAAACTGTATAAGAAAATCATGGTTGATTTTAATGTCAATGACAAGGTGAAAATATTAATTCTAATCTAGTCTGAACATTAAAAGATATAACACAACGCCATTTTGTCTACTGTTGTAAGTATCAATAATTTGAAATACGTTTTATATATTATTTTCTTTAATCTTAATTAGAAGTCGGTAGAAATTCCTATGATCCGCTTTAGGATTTTGTAGGTCTTTACTTACATTTTTTGGTTTTGCTTTCGTCTTTGTTCACATTGTACGGTTTCGTTTTTCCTCATCTTTTTCTTTTTCTTTCTTTCTTTCGTTATTTTTCATTTTTGTTTTTTTCTTTCTTTTCGTTTGTTTTCCCATTTTACTTTCCTTTGTTCTCTTTATTACTGTCTTCTTTTTACTGCTTTATTTAATTCCTTACTACTTTTCTCTTTGTTTGTTTATTTGTTTCTTTCTTTCTTTCTTTATGTAAGACTTGTTTAAGTCTTTCGTCTCCTCATTGAATTTACACTTCTTTCTTTCTTTACACCATTTTGTTGGTTTCATTCTTTCATTTATTGACGATCTTTAACAGTTTCTTTTTACATTCCATTAATAACTTCTGTTTGGCTACGACATATATTTTACAGCCACTCACATAGGCGTACATATAATATATCAGTATATATGGAAATCTATTCACTATAATATATAACAACATTGCTTTATGTATTCCGGACATGTTCACGCTTGTGTATGTTGGGGTGAGGAGCAGATGGACAAATATTTTCCATCAAATGCAACATATAAAATATAAAAATGCAAAAATGATAAATATGGCGTAGTGGATTGAAGTCATCCACTGACTTAATCCAAAGAGTTATGAGTTCAATACCGGGCCACAGCAGAGGTGAACGAAAAACTTGGCGAGCTGAGCTACTAAACGTGAGATAATTAAGATATCTAGAAAAGCTAAGGCACTTAGAACTAGAACAATCTACCCCGTTGACGACATAAAGGATTTGGTTCGAAATTCCAAAGTATATCACCGGAAGAAGGCTGGAGCGTACAACGGCTGAGACGTCGTGAATATGACAATAAAGTTCAGGATATTAATCCGATAAATGTAAATAGTGTAAAAAAACGATACTCTTTGTTTAACGAAATATTTTATAGTCATTTAAAAAATATAACGAAAATTAATTGTTCAATGGTAAAATATTAGGCTTGTAAAAGAGCAAAGAATTACAATGAAACTTTGCAACGGTCTTTTTTGTGGTCATTTTAAAAAAATCATTTCAACCCAAGTAAATAATAAATGCCTGCAAGATGTTACTGGGCATGACAGAATATGAGAAAAAGGAAACATTATTAAGGAGAAATTAAGATGATAGTAGATAACGATTGTCATTGCATTTAGATTTTTGAAGATCAAATTTGATTGGAAAACAACAGGAAAAGCAGGAAGAGAGTTCAACAAGCGAGTAGTACGAGAGAATAAACCGTTAACACATAATTTACGGTTATATCTAACCATTCCAGTTATAAAATGATGAGACTTTGCCTCCAATCTAGGACTGCGCTGAAATTCATAAAGTCTAGCTACCAAATAGGAAAAGACACAGTGATGTTATATTACGGTGATAAAAAATTGGCTGAAGTCGAGATGCTGGGTTAGGACCAATAACATTGCAGATTCTTTTTGTTTGTTTTTTATCAAGAATCTCTGAATATATAGCAGAAGAACTAGACTAGATATTCAATGCAAAGATGAATAATAGACTTATAAATGTGTATAAGATATTAGGTTGGTGCAAAAATAATGACGTAATAATGTCGTCTTTTGACGTTAAAAAATACGACAAAAAACGACATTATTACGTCATTATTTTTGCACCAACCTAATATATTCTGGCGAAAAGAACATTGTTTAGTACAACACAGTTAACCAACTTTCCTAGCAGCAGAACAAGTTGATTCAATATAATCTTTCCACTTCCTGACAGCGGGAAAAACTTTAGCTTGAGAAGGTTCAATAAGTCATTCTCCTGGGTATTAACGTCAGTCATGCTGGTGGAAGGCAAATTTGTTATCACAGATGATCAAAGAGAGTTTTTAATATTAACAAATCATTTCTCATCCCGCTTAACAATCGATTGCAGGTCATTTTTGAAACCAACTGTCAATTTGACCTTATTGAATCGATCAGATTTAACATTAAAACAGGAATTAATAAATGTGTCATCACAATAGTTAGAGAGTTAACTGATATCATTGAGAATGTAGAAAATCAGAAATAAATGTAGAAAATTTTCAACTTATTCCTGATAGAAATCGACCAGTTGAAATAGTTTACAAAAGCGAACATGTGCTTGGACTGAGCCAATCCCAACACGAAGTGACAATTCCAACGTCATTGGATGTAATTAGAGGCGGATAGAAGTGAAAATTGCATGAGGAAGGGAAAAACACGGGAGATGGCGGCCATGATTTTGATATCATCATCATCATCATCATCATCATCATCATCATCATCATCATCATCATCATCATCATCCCTTTGACTTTTGTAATCGTAGTAGGGAACCAAATGCAGAAGCCACATTTAATCTATGGCAATTTACGAAATGATCAAAGTGAAATAGTCATTTTCTTTTCATGGATTTATTTTTAATCCGACATCTAAATTAATAATGACATTATTAACGTTTAAAGTAGTAACTATTTATAAAAGTTGCAGGAAAAAGATTTTATAAAACGTTGGTCCCTCAATAGCGAGCAAATAACACAAAAATTATTCTGAAATTATTTGATAATTTATTCATTAAGTGCCATTTTATAATAAAACTAAATATGTCTCCTCCCGATGATGGCCATTTCGGCCGAAACTAGCCGAGAAATCTAAATGGAATAATAATAAAAAAACGAAAGAATATTAATCTACAACCCAGTGTGTCTGAGGATTTTAATTTTTTAATTTTTTAATTTTTATTGTTCAAAATATATATATATATATATATATATATATATATATATATATATATATATATATATATATATATATATATATATATCGAGCGAGAGAGAGAGCGAGAGAGAAACTCATGCATATAGACGCATATGGTGAGTGTCACGTTTTCCGACGCCAGATCAATAGCGCATAGTCCAATCACGTCACGGCAAAATCTGACATTGTTTTAATCAAATCCATTGGATGTCCATGAACGTTTCCTAACCCAGAATGAGTGCTAGCTTCATCACTTTGAGCGAAAGACGAGGAGATAAACCCTGCAGTGGAAACTCACCTCCTCATCAGTTCCAAACAAGGCCAAGGTTGTTTTGTTTGCAGCGAAGATGATGGCCGCAATTTTGGGAGATTTATTGATTATATTCGAAGAGACCACGCAAACAACAGAGAGTAAGATACCAGCTTTCTAAGACAGTTACGAAAAACTATAAAAATCACACACCCAGGAAAACTGACGAAACGGTTTCTTGTTTCATCAGGAAAATGCTTCAGCCCACAAATCACTTCAATGGCTATTGTCCGTGACTGTTGCTTTGAACTGAGTGGTCACCTACATATTTTGCTTAGTTGGCATCAGTTGACTACAATCTGTTCTTTAGCATGAAAAAACACGTAGGTCAAAACCAGTATGGCAATGATGATGACGTCATATTTGCTCTTGATGACTTGTTTGACCAACAAGAAGAACAATCTTCTTTCGACAGTTACATGTCAGTTTACATGCAAAGAAACAATGCAGTTATTAATAAGAAGTGTTGGAATTAATACATGGAAGATTTTGCAGCTATAGCATCACTTCTTTATACTCAGCCAAATCTTCATATATATATATATATATATATATATATATATATATATATATATATATATATATATATATAATTTCTTATTTTTGGGCAGCAACCTGTATTTATACAAGTTTCATTAAAGATGACTGACAAGGCACTACGATTAATCTTTTTAGTTAATTTTTCTCGTGTTCGTTTAAGTGAGATAAGGCGTGTAATAATTGTTCAAACGTCTTGCATATCCAAGCGGTTCCGATTTTTCTTTTAGTCGTTATCGAAAATGATTTTTTATTTTTAACTGAATGTATGGATATTTTATGTATGTATCTAGTATTATAGGAATGTTTTATTTTCCAAACACGGTCACACACACACATATATATATATATATATATGTGGAGATAGATAGATAGATAGATAGATAGATATAAAGATAAAGTCATCCGTTCAATAGTTTGGTAGACAACGGAA
Organism: Acanthosepion lycidas; assembly: GCA_963932145.1. Taxonomy (NCBI): domain Eukaryota; kingdom Metazoa; phylum Mollusca; class Cephalopoda; order Sepiida; family Sepiidae; genus Acanthosepion; species Acanthosepion lycidas. The sequence continues at coordinate 36,393,181 of OZ010609.1, read as the reverse complement.
AGAATATTTACGTGTGAAACTCTGTACTTAAATATATTTGTTTAAATAGACAGACAGAAATAGAAGTTGATTTGTACCAAATACGAAGCTGTGAATCCATTATTCATTGCATTTCGTTAACTTATTTTGAATTATTTCCAATTTGCTTAATCGCTGCTTCGTCTTGCATCGGCTGTGCAATTACCGCAGCGCAGCTTCTCGGTATCAGAAAGGTTTTACATCGGCGAGCTTTTCACACAGATGAGGCCGTTTCGTAGATAGAGACCTATATAGAAACTTTGCAAAAGGATTCCATTTACGAACTTTTGATTTTAATGGGGATTAATAGTTAAATAACTTGTAGAATAGTGAATATTTTCCAAGCCAGTTTTATTATTAGATTATGGTTACCTTTGTTCGAAATTCATATGAAGTGTTATTTTTAATCATTTGACCCCAAGAAAGGCGATAATGCTACTAAGAAGATAGAAGATTGCGTTTCAGGTTGACTTTCAATTTTGAAAGCTTTTTGGTGGCAGGAAAGCTAGAAATCTGAATCACAAATGATAAATTCGAGAAAAGAAACTAACCGAATAAAACTTACGACTGCATATCGATCATTCATCAGTAAAAAGATTAGCCCTGTTGATAATGTAGTGGAAAGCTTAAGTGAATTTAAGACAGAAGTTAACAATATTCTAAGTATACTAATACGACTAGTACTTCTATTACTATCAATAAATGAAACATGGCTGCATTTTGCAACTGCATGAATAATTTTTCTTTTCTTTGTTTTATTTAATGACATATCAACTCCTAGTGATTGATCTAATGCCAAAGCAAGTAGGGTTAGGATTTTATATTTGTGCATTATTATTTCGTAGTGAATTTAAGCAAAGTTGTTTTTTTTTACGTACTTTAGCCTAAGAAAAGTTTTTAGCCAGGAAAAAATAAACTACATCCAATTTGAAAATTTAATTACGTAACCCCGACTCAACATAAATAACCACTATTTGGAATTACTATAGAGTAGAGCCTCCATTTGCCAGTTCCAGTACTTGTATTCGATTTTTCCTGGATTTGATCAAGTTGTTAATCGTCTGATCCATATTTTGCTACCTACTTAGCAATGTTAGTTTAAGGGTTGCTACTGAAGTGATTTTGGTTGCACACTCTCGAGGTTTTCGGTGAAGGTGCTCCCAATCGTGCTCTATTGGATTAATGACAGAAATTTGGCCCACTCAAGGCAGTGACTTGATTTCTTGTGATTCATTTTAGGCCTTTGTTACTTTGCTCATATGACATGGCCTTCTTCATTAAAATTCTTGATAATATTATTAACCGTTTGATGATTAACCTGGAAAAACCTAGCAATTTCTCTATTTGACTTGCCTCACTGATGCTATCCAATTATTTGCGTTGAAATTTACCAATTTTCTTACTTCCGCGAACTTTCATTGCTTGAAAGTTATAAGTCAACTATTGATCATAGATGAGAGTAGCTTGATACTAACACGGTATTGTCTGAAAAAAAAAAGAAGAGACGTCATTACACAAGGCAAAATTACTGTAAACAAGGATGGCTAAAAACTTATCATAACCCTTTGTAATTGAAAAAAAAGAAAACTTAATGATCGTGTCAAAAGTTGTATTGAGTTTTGTATTGATAAACTCTACTTATGTTAAGAGTTAACAGGATTTTTTTTTCTGATTTTGGTAACACGTGTTTAAAAATGTTATCCGTTTGGCACTTTCAGGTTTTTTGTTTTGCAATATTTGATTCGGGTTAGTTTCAGTTTCTTATATGTTGTCAGTATATAGCTTACTGTGTAGCCTTCTTGGCATGTCATGCACGTTGGGGGCTTTCTCTCCCTTTATTAGATATAAATGCGTGATTGGTGTATGTCCTATACGGAGCCTGTTCAGTATCGCCTCCTCTTTTCTGCCACTTTCCATGGTTGGTTTTATTTTATGTAATTCATTGTTTCCCAAAGCTCTTGTAAGTATTTTCCATATATGTGTTAATGATTTGTGTATGGTATTTTGCTGTTTGGTCGTCTTCGTTCCGGTGCTTTGTTTGCTGCTGTATCAGCTCCGTCATTTCCTTGGATGCCAATATGACTCGCTACCACCAGAATAAAATATCTTTAGAAAAGAGATACTGATCGATGAAATATATGTTGAATAAAAACGCTCAATATCATTAGTAATTTCAGTGAGACACTGTCAGTTAAACAAAAAACAATACAGAAAGTGGATAGCAACTCGGATTACGGAATTGTGGGGCAGATTTCGAATCCCAGTCGAGGAGTAATAGCAGTCTTTTTTGTTATGCTACATTTGCTATGAGCAAATTATCAGGAAGTTCTAGGAGAAGGACAGATCTGTAATCTGGAACTTCTAGCACGTCGATTTACCAATCCGCAATTGAACAAGACTACGTCGACACCGTATGGACAATCAGGGAGGCGTTCATCTAGGGAGTGAGAAGGCGATAAATCCATTCAACTTTTTATTTTTTATTTAAGGGAAGCGTTTTAACAGAGAATGGAAAAATGCGACACCGAGATTCGAACGCGCATCGAACTAGCGAAAGATGCATTCCAAATGCTAAGCAAAACGCTGATAAACGGGGAAATTTCATAAGAAGCAAAGAAAAGAGTGCTGGAATGCGAAGGGATATCCATCCTCTTATATGGTCAATGCTGAACAATCTCCCCACAGAAAAAAACTAAAGGCAGCTGAAATATAGTTATGCAGAAGGATACTGAGAATTTATTGGATTGGGCGAGTAAACAAGGAATTCTCAAAGAAAATGACAACAGAAAGATTACTCAGAATCAGAAAAAAAAAGCTGGAATTACTTGTAGACTTTAATGAAGAAGGAGGGCTTGGAAAGATTACGAAACATAATAGCAAAAGAGATAAATGTAGGCAACGATCTTGTGTGAATAGATGGCAGAACGATAACCTTAGCAAATGGAGAAAAACTGCTAAGAGCCACCCGAAATAGGAAGTTGTGGAGAACCATGATTACCTATGTCATGAAAGGACTTAGTACATAGAAGATAGTCTATCAAAAAGAGAACAATTTGGAAATAGACTTAACAGTAAATTATGACTGCGCAAAGGACACTGTAAATGCAAAACGGAAAAGTCAGTAATGATAATGATGATATTAGCCATTTGATTATAAGGATATATTTTCTTATAAGGATATATTTCTTTAAAAGGATATATTTGGCTTTCATTGACGAGTCAGCTAGAGCTACTTTAAGTTGAAATTTATAAAAGCCTTTCTTTTATCAGAACAAATCTCAAAGCAAAAATAGTAATTATGTATAAAAAACAGTTGCAAATATTAATGAAGGCAACAGCTGTAAAGAGAATTCTAAAGAAGATACAGTTGAGTGGGGAGAACCATTCATTGGTAACTGTGCAATTCTCCTTGACTTGATTATATAAATAAATGTCATAAATCCAAAAGCTAAGCTGTCTCGAAAAAATACATTCCTCTTTAAAATATTAACCGATAATTCTGTGTCGGACAAAGGAAAACTTAGTTTTTGTGGACGATGAGTATAATTTTTGCTGAATAAGTATTCATCCGGTTACATGACGTTTAAATGCTGATATACATAGATATTTAGATATAGTTTGATAGCCGCGTAAGTTTGGAAACATAATTGTTATAATGCTTGTATCAACTCGTCGTTGAGGTCAATAATATTACACACTCGAACACAAGATTAGTGAAAGAAATGTTTAATCACGTGTATTAATATTACAATATTAGCGAATATCGTAGTTAGTACGAAACACTTTGCGTCGACTATGTGACTCCTGTAAAGCCAGCTTCCAACTACTTCATAGTCGATAGAAGAATCTATGTTCAACAGTTTCGTGTAGGGATGGTTAGTCGTCTTTCTCCACAACTTCTTTTTAAGACACGCATTCCTTTTTGAATAGGTATTTACTTCTTTGGGGTATTACTTCCAACACATCTCTTTGATTTCTTTTTCTTTTACTAACACGGTGTCGTCGAGTAGATATAATTGGGGTTGGCAAGTCAAACGTATCATGCAGTACTTCTATCGGCAAATCTCTTTGTTGGGTATTTACTTCCTAAGTATATCTTGCATTTAATTGATTTAAATGACTTTTATGACGCCAATTTTGACCTTGCATATCACTATGGTAATACAATATATTATTTCGCCACCTTCCGAACTTACTTATCCTGCTTTATAAGTCCTGAAAAAAAAAACCCTTTTCTCCAGCTTTGAAAGATTATATAGATGATTTCTTACTAGGCCAACTTTTAATTTTTCTTCCAGCTAGTACTTTGTCAAACATTGATTTAATTTTTCTATCAAACATTAATTCCTTTGGTGACATCCTCGATGCAGCATTAGGGTTAGGGGTCAATTTATAAATTCTTAAAAACTGGTGAATAATTTCTACCGGTTTGATTTCTTTAATGCTCTTTTGAACTTTTCAACAAAACGTTCAGCCTCAGCATTTGACTTCAGTTGGCATGGCGGCGTTGTTATATGTTCAACTGCATAATATTTGCGAAAATTGGAGAAAGGAAAATTCTGGAACACAAGATTAATGAAAGAACTGTTTAATCACGTGGTTTAATGTTACAATACTGCGACACACTTTGCGAACCGATTGTGTCTACATTCATAGTCAATGGAATTGTCCATGTTCAACATTTTAGTGTAGCGAAGGCCAGTCGTCTTTCCGCACAAAAGCAATAGATGCTATCATGCTAATAATCACTGACATACGAAGAACTGATTGTACGAAACACTGTTGAAGAGACTAGGAATACTGGAATTCCAAATAGAATAGATTCTCTTGGGTATGGCAGGGAGTGAGAATATAATAAAAACACCTGAAGGCTTTACAACATTTGCATAACAACAGTGGATAATTATCCTTTAGCAAGGCTAAAAATAAGATATTAAACTGAAATATATTCAATAAAAAACTATTATGAAACTTTACAGTTTACCTACTATATATATATATATATATATATATATATATTTATATATATAGTCGAATTCATTACATTCACTTACGTGCTAATACCATTAGGAAAGGTATGAATCCTCTTCTTTTCCCTCCACCTATGGATAAATAAGAGGACAGACTGGGTTCTATAGCCTTGGATGGCAACTGGTCTTGGAGAAGGACAACTATGAATTCAAAACCTGTGGAGGGTCGTTTGGTGACCTTGTGGCACGTAGTGCACCAGGTCTCTGTATTCGGCCCTTCAAAAGTGTGTGTGTGTGTATATATATATATATATATATATATATATATATATATATATATATATATATATAAACTTAAAGAGTCAGGCAAACGTTCTTAGGTTTCACCTAAACGGATCGTCAGGGAAATGCCGGCCATATATATCTGGCCACTCGTATTCCAGGATAACCGTCTACTAGCTAAACCTTATTGTAGACACTTGCACAGAAAAAAAAATATCGCCGTAGTGGTTTATACTGGAACCATTCTGAGCAAATGTTAGTTACAGATTGTGGGTAAGAGCGTGTTACCTAGAGTAATCAACTATTTGAACAAGGCCAGCGAAGATGACTTGTACTTCGTACTAGCTATCGATGTTCCCCAAGTGTTCCGCCTACCAATTTCACTCATAAGGCTTGGATTTACCCGTGGTATGGTTTTCAGGCACTTTCCAAAGGTGCGACACTCTGGGACCGACTTCTTCAGTCCGATCTCCCTGACAAGTTGATTCGAACCCAGGTCCAAAAGACGGAATACGAACACTCTAACCACTCGGCCACCTGCCTACCGATACTTATTCGCCAAGTTAGTTGTGTATGAGTATCACATGAAATGATTTCACCGACTAAATAAAATAAATTTGCTGCTGTCAATTGTTGATTGCCGTTGAAATAAGTTTTCTGGAAATTATTCGTAAGGCTTTGTTCTACGCTACTTGATCATAGACTGTGAATAAGGCTTGCTGATATCTGAACACCTCCATTCGTTTACAAATTTCAGTGATAGGGGATAGAGGTAAATTGCTAAGCAAAGAAAGTCACGCAAATATGCTATCAATGATCAATACCGGTATTGTCCCAATGGATTTTAATATTTGATTAGATTGCCATCCATTGCCGATGAGATACTAAAAATTGCCCCAGAAAATTGAAGTGTGGATCAATAAAAATTGATTGCTTTTTAAAGACATCATCGACTTCATATATTTTTTCAAATAAGATTCATCTTTTCATTTTGGATATATAGAAATAATTCTTTGAACAAAAATAATAGAATATATAATGCATCATTTAATAAATGGATTTTGTAGCATCAATGCGATGTTTCGATTATATCCAATGATTTTTCCAATAAGTAGAAAGCATATATTTACTTTGTGGTTACGTTTTCTGGCATGATTTTATCCACTCTCCTATCCACACACAACCTCTCCCTCCCCATATATATATATATATATATATATATATATATATATATATATATATATATTAAGACATTTTTAATGTTTATACGTTCTTTATATATATATATATATATATATATATATATATATATATATATATATATATATGTGTGTGTGTGTGTGTGTGTGTGAGATATTGCACATAGGGTGCTGGTGTTAATAAAATAGTGCACGATGTAATATAACAGCTATTATGTAAGTATATATTAATAAATATATATGTGAAAATTGTGTGTGTGTGTGAGTAATATATTATATATATATAATTATTTATATATTATATGCGCGGTACTTATTAGAAAGCATTCATTATCAGAAATAGAGCTAACATATTTGGTTGAATTGATGTCTGTTCGTGATCCTGGGTTTCACGCTTTTGCGATCGTTAGACAAACTGATTAATTTTTTTTTTTAATTTTGGATTTATGTAGATTGCGTGTATTGGTATTATTATGGAAGTTGGGGGGATTGTCGTCGTGATGTCACTCATGCTAACGCAAAAATAGATGCATGTCCGTACACCCATTGAGGTACGAAGACACACATACACACTCGCTCGGCCGCCTGGCCTCATACAGGCATAAACATATGTGGACAGGATGGGACTTGACATAGGTATGTATACGTGTGCTGTTGTCTACAGACAGTGCTGTTCGATAAAAGTTATCCATCTGATTTTTTTTACTTAAAAAAATTTTCGCCTATTGTTTTTGGGATTAAACTAATTTTTAATCTTACTAATATAAAGACTCCTTCCCGACCACCTAGTAAAAAAAGTTTACCAGCTGATTTCCATCTTTCATAAACATAATGAAAGATGGAAATCAGCCAGTTAGATATAGTCATATTTGACAATACATCACTGAATAATGCATAAGAGAAAATCATTTGAGGATGTTAATTTTGAAATAAAGATATAAATTTAGCCTGAATTTATTTCTACAATAGAATCAACTAAAAAGAAACACGCTATGTTTTGTCAATTCTTTCACTCGAGCCAAGGCGGGAATGCAGGGATTACAAAGTGTGAAAGTGAGACTGAGCATATGGAGAATTGAGGAAATGATAAAAGATGAACGGGATTCAAGAAGGTAGAAAATGGCGATTGACGTTACATTTAATTTTTTGAAGATTATAGTTATTAGGGAAACAATTATACGAAAAGGAGTTCCACAGGTGGGAAATTCGCGAATATAAATTGTTGGAGTAGAAGTAGCGGTTATATTTAGCCATTTCAACAGTAAACGGGTGGTACCTAAATGCCAATCTAGTAGTACGCTTAAATTAATGCAGTCGGGACACCATGGGAAAAAGCTTGTCAAAGTAGTTGCCACGAAAATATTTTTAGAAAAGAGGGAAGCTACGTCACATCAGTGAGAATGTGACTGAAGTCGATATGCCTGGTCAGCATCGATTACAGATCCTTCTTTGGATTTTGTCAAGAACGTCGTTCAGCAGCAGTTGCGCCAGACAAGACATGCTAACAGTATTCAATGCGAGGCGCGAAACGGGAAAAACGGGGAACAGAGAAGGAAGCGGAAGACGACGAGCGTAGGCGGCGAAGAACGGGTTGACTCGGCGTTCGTGAACGACGCATCGTAGATTTGTAAATATGCCAGATAGACCCTGACAAGAAAAATTTTCTGACACGATACAGTGACCCAATTTTCCTTGCAGTATTGTGTTTGCTATAAAGCATTGTATATACGTATCTTTATGCGAGGGAGACATCACGTGATTTAAAAACAGACATCTACGAACACAAGAGAGATTTGCGTTCGACAAACGATCTAACTCTCTCATATTGCATAGGATCTATGCTGAACATAACTTCTATTTCACAAATTAAAAAAACAACATAATTCTTTAAGGAGAAAATATTTTTGAAAGCTTTATAATAAAAATATTATCACCTATAAACACAAACGCTTAAACATTACATTACACTGCCATCTTTCTTTTAATCCATTCTTAAAGAATCTAAGTTATATCTAATACAAAGAGAACGTACATAATAAAAAGGAACAGTCCCAGATTAAAGTAGAATGCCAACCCACTGCTCCGGCTGATCGCACAAAGGTGAAGACATTAGATCTCCTCTTACTAGACAGACACATTCAAAATTACAAACACACATTGCCACCCGATGCCAACTTATAGAAAATAAACACTTCCATCCGATGCCTGTTTTGACATATTAGAATTCATACAAACTGATATATAGAATTACGTACGGTTTTCATGCAAGTGATATGTGATTGACAAATAAGAATAGACACAAAAAAAATTGGAAATACCAAAGTTGTCTCGTTTTGTCTGTTTTCTCTCAATCTCAGACGAATCTTTAATAAAAGTGAAACATGTTAGACTGATATACGTCTCCAATTTGTTCTTTATCTTATACGTATGTTCACTCCTTTGCTCATTTTTTTGTGATAATGTCGTTCATTTTATAAGATGCTTCAAGGTTGTTTTTTTTTTTAGCGAGATTCATCTGTTCCGTTCTGATTTATTTGCAAGTATTTGCTGGCGGCGCTTATGTTAGTCAGGGAAGAAATCTAACGTGCCTAATAATCATCGATTGACAAATTGACATACTTAAGAGCAGAAAACACCAGCAGTAAACAAACGCAGCGTATTGCTAGCAAAAAGAAACTTAAAAACAAAATAACAAGGAGAGGAAAAGAAAACAATTCCCCGAGAAACAAAGCAATAGAATTAACTTGCACCAACCTGCAATTAAAAGAAAGTGTGAACGTAAGCGTAAGAATAATCACATTCATTTAATAAACAATGGTGCTAAAAAATTGATTTTCGTAAAATAAATGCTGGCTTCTGTCATCAAATTGAAGCAATAAATAGAAATCTCAAACACTTATGATTTTTTTTTTATTTCTCTCTAGATTGACTATTTTATTTTCTGTTACGTATTCCCATTTAATTCTGTCAAGTAAATTCACTAACAAAGGAAATATTATTTGTAGAAAACCACAGAGAATTGAAAGATGGGATTTTTAGTTTTGTTCATTACTTTTTGATTGAATTCCCTCCATTCCCCCAGGTTACATTCACCCAGACTCCATCAAATGTGCAATCGGTATTAAGTTATGTTTTCTGCATTAAAACAGAAATTAGAATAATAGTAGAATATCTATCTATCTATCTATCTATCTATCTATCTATCTATATATATATATATATATATATATTTATTTAAAAATATGATTCCAACACGCTACATAAGAGGTCTCATGTTTCAAAACAAGAGCCGAAAACTTCAAAATAATATTTGAATTAACTTGAGTTAAAGTAGGCTCTGTTCCATCTTCAAGCGAAATTTTTTGGGAATGACTTATTTCTGAAATTTACGAGTTTTAATAGTATGGTCAGAATTGAAATCAAAAATTTCCATGGTAACATCAAGGGCGGATTGTTTAGAATCGGCAGGGGTGTGGTGTTAATAATTTGTATCAGTATAGAGTTACTTTCATCAAGTTAATTCAAATATTATTTTGAAGTTTTCGGCTCTTGTTTTGAAACATGAGACCTCTTATGTAGCGTGTTGGAATCATATTTTTAAATAAATAATTATATTTATGCTCTACTTTCGTATCGAGCACTATTTTAAAAAAATAATTACAAAAAATACTAAGGAACTTTGGATTATTTACCAAACCAGTTTCTTTCCTATTTTCTACAATATTTTCACACACACACATATATATATATATATATATATATATATATATATATATATATATATATATATATATATATATATATATATGAGGCCCAAACAGTAATATTAGTGATTGAGCCTTTTATATTATATTCTTGCTCAGTGCTGGACGTTGAGCTCTACCCGGATTCTATCCTCTTGGAAATTTATATATATATATATATATATATATATATATATATATATGAAAAGTGTAATATATATATATATATATATATATATATATATAATGCGCGGTACTTATTGTAAACGGCTCAATATCAGAGATTGAGGTAACATATTTAGTTGGATTGATGTGAGTTTGTGACCCTGGGTTTCACGCCTTTGAGATCGTCAGACACACTCGCGATTGCAAAAGCGTGAAACCCAGGGTCACAAACTCACATCAGACCAACTATACATACATATATATATACATATATATATATATATATACACTGACCACTAATATTATTAACATATATATATATATATATATATATATATATACTGACCACTAATATATATATATATATATATATATATATATATATATATATATATGCAGGTTACGATGGATAAATTGTCGTCTAAATTACGCCAAAAAATAAAAATAACTGATATCTCACTTTAACGTATATTTACCAAATTTGCACTAAAATATATTGAAATCCGAAATAAAATCGCTATTGGTTTAAACTGCGTTCTCCAAGCGACTTCGGAATATCTATCATCTCTTCTAGGTGGTCTTGTTTAAGTTGGTGAATTTTACCATAGTCATTGACTTTAGTTCATCTTGGTAGCTACAAGTAGTTTTGTTGGTCTCCTGCTCAACTGCAGGCCACACTGGGGAAATAGGTTGCCAGATGTAAGGAGTGATGGGGTCGGAGAAATTGTGTGACAGCCATAATTGAGTTCTCCTTGTGTGGCACGGTGCAGAGTCCTGGTATCAGACATAGGGTCTTCCTGCTGCCAACATCTTGACCCAGGTCAGCACTACCTACTCAAGGTGCTTGATGGAGACCTCCGCGTTTAGTTTGAGGTAGAAAATTAAGAATTGATTTATATTCGTTACTTAAAGTGGAAGTTAAAGAAAACATGCCTCATGTTTACCAGACGGAAGAAAGGGTAATTAAGTAATTAAGTAATTAGTTATTTTGAAGACGAAGTTAAAATCAAGAAACATGTTTAAGTCGACCTGTCAAAGAACAGGCCGATTTCGGAAATGTGAAAAAAATTGAAAAATAAGATTTAGTTCTGTGCTTGAAGAAATTGAAATAAGAAACGAACCTGTTAAAAGAACTGATAAGAAGACAAATTTTGCTAATAGCAGGTCAACGGAAATAACGACAATATTTCTGCTTGCATAAACAAAACGAGCAGCTGAGATAATTCGCTCATGAAAATTAAGATAATTACAATTAATAACTAAAAGTTATGTACACCTTTTCACCCTCTCGGTTTGTCAATGAGACAGCAGGAACTATGGGCTTAGATAGGTTACTAAGGGAGAGGGAGAAATTACCTCCGGCCATTTGAAAGTAATGTTGCGAGCCATAAATAAGAGATGGAATGAATTATACGAGAGGAACGTTACCTGCAACCATCACCTGCAGGAAGAAGATATCTCCCAAATTTGTAGATATAATTAATATTGCGAGCCAGACAACAAAGGATTGATACAGACACCTGGGGTATGTCCAAATTACCAACCACAGTCAACTCCCACATCGGTCTTAAGTCGAAGTCAGTATAAGTGGAGCGCTGAAGAAAAGAAAGAGACACTAAGAGGTGACTAGAGGGCAAAGATGTTGGCGAAATCCACGTAAATTGCTGACAAGAGAACTCCCGATTTGAGCCTTCAGCCAGAATTAGCACTGATAGGCAAAGTATCACTATAGAGATTGCAGTGGGAAAAGTTAATTTTGTTGTATGAAGAACCACATTGAAAATTGAACCGAAGGATTTCTCGTTTTTTATTTCGCCTGCAAAGATCATTTCTGTTTTTCCTTAATAACATAGCTTCGCCGTCGTTCAAACCAACGCTACATTTGCTGACGATATTCGATCCTCAACAGTTCTGTGATCAAGAAAAACAGTGTGGGCGGATCGGGGTGTGGACACCGAGACGGCTGGCATTCAACGGCCATTGACGAGCAGAGTATTGACCAGCGTGGGAATTGACCTAGGATCAACCGGGGTTAAGTTTATATATATATATATATATATATATATATATATATATATATATATATATAAAATTATTTAAAAAAAAATTATAACATAAATATGTTATAAAATCACTACAAAAATAGCCATTTTGTTTCAACAGCCCCGGTGTCTTATCAAGTGATGATGTTGAATGTAAAATAAATGCTTTTGAAAAACCATTTATTTTACATTCAACGTCTATGTAAAATTTTACATTCAACATCAACCTTTTAAGAATAGTAATTATTGGTTATTGGAATTCATTCCGTATATACCAATCATATACTTTTATATATATATATATATATATATATATATATATATATATATGTATGTATGTATGTATGTATGTATGTATGGAAGTATTATTGTATGTTTCATTAAATAACATAGACAAGTTTTGTCTTTATTTTAAGCAAATTGCTTTCATATCGTCTCTGATAAGCTTAACATTATTATTGAAAGACGAAAGAAAATCACCAAATTGATACATGTTTTTTAATCCTATCTAAGCTTTCGGCTTAAATAAGCAATGATCAAATATGACAAGTACATTACAATAAATTAAACAATAGACGGGCATAGCAACAATGATAGTCTGTTTTGTTTGCATGGAAGATTTTCAAGCAACGACAAACTCGTGCACAGGAGCCGCTGGAAGCGAAAATGGCACCGCGGCCCATGACATCACACATGACCGCGCGAGAGTGAAAACGAGAAGTGTTAAATACGGGAAGCCGTTGGTCCATATATATATATATATATATATATATATATATATATATAGACAAGACCCTACAATTGCGTTGGTTGTTGACCTCAATGCCACTGTGAGGTTTATTATGTAATGAATTAAAATTTGGTTTAAATTTCCTGATAAAAATATTTCTTTGTTAATACGCTTTTGTTCGGTCGCATTGATAGAATGGGAAGATATTAAAGTTTGGCAGATTTCGTCCTACGCTTCCTCTATATGTTGGCTAAGCGGATTTTTTTTAGTGTAGGGATCGCTAATATGTTGATGATGAACTGCTATCCTTTGAATTTAGGCAGCAAATATTCAGCCAAACGAATTTTATTATATTCAACCGACAAGGATGAACTTTAATTTTCCATTTTATTTGTTTGTTTGTTTGTTTGTTTGGGTTTTATGGCATATCAACCATTGTGGGTTATTTAATGCCAAATCCAGTTTATATGAATTTTAAATGCCTATTTTGCATGGAATAAAAAATATATAGCTGGCAACATTATTGTTTCAAAAAAACCTATAGCTGGCAACATTGTTGTTTTGAAAAAAAACGTATTGCTGGCAACATTATTGTTTAAAAAAAAACGTATAGCTGGCAACATTGTTTCAAAAAAAAACGTATAGCTGGCAACATTATTCTTTACAAAAAACGTATGGCTGGCAACATTATTCTTTACAAAAAACGTATAGCTGGCAACATTATCTCTTACAAAAACGTATAGCTGGCAACACTGTTTCAAAAACTTAGAGCTGGCAACATTATTGTTTCGAAAACTTAGAGCTGGCAACATTATTTTTCTGAAAACATTATCTGAGACCTTGCTGTTGGAAACAGTTTATCGCCGTACCCAGGACGCGGATGTAGTTTACCGTCATACCCAGGACGTTTTTCCATTTTATTTTCCAATTTAGGAATAAGTTGTATATAGAGACCGAAATAGTGATAAACAGTCCAAACGTGCTTCTTTACTCTGTACTAGTATTGCATAATATGAAAAACAATGTCAATTAAATTTAATTAAATATTTTACACACACACACATTATATATATATATATATATATATATATATATATATATATATATATATATATATATATAAAGTACAGGATTGGTGTATACGGAATAAATTCCAATAACCAATAACTACTATTCTTAAAAGAGTGCTCAATACAGATTAGAGCAAATATAAATTATTCGAAAATTCTAACATAAATATGTTATAAAATTCCTACAAAAATAGCCATTTTGTTTCAACACTTCTGGTGTCTTATCAAGTGATGGTGTTGAATGTAGAATAAAAAGTTTTAAAAGGTTCAAATCAATCAAACATCCCTCGCTTGGGGAAACGCTGTTACATAAGCTGGAATGACCAAACAAAATACAAGTTTGTTTTTTTTTGTTTTTTTTTAAGCATTTCACCCCAAGCAAGAATTTAGAGCAAGATCAGATAGGTGTGATAGAAGAAAGGATGAGGGTAGTGGATAGATCAAGGCAACTGGAGATGTTGATTGACATTACACTTGAATAGGTGGAGATTATAGCTCACAGGGAAACAGGAAAAGGGAAGGGAGTTCCACAGGCGAGAGGTACGAGACATGAAGTTATCAGAGTAGAAGAGACGGCTACATTTAGGAGTTTCGACAGTGATTGGGTGAGACCGAGATGCCAGCCTCGTAGGGCGCTGGAACTCATGACGTCTGGGAACCAGCGAATGCAGCTCCTCGGTGCAATTTCCATGAAAGTATTTGTAGAACAGACAGAGGGGGGCGACGGCGCGTCTGTGAGAAAGTGACTGTAGACGAGACGCCAGGGCAGGGCCAACGACATTGCATATCCGCCTCTGGAGTCTATCAAGAAACCCGAGGCAAACAGAAGGGGCACCAGACCATATATGGCAGCAATACTCCATGCAAGGGCGAATTGTTGATTTGTAGATCTGGAGGATCGATTCCGGGGAGAAAAACTTCCTGGCACGGCTCAGGGAGCCAACTTTCCTTGCAGTGGACGAGGCAATTGATTCAATGTATTTATTCCATCTCAGGTCAGCAGTCAACGTCAGACCGAGAAGCCGCAGAGAGTTACTCTCGAGAAATTGAGCGTCAGACATTCTAATGGAGGGAAGGGAAGGATCTCTGTGGTGATTAATAGAGAGCAGTTTTGTCTTGGAAGCGTTGAAGTTGACCAGCCAATTCATGCCCCAGTTCACAATCGATTGGATGTTCTTTTCGAGACGCACGGCCAAGCGAGTTTTGTCAGCGAGACTAGATTTGTTTTTGAGGCAGGAATAAATTGTGGTGTCATCCGCGTAGATGCCAACTTAGGAAGTTATGGCGTCAGGAGGGTCATTTATGTAGATAAGGAATAGAGTGGGGCCTAGGATGGATCCTTGAGGAATACCTGCGTTCTTGGGATAGGAACTGGAGGAGAATCCATTGAGAACGACCTTCAATTTATGGTTTGACAGGAATGATCATATTAGGTTATATAATCGACCCGTAATGCCATAACCCTGGAGCTTGCGAAGAAGGCCGGCATGCCAAACCCTATCAAATGCTTTGGAGATGTCTAGTTCCACAGCTCGGGCTTCCCCGTTATTTTGAAGAGCTCGGTAGACTGTTTCAGTGATGGCCGTAAGCACATCGGCTGTAGATCGGGCAAAGCGGAAACCATATTGCTTGTCTGAGAGGGGAAGGAGACTGATAGGACGGTAGTTGGAAGGGTCAGAGGGGTCGCCGGAGTTCTTGAAGACAGGAACGATCGAGGAGGACTTCCAGCAGTCAGGAAAACAAGATTCCTTGAAGCAGTAGTTGTATAGTTTAGAAAGGGCGGGCGCCAGTTCAGGCGCGCATTTCTTCAAGACAATGGCTGGTATCCCGTCTCAACCACTAGCCTTGTTGGGGTCTAAATTGGAGATAACGCCCAGTACCAAAGATAGGGTTATGTCTAACCCACTCAATATGGCCTCAGTTCTAAGAGGGAAGTCGGGTATGGGTACACCGGAAGAGTCGAGCGTCGAGTTGAATGAAAATGTCCGATCAAAGCATTCAGCCTTGTCGGTAGAGGAGGTCAGGACTTCGAACTGGTTGAATAAAGAAGGTATAGAGGGTTTGCAATTGTTCAATACGCTCTTGCAGAGACGCCAATAATCTTTGGAGCCAAATTTGCGAGATGCAATACGTTCCTTCATTCGAGCCGCAAATAGTGACTTCGCACCGTTGAGGACACGCTTACATTCGTTACGGGCGGAGGCAAAGTGACGTCTATTGCAGTCAGACATGTCGCTACGGAATAGGTGGAAGTAGTGGTTCCTATGGGCGATGGCGGCTGAGCAAGCAGCCGAGAACCAGGGGGAGGAGCGCGACTTGACTCTATATTTCCTTGATGGGATGAAAGCGTTGATTCCAGCTTTAACCCAGGAAGAGACTTCAGAAACACATTCTTGGACGGGGAGCTTAAAGACTCCATCCCAGGGGACATCGCGGAGGAAATCACGGAACGCGTCCCAGTCAGCTCGTTGATAGTAGAACGAAGTTCTAGTGGTAGGAGGTTCTTTATAGGGGGTGGAGTTGAAGGAGATGTTAACTGATACTACTGCATGATCAGAGTTACCAAGAGGGCAGAGTTGCGAGGCGCTGCAGGATTCGGGGATGGAGGTAAAGCACAGGTCGAGAAGAGAAGCTTTACCTTCCCGGTTGAAGGCAAAACGAGTGGGGAAGTTAACTATCTGTGTGAGGGAATGGGAGATTGAAAAATTGAGCGTTTGAATGTCTGCATGGTCAGTAGTAGCATTCTTAAGCCACAAGGTGTGATGGGCGTTAAAGTCACCAAACACAAAATTGTGAGCAAACGGGTGGAGGGAGAGAGCCTTGTCTATGCTGTCAGAAATGCTATCGAGTATCTCACAGTCTTGAGAGGATGGAGAGCGGTAAAGGAAGAAGAGATAGCTTACCGCATTGAGGAGAAAGAGTCGGAGACACATGTATGACTGGTCTGGCGATTCGAGAGAGGACTCTCTGGCCAGAGGCTTACCTTATGTCCGGCTTACCTTATGTCCAAGCGTCGACCTGGTTATGGGGTGGGTGGAATCAACGGCCAATCCTCCGCCCTCACCAAGTACTGGGCTTGGGAGATATGTTTTCAATAAGATTTAGAACAGGAGAAAGAAGCGGCTAGAACAATTCCAAGTTCAGACAATATATCAAGCAAAAAGATACTGTCACAACATCATTAGAATACTGACGGGACACTTTCGCATCTAGCCAAAGACATTTAATTTTCCATTTTTCCTGTTTTTTGTTTTTTTTCTTTCGAACAGGGATTTTTTATTAAACTATCAAATAAGGGAGAATCATTGGGACAAAATGTATTTGAGTGGGGGGAGAGAAAAAATAGATAAATTTAAAAACAAAGAAAAAAAAACAAAAACAAAACGTAAATGGGTTTCTGCTAGAGCGAAACTATACTCACACGGGCCAGCAAGTGGTTCGAACCTTGGTTATAATTATTAATACCTTAATGTTAAGGTTAGACTAAGATAGAAAGCGTTCTAATTAATATTAAATTTTACTATGGACAGAGAGAGAGAGAGAGGGGAGAGGCAGACATACGGATAAACCATCTAACAGAAGGACCAGGCAAAGAGGCGAATACATATGTAGATAAATACTGCTCTATAGATTTAGTGTATTTCATACGTGTAGATAACTTTATATATACCTTATCTCCTGTGATTCATCTATTCGAGTGGATGTTCCGCAAGCCATAATGAACAAATGATTAGCTATATGTGCAGGTAGTGTAACGTTTTTTTGCACAAATACAAAAGACATCACAATCTATCATATGCCGGATACTTTAAAAGATAGGGAAAGTTAACAAGCTCTGTTCCATACGTTCTCAGTCAAAAGAACAAAGCGGGTCAGTCATAAACAAATGAACAAAAATGAGTTATGACTCAAATATACGTCAATATTACGGGAAACTTATAATTGCACTAAAAGTATTTATTTTCAGTTTTATCGCATACTTTGTTAATGCACATAATGCTTTCCTGTTAATTCCATTCATTGATCTCTATGTGATGCACCCAATATTTCATGTAATAAATTTGTAAAGGGTCGGATTTATTTATTTATTTCATATATTACAATTATGTACTGACGCACCCTTATATACATGCTGCCAGATATCGTCATACCATGACTATTTTATTAACGTAATTTACCACCATCCAATTTATTAAGTCCGTTCATTAACGAATATTGTGTTTATTGTAGTTTATCCTCATATCCAGGACCCGCACCTGACAGACTAGATAAGCGATAATATATATATATATGAAGATATCTGGCAGCATGACCTCTGATCAGGAGGTTGGAAGTTTTGAGGCACGTGGATCTACATTTTAATTGCTGTTTTTCCCAGTTCAACCTTGTTACGGGATAGTTGCATCTGTTAGAGTATGAGTAAATAATGAAACTCCAAACAAAACACTATGTAAGTATAAAAATGTGATTTTATCGCAAAAATACCAGCAACACATTTTTATGTAAAAAAACAAACAAAAATACTTATTCATAATAAAATTAGCAACAATACATTTTAAAGCAACATGACCAACAATGTATTTTATCTATAGTTCAATGCATACAACTGCGTTTAAAATGTTATGTTGGTGCAAAAATAATGTCGGTTTTTGACGTTAAAAATATTATAAAACATTATTTTTGCACCAACCTAATATATTTAGTTGAACGTATAAAATTATTCAAATTATTTACATTTTAGAATTAAACAACCAGTGGAGGTTGATATGTCGCTAAACAAAATCAACGAACCAACTGCAAAGTGCGAAATATTTTCCTAACAGAAAAGATTGGCAGACAACGCGGTGTTTTATTTCCTGATGGAATTATTTCGAATGGTGGTGAGAAATAATCATTAATATAATACAAAAGCAGAAATACCGATTTGTTTTTTTAAATAGCATGTTGTATTTCGAAAGTTAAGAGTAATTTTAAAAATCTGAAATTTTATTTTTAACCATGAGGTTCACCCTGTACATGGTCCATTCGAAGAAGAGGATTACAGAGAAAGAGGCAGAGTTTATGCAGACACATGGGGAAGATAACGGTTATCCTTTGACTTGAACTGGTTAAGATTATAGTGATCGGGAAAACGTCCTCTTGGAAGTCGGTTCCAAAGAGTATTGGTTCGTGGGAAGAAGTCGTTATACTATCTTCTCACCAATGGAATATAGAAGAAATGAGGGTGGTTCTCTACAATGTGTTAGAATGGCGGAACCTAGCCGTGATGGCTAGAACTGGTGGAACAAAGGAATTTAGTTCGTCTTTCTTAGAAGTTGAGAGGGATGCAGAAAATTATCAGTACTTTTCTACAAGTGAAAAGTACAACAATACTACAAGTATACTTAAAATTTTACTCAGCATTTTGTTGTTCTAAATAATAGATGAACCTTTATGAACTCTCCTTATATTGTCGATGTTGTGGCATCAGCTCATTTTTCATTAGCGTGGCATGTGGATATAAAATTCAAGAAGCATTCCTTTTTCATTATGGGAGGATTGTCTGAAAAGTAACGGGACTGGGTGTACTGTGTGAGTTCTGGGCGAAAGAGTGCTATCATCTAAGATGCTATCTTGGGAGTATATAACTGTATTTTTTCTCATGCTTTTGTCGCAGGAAAAATCGTGGCTGCTTCACTACGACAATTGGCCTGTTCACAACACCCTTAGCATCCGGCAGTTACTGGTCAAGAAGAACATTGCCGTACTGGAATAACATTCCTTATTCAATTGATTTTCCCCTTTTTTATCACAAGCTCAAGATGATCATCATTTTGAAGGCGTGTGGGCCATCAAGAGGTCCGTAATGACGGAGCTGAGGGGCATTTTGTACAGTGGGGTTCACCCTGTACAAGATCAGAGTGACACGCGAAGTATAAAGTTACATTAAGGGGTAGTTTATATGGATAGGAGGGGAAGATAATGGTCAACTCTAACCTTGAACAGGTTAAGATTGTAATTATCGGAAAACATCGGCTTGGCCGTTGGTTCCACTGGGTAGTGGCTTGCAGGAAGAATAAGGAGGGAATTTGTGTGGTTTGCTATAATGTGTGCGGCATGGTGGGTCCGTGCCGTGAAGGTTAGGCCTGTCGAATCCAAGGGATGTAGTGCGTCCAAGCACTTTCCATGGTAGTAGCGGTAGATAAGTGAGAGACTCGTCACTTCTTGCCTTTGAGAGAGAGAGAGAGAGAAAGACAGATAGAGAGGGAAAGAAAGAGAGAGAGAGATAGAGAGAGAGAGAGACGTTTGAGGGTGGAAAAAGAAGAAACCTTCCATAAGCGCAGGAAGCGTGACAGAGAAGGATAGAAATGTGTATTGGACTCGAGAGGATTTCTTTAAAGGGAAAACTATTTTTTTTCAGGGCAATCCACTCCAAGCAAGGCGGGAGTGCCCGTATCACGCAAGGAGTTACAGCGGATTGAAGGACGGGGAACAAGCCCAGGGTGTTAGATGTCGACTGATATTACATATTTGAAGATTATAGTCACCGGGGAATCAATTAAGAGGGCGGAAATTTAACCATTTTGACAGTGAAAGGATAGGACCGAAATGCCAGTATGGTAGCTCGTTTAAATTCATGTAGTCCGGGAACCAGCGAAAGTAGCTCGTCGGAACAGTGGTCGTGAAAAATACTTGTAGAAGAGACAGAGGGCGGCCACAGCAAGTTTGTGGAATAGCGATTGTAGACTAGATACCAGATCAGGACCTATCATTTTGCATATTCTTCTCTGGATTGTGCCAAGGACCTCGAGACGTACAACGGGATCACCAGACCATATATGATAGCAATACTCCGTGCAAGGACTGATTGTTCATTTATAGATTTGAAGGATGGACCCGGACGAGAATAAACTTTCTGGCACGATAGAGAGAGCCAACTTTCCTTGCGGTAGATGAAGCTATTGATTCAATGTATTTATTCCACCTGTAGATTGTTCTTTGGAATTGAAATAAATTGTTGGTGACACCGGTCCCGTTACTTTTCAGACAAGCTTCGTATGTCCGAAAGATCTCAGCTAACTCTTTCTGACCGCGAGCAGAGAGATTCTTTGTAATTCCTATTCTCCTTAGAACTGTCACGTTCCGTACATCTGTCTTGTTATTCTCAAGAAGTGCCTGTATAATGACATCTTGATCGCTTGTTCATCTCTGAGGAAATTGTCAAATATTCAGTATAATACTGAAAGTCCAATATTTCATCTCAGTTCAGCACTCATTTCTTTGTTTTTAAGACATTTTTCTCTCTCTTAATATTTCTTAATGATTCCTTTCCTATTCGTGCGCCTTTGCTATATTTTCCGTCACTTATTAATTTACTAATTGTATAATAAATTTTCTGCTGCATTTCTAACTTTCCTTTAAATAACACATTTTGGGTTTTCCGTTTTGCATACAACTTCCTTAGCTTTTCTTACAGTTAAAACTTGTTCCTTTCTTGTTTTCCTCGACTACTTGGCACTAATAATTCTTTTATTCAAAATAAAGTATTACCGTAATTCCATCTCCGTCGCATGTTCTTCAGGCTACGTCTGCCCATTTTAAATTCAGCTAAAGCATTTAGTTCTGTTTGAATCATCCTGTGTTATATCTTAATTCTAATTAGAAAACATACACTTCTCATAATCCTGTTGCTCTTCTTTATTTTATGATCTTTATTCACTTCATTCGTTCTCTATCCGTTTGTTCTCAGTAAGATTCACGAACTATTTAAACGTCTTTTCCTTGTCAATTAAGTTTTTCTAACATTTCTATTGTTGTTCTTAGTATCAAACTTTATCGAATACTATTGCATAATCTATGAAATATGAGTGTAAATCTTTTCTGCATTTCTTCTTTTATTTTTATGGAGCAAAATAATTGCATTTCTTGTTTAAGTGTTTCCCATTTCGCACGAATTTCTTCTCAATGTTCTCATTATTTATTATTCGACCTCAGTCGAGATTACAGAGTCCATAACTCTGCACTGCAATCAATCGGTTCGATAGTATGCACTTTGCGAGGACTACATTGAGAGCCCATTCTTTTCTTTTATTTAACCCGTAGCTAAGGGGAGAAAAGATGTATGTATACCTTCCCCAAAGGTATTTGTGCGAATATGAATTTGGACACTGCTCACTGGTTTCTCTGTCTAAACTGCTTCATTTTAAACGAGTTATCCTAATTATTGTAGTTATGGAGTTCATCAAATCAATTCTTCTAAGGAAACTGAAATTCATTCGCACTTGCTTTCTTTGGCGACATTATTAGCAAGACTAATATACCGATGACCTTA
Source organism: Acanthosepion lycidas (assembly GCA_963932145.1). NCBI lineage: Eukaryota > Metazoa > Mollusca > Cephalopoda > Sepiida > Sepiidae > Acanthosepion > Acanthosepion lycidas. Next base: position 36,370,651 of record OZ010609.1, on the reverse strand, counting down.
ATTCCTTCGGTACCGCTAGATATTTCATTTATCACCTCAATCTACTAATTAAAAATTAATAGAAATTGACAATGTTTGAGCGAAGAACTTTAGAAACTGTAGTCCAGTTATAGTATGTAATTAGAATACGCTAATTACATCGCACAAAATTGGTTTGTAGCACAACTATAAACACGACCAATGTTTACCTAAGTAAGTTATAACGTGACCAATATAACTTATTGATTTTAGTATAAACAAACCATTTTTGACTGAGAGACAAGTGTATAATAAAAAAAAATGACATTAAATAACCCAACAAGTAATGATATTTCATAAAATCAACGAGACAACTAACCAATGCATAATTTAAGACTATTACTACTTTTTATGTGTCAAGTCCTTTCGGAACGTGGACGATCGTGCCTCTCCACAGTTTCCCGTCTTTTGTTTTTTTTTTAAGTAACTATGCTATTTCTTCTTTTTTCCTTATTTTTCCATACATACAAAAAGAAAAACTCAATATTATCCCATGCTTCTCTTGACTTCACTATAACTCGTGGGTTCACTTTGCTATGTGGATGTGTGGGTGGTGAAGTGGATAGCGGTTCAGAAAGAGAAATAGGAGAGCTGAATTCAAATTCCAGACGAGTATGTTACATTCACTTTCGCCCAAATAGCCTCTGGAAAAGCATGAATGCGCCTTTTCTCCCCAGAGCTATGGATTAAACCGTAGTACTAGTATATGGAAGAACAATTGTTATCGTCGAAAATGTGTTCACTCGCAAACAAAAAAAAAGAAAAGAAATATTCTTAGAATCCAAAATGTTTCGGATTTAAATAACCCACAAGGGGTTGATAAACCGTAAAAAGTAATTGCACATTATGCATCCCCCAAAATTCAGCTGACTCGTTCTCCCTTTTAAATCTAATTTTCCTTGCTGTTAATAATTTCTCCGAGACTTCTTCAAGTTCGGTCCATGGAACTGCCAGTATTCGACAATAGAATATTCGTCGCTTTAAATCGTCATCTCTGAAGAGTTTGTTGAGCGTTCACAGCCACATAGATTGATTATAGCATAGCAGTTATAAGTTTTATTTTCATAAAATTAAGTCCCTGCCATTAATCATACGGTAATCAATCTAGAATAATCTAAGCAAGAGCTTGTGCCGAACTATTTGGAATATTTTCCGTTATAATTTATTGTCATGGTGAATGAATTAGTTATTTCTGTTACTAAAATCCAACCAATAAAAGTCTCGAGAGGCACTCGAAGTAGAGAGATCAGTGGCAATGTTAATGTTAAATGAGGTTTTTTAAAGAGAAAATCTGTTTGTTTTTGTTTATTTGTTTAGCGGCATATCAATTCCTTATGGGTCATTTAATGCCGAAATATTCTTAGGACCAGTAGTAATTTTACAAAAATGTATTGCTGGTAATATTTATTATATTATATTTTATTATTATTATTATTATGATATTTTATTTTCATATTTTTGCATAAATGTATTGCTGGAAACTATTTTATGAAAATATATTGCTGTTATTTTTACTATAACTTTTATACATTCATAGTGATTTGACCCCAGTTTGGAGGTGGGTATTTGCACATAGCTGGGACCTTAACATGTGCTACATTCTCGGATTAGGATGGACCTGGGAACATCAGCAATTAATAGGTAGTTCCACAATCCTTAAAACCTCCCGGATGTAGTTTATCGTCATAACCAGGACAGTAAGAGAAAATGATTAAAAATGAAGATTATGAAAATAAGGAGGAAAGATTGATCCTTGACTCGAGGAGGTCAAGATTGAAGTGTTTTGCAACACAAAATATGAAGTTGATTTGTCTTCGGTAATAATCGAGGAAGGATCTGTTTTGCCTTTAAAGCACACTTTACTCGTTCAGATTTCTTCGAAAGTCATAAATGTTCAGTTTCGTATCCGAAACGTAATCAAAGCTAAGAGCTTCATCATGAAGCTCTTTGTAGCTGAATGGTCAAAGTACGTCGTATCAAACAATGATTTTCTCTTGCAAAGGTGGACGCAGATTTGAATCCTGCCAGAGAGTATATATTCTTTTTTTGTCCAATGTTACACAAAAACGTCAATACGAGAACACTTCACTAGCATCCACCTCTCTCTCTCTCTCTCTCTCTCTATATATATATATATATATATATATATATATATATATATATCTTACACACACGCACACACTCACACCCACCCACCCACACACACACACACACACATATATATATATATATATATATATATATATATAGGATTTCTTATTTATTAATGCGTCTTATTTGTATTACTTTAAACATTAATTTTAGTGGATACCCATATTAGAGTAGACGCTCCAATTATATTTAAACAGTATTTTATTTCGTCTACTGGTTCGAATTTTACCGGAAGGTGCATTTTCTTTATGGAGTTACCCCACTTTCTTTCCTAAAATATCTGTCGCTAGGGGACGCTCTCTAAGGCTATAAAGAGGCATTGGAATTCTTTGTCATACTCTTTTTCCTATTTCACTCAGAGAAATATGTAAGTCGCATATAGATAAGAGCGATGCCGCTGAAGCGCGTTTGCTTACCTTGATCCTCGGAGGACTTTGAACCCACTCGCACACATGCATATATAAACATCTGTCTATTACACTTACTTCTATATAAACACTTTCTCTTGTAGAAATGTCTTCATATTTCAGATATCATTGTCATGTCACCTGCGACAGATTGCTGACCACGACTTGATATTTTCTCCTGGATAGAAGAAAACACTCATAAACAGAAGCATGCATATTTTAGACACATTTTCAAAACGAGAGCCTGTGAAGAGAAAACTTCGACCAAATTCTACTTACAATCCCATGCACGCGAACACGAAAAACTGCCAATAAAAATGAGTTACAGTTACAAAAATTTGTAATTAGGCCTCATGAAAATAGCAAAATCAAAAATGTTAAAAATTTTAAAACACATCTACACAACATAACTATCTAGACGATATGTTTCCAATTCAAAAATATTTTCTTCTCAACACGTGTGACTCCCAAAAAATCCTTAATCGATATTGTAATACTACGCCATACTACGATGGAACGGTTAGCAGGCAAACAACACGCATCTCATCTCTACTTCTTTTTGCTTGACAACTTCTCTTACTTGGGCCATTATTCCTGGCTTCTTCAACTGGCAGATATCACAAAAAAAAATATCATCAAAAAGAAAAATACGACTTTTGTCGTACAAAAACAATTTATTTTCTCCAAAAATACCACAGAAAAACTATAGAAGTCAACTTCATTTTCATCTGTAAACAGCGCTGTTTCTCCTCGGCTCAACAGATAAAGTGTGAAATAATCCCAAATGTGACTCATTAACCTTTTTCACTCGGCAAAAATGTTAACATGAACAAAACTAAGAAATCTGCAAGTAAGATTTAAAAATACACGGAGACAGCTGCGTCTTCGAGAAAAATCGAGAATAATATTAGACATTTTCAAAAGTTCTCGAAACACTCGGTAGAAATTTCACCAACATCTCAACAGCGCAGCAAAGAAACGAGGCCTTCCAAACAATAAAACAATTTAATGTAGAACATTGGAAAACAAAATTTTAATACAAACCTCTGAACACTCTTTTTCTACACTATCGACATATCTTCCAGTGCGTACTACGACTCTGGCCCAATGGAGAATTATATAGCACCCTGATGATAGAGTACTTCAGACAAGTATATTTTTGACGACATGTTTAAATAGACTTCGCAACCATTGTTTGAATCTTTTTTTTTCAGCCTACGAGGGACAAAACAAGCATGCACAAACTTTATGGATATATGGGCAGAATAGAATTCTTCCCATCTGGAGTTATCCACTTATTGTACTATAAAATATTTGCTAGGGTAAGTTGTCTAAAATATTTGCTAGGGTAAGTTGTCGTTTAAACAGGCAATGACATTCTTTTCTTATCTTTCCTATTTCACCCAGGGAAGGTAAGTTGTAGGTCAAACGAGGAAAACGCGTTCCCCACTGGGGAAAACAGACACGCGTACACACAAATGTGTACACGCACACGCACACCAGCACCTCTCTCTTAACTTCCATTATTATTCTGTAGGAGCCCTACTACACAACTTCCCACGCACAGGCAATTCACTAGTTTAAATATTTTCTTTATTCATGTTGATTGTTTTATCACATATAACTATCTTCTATTGTCAATGTATACCTTTATTTTGTTATTACATACATTATCATTCGTTTCTTTATATATTTTCTTTTCTTATTACTTTGTCATTTATTACTCGTATTCGCATACCGAGTCCGCCATTTCTGTTGTGGGATAAATATACAAGGAAACACGTGTTTTTCTACGTAAACACAACCAGTATACACACGTAACGGATTTCACGAAATAATAATATTGTCGGATTATTAAATAAAAAACAATTAATTCTTTAGAAATTACTTTGTTAACGAATAACGAAAACAGAGCAGTTATGACTTTCGAAGAAATCTGAACGAATAAAATGTGTGTCAAAGGCAAATAGAAAGATTCGTGATTGCGACGCTCTTCGTAGATCAGTGGTCATGTCGGATCTAATATCGGTTTCATCTGTTCAGCGGGACGAAGGTTCGAACTTGCCAGACGGCGCATATTTTTAAATAAGATCTCTAGACGAAATAAAATAAACAGGGCGTCTACTCAAATATGAGTATCTATTAAAATAATGTCGAAATTAAAATAAATGCAGACACAAACACCCCCCCCCACACACACATATATATATATATATATATATATATATATATATATATATATATATATATATCGGATTCACGTTTTTGACAAGATACTTCTTTTTAAAGTCAATATTTGACGTCTATCAGCCTGCTTCCTTCTTTAATAAGGAATATATACCCTTCAGCAGATTTCAAGCCTTTGTCCCCCACATACACGGGAAATCACCAGAGAGACCGCGCGTGCTTTTAGACCACTCAGTCAGAACTTATAATTACACTTATAAAAGAAAATTCATTGGAAGGACATGTCTCGCAAATTTATCTTCGTATTTGAAACGTAAACAAAGTACTTTTAAAAGAATCAGTGGATTTTTAATCCGGCATTATTTCTTATTTTTTCCATTCTTTCTTTCTTTCTTTCTTTCTTTCTTTCTTTCTTTCTTTCCCAGTCTGTTTAATATCTATCTATCTATCTATGTATCTATGTATCTATCTATCTATCTATCTATCTATCTATCTGTATGCGTGTGCTTGCATGTATGTATGTGAGTGTGTGTATGTCCGGGGAGAGAGACAGAGAAAAATCAATTTAAAAGAAATAAAAACTGAAAACTACATTTCGTAAATGGCACCTTCCGACCGGATGAATCTTGGAAGCTGTCATACGAAGAACATCTTCCTCTTTCCATCTCTTCTTAATGCTTGTAAATTATGTGATAAAATGTAACACACTTCGAGAATCAAAAGTAAATGGATCGGAAGAGACAGAATGTCTGTCGAAACTTTTGGAGCAATTCACAAGTTGCTTGTCAAGAAATTTTCCCTTTTTATCGATCGTCTTCATTTTTCCTTATGTTTTTTTTTTGCTAACAATCAATTTCTGTTGCATATCATGTTCGATAAAATTTTCTTTATAAAAAGTTCATCATGAAGCTGACAACTTATGAACAAAAACACGCTCGTATATATATATATATATATATATATATATATATATATATATATATATATATACATATATACATATATATATATATATATATACACACATATATATATATATATATATATATATATATATATATATATAAACAAAACTTTTTTTTTATTCACATTGTCCTTATATATATATATATATATATATATATATATATATATAAACAAAACTTTTCTTTTTATTCACATTGTCCTTATATATATATATATATATATATATGTGTGTGTGTGTGTGTATGTGTGTGTGTGTATTAAATTTTACACACTCAAACACATTA